>CM045497.1:21494426-22074104 GCA_024704745.1 Rosa lucieae | reverse complement strand
AATAATTTTGAAATAATAAAAGTGAGAAAATCTAAAAGTTCTCTAATGAAGTTTGACTAGTTTCTTTGCCTTCAACTATGTAGTCAGCATGATTATAGAAGTGGAACAGTTGTTAATCCTTTCTCACCAACAAAGTTCTTTTTCTTCTATTATCACAATGTCAAAATTGTTTCATGGTATTACTGTTTGTACCTCAAAAAGAGAAAATGCAGGTGACTGAAGTTCCACCAAAACAGAACATTTGGAGACATTTTATAAATGTGGAGCCTATCACCTTTGGAAGTAATGTACTGATCACAGTGGTTTTTCTTGCAGGGCATTGGATCAGTTGGTCTACCTACAGAAGCTAGTCAGAGAAGGTCCTCTTGATAATTGTCCTTTAATCATAATTATTCTTTGTTTCCAGAGAGGGGAAGAAGGAGGAGAAGAAGAAGAAGAGAGAGAGATCAGAAACTCTTGCTTGCTTGAGAGAAAACAAGTGGAAGGTATTATTTTAAATCTCAGATTTTCTGATTGAAGTTGTTTATGGGTCCTGTATTTAATGAGTCAAGGATTGGATGCTTCAGGTTGTTGTGTTTTGAGTTGAAAGTTATGATTTTCGATCAGAAGTTTATGTTTAGTTGGTCAAAATTGAGTTTTTAAGTTGTTTGGGAATATAACTGTTATGTTTGCATCCCAACTGGTTTAGTTGGTCAAAGATTGAGTTTTTAAGTTCTTTGGGTTATGGTAGTCTATTTTGTTTGCATCCCAAATCGTTTATGGGGGGAAGTTAGTTTGATTTCTGTTTTAAAGATTGATTTTTTGTCAGTTATTTCGATGTGGTTTTGTTGGTGTTGGGTTTGTTAGAAGTTAGCAATCAGTTTTTTCAGTGTATGTAGTCTCATCTATTCATTTATGGATGTTTCTGTGGTGGAATTTTGTAGGTTTTCTTGATCTTGGTAGGTCTGGTTTCAATTGTTTCATGAAATAGGTGCATTCTTTGGAATTACCTAACTAGAAGGACTATATGTACAGCATTTCAATATCAGATTTGCTTTAGAAGTTTCGAATCTTGAGGTTGCAGTTTTGAATTGGAATTTGATTGATATAAGTTTAAATCATCAGAAAATAAGTAATATTGAAATTTAGTTCATATTTTGTGTGTTTATTTTGATCTGCAAACATTTATGTATGCTCTAAACCCTCCGATCAATATCCCAGATTTGATGTGAAATTTAGGCTTTTGTAGCTTTAGTCAACAACTCTTCTATTGGTTTTTTAGTTTCATTCATCTTTGTTGTCATTTAATAAATTGTAACAACTGGTTTGGTCTGCAAACATTTATATATGTTCTAAACCCTGTTTCATCGAGATCCCATATTTGATCTAATATTTGATGTTTGGTACCTTCAGTGAACGACTAGACACTGACCTTTTGACATTAAACCCTGTTTTGTACCTTAAAATGTTCTAAACCCTGTTTCATCGAGATCCCATATTTGATCTTATTAGTATGAGTTTGAGTGTTTTTGAAAATCTAATGGTTTTTATTGTTTTGCAATGATGAATCAGCCTGCAAAGCCAGAGGCAGCGATCTCCGCGTTCATTTTAAGGTACAAAAGAACTTGATATTCAAAACCGGTCGGTTCAAAAGAAGTTGACCAAAATTCTAGATAGTTTTTACTTTAACTTGTGGATATTTGTAAAAAAAAATTATTATTATTCTTCACCATTACATTTTCTAAAATGATGCCTTTTTTTCCCCCTCTCAAATTGATCTTTTCCTGTACATTAATCTCAAGAGGAACAAAATCACCAACCCAAAGTTTATCTTCACTTCTTTTAAGTCTTTATTGTAATCTTTTACTTGCATAAAGCAATCATGTAGCTGCAGATAATAAAACAACATGCATTAACTTTAGGCAATGTTCCAGAAGCACTGGCATTATATATAAATGCAGCACAGGCCCTCTTATGTGCCATCTAGGCAGTAGCTTGAGAGAGCCAAAAGACAAAGCATTCTTATTCTTTTGTGCATTCTTACCTCAATTCTATGAATTCAATTTGGATGTCATGTGTTGTTGTTAGTTGTTACTGACCTATTCTTGGAATTATTGATTCAAAGGAGTTCTTAACCTGTACTTGGAATTATTTACTCATTAGGTTGGAGATTGTGGATTATCAAGAATCAATCACAATACTTTGGTATCTGGTGATGTGCGGGGAAAGCTTCCATAGATGACACCAGAATTGTTGAACGGTAGCAATAGCCGGGTTTTTGAAGAAGGTTAGTAGGACTTTATATATTTTTATATCCTATATTACTGCAAAAGGAAAAAGGCATCATTTGCCAATGAAATTAGCATTCTGCTACTATCTTTGACAGGTTCATATTTTTTCATTTGGAATTTCAATGTGGGAGATTTCATTTGTAATATTGTTTGGAATAACTGAATTGGTGTTCTGTCATATTCTTCAATCGTGCTTCTTCTAGTCTTTTGCTATTATCATTCAATTTGGAGAACTTGATTGTTTAATGACTTATTTCTTTAGCTTCTTTAAATCTTATATCTGTTAGAATGTCAACACATGTTAATGTGTTAGTTGTTTTGCATTGCGACATATCTAAAATATATGTGCAAATGTGCATTCCATTAGTCTAAGTGAGAGGGAGATGGGGCATTGTGGGTTGGGGGTTGAAGGAACCTGTCTATATTAACTTGATCCAAATACCATAAGATATAATATAGACATGAATTCTTGACCTGAACAAACTTATCAAATTAAACACTTATCAACAAATTCATTATGGATGTCATTAAATGATTTAATTCTTGTATGAGTATGTTCTGGCATCTCTGGCCGCCTAATGCAATTATTAAACCCTATTATTATTATTATTTCTTTTATCTTTGATAATTACATTGTGTGGCTTATCTAATGTTTTGATACATCTGTACAGGTCGCTGAGATTGTTGCTAACTTCATTGTGAAGGGTTTGGTATTCCAGCAAGGTCGTAGTTCAGGCATATTGTCAGGCAATTACAAGTAAGTTTTTCTTAACATCGTATCTCAATGCATGACTTGCAGCTCTTGTATAGTTTTTTCATTAAATATAGATGATTGAGGATTGATCTTGTACATTTTTCTTTTTTACTTCTATAGTTAGTTTTGAGGGTTTTGGCTCATGTAAGTATGTTTGTAAAGCTTAGAGTTTTATTGAAATGCAATAGTAATGAGTACTGAGCAGTAATGAGTTCTGAGCAGTTTAGCATGTATTGTGTTTGGGATATATAAATGTATGTAAGGTGTTGTACAAATCTTGATTATTGTATTTTTTCTGTGTAAGATGGATAAATCATGGATGAATGCTGATAGAAGGTCACGGAAGTTTGAGGTAGGAGTAGGACAGTTTCTGAAATTTGCCTCTGCTAATGCCAACAACAAAGCAAAAATACGTTGTCCTTGCCTAAAATGCTGCAATACTGATGGATTTTCCATTGGAGTTGTTAAGGACCATATTTTTTGGAATGGCATTGATAGTAGTTATAAGCATTGAGGTGGCATGGAGAACAGAGTATAGCTGCCATTTCTGGCAATAGAAGAGGGGAATCTGAAACTGTAGATTGGGATGGGGGTAGTAGGATGGGAGAGAATGATGTAGAAGGAGAGAGTGAGGATGAGGAGATTTCAGAAGACTCAAATGAGTTTCTGAAGTATGTGCAGGATGCCGATAAGCCTTTGTACCCTGGTTGTACCAAGACAACCAAGTTAAATGGTCTGATTCAAACATTCAATCTGAAAGCAAAGCATGGAATGACTGATTCCTGCTATTCTGACATGCTGATAATGATCAGGGGTTTGCTTCCTGAAGGAAATGAGGTTCCTGCATCTTTATATGAGGCAAAAAAATCACTTAGTGCATTAGGTATGGAGTACCATAAGATTCATGCTTGTCCAAATGATTGCGTCTTATATAGACAGCAGCATGCAGATGCTATTATCTGCCCCACTTGTGGTGCTTCAAGGTGGAAATTAGGCAAGGATAAAACTGAAAAAGTAGGGATACCTGCCAAGGTTTTATGGTACTTTCCACCAATCCCGAGGTTCAAACGGTTTTACCAATCGGCCATTACAGCTAAGAATCTGACTTGGCATGATTATGGCAGAAAGAAAGATGGAATGATGCAGCATCCAGCTGATTCCCCGACTTGGGATTTAGTTGACAAGAAATGGCCGGAATTTGGTAGTGAGCCTAGGAACCTTCGACTAGCACTCTCATCTGATGGGTTTAATCCTCATAGTTCTCTAAGTAGCAGGTACTCTTGCTGGCCGGTTATACTTGTGACATATAATCTTCCGCCATGGCTATGTATGAAGAGGAAGTATATGATGTTGACGCTGCTGATCTCCGGACCAAAACAACCTGGTAATGATATTGACGTATATCTACAACCTTTAATAGATGATCTAAAAGTCTTGTGGGATGGGGTTGAGGGAGTATATGATGCCTTCAGAGGGGAATACTTTAAACTAAGAGCTATACTCCTCTGGACCATTAATGATTTTCCCGCTTATGGGAACTTGTCAGGCAGCATTGTGAAAGGATACAATGCTTGTCCGATATGCGTTGATAAGAGTGGACCATATAGGTTGAAGAAAGGTAATAAAATGTCATTCATGAGGCATCGTCGATACCTACCTAGACATCATCCCTATCGAAAACAGCGTGCTGCTTTCGACAATACAGTAGAGGAGGAGCTTGCTCCTGTACCATTAACCGGAGAGGAGGTGTTTGCTAGAGTAGAGGGTATGAACTGTGCATTTGGCAAAAAGTGTCGTCCTGCAAAGAGTGTTGAAGACCAAAGCAGGCCTTGTTGGAAGAAGAAGTCAATTTTCTTTGAACTAGAGTATTGGAGATATATTCCTGTACGACATAATCTCGATGTAATGCACATTGAGAAGAACTGTTGTGATGCTATCATTGGTACATTGCTAAACATTCCCGGGAAGACAAAGGATGGGGTTGCTGCTCGTTTAGACATGGTAGAAATGGGCATTAGGACTGGTTTGAATCCCAAAATTGGTGCCAAAAGAGACAAGTTACCTTTAGCTAGTTGGAATTTGCTGCTAAATGAAAAGAAAATAGTTTGCAACTCTTTTTTCAATATGACAGTGCCTGTGCGGTTTTCCTCAAATGTTAGGAGCCTTGTCTCTATGGATGATTTAAGACTTGTTGGTCTTAAATCGCATGATTGTCACACTATCATGCAAATTCTGCTCCCTGTTGCTTTACGATCTGTTCTTGAGAAGCCTGTTAGGTATGCAATCATTCGCTTCTGCCTATTCTTCAAGGCATATGTGCCAAAGTGATTGATGTTTCCAAGCTACAAAAAATGCAAGCAGACCTAGTTATTACAGTTTGCTTGCTTGAGAAGTACTTCCCACCATCCTTTTTCGACATCATGATTCATTTGACTGTGCATCTTGTCCGAGAAGTAGAGCTTTGTGGTCCAGTATTTTTTCGATGGATGTATCCATTTGAGAGATACATGAAAGTGTTCAAAGGATGGGTGAGATGTCGTAGGCACCCTGAAGGGTGCATAGCAGAGTGTTATATTGTCGAAGAGGCTGTTGAGTTTTGTGCTGAACGTATGCTTGATGATGCTGGTACTGCTGGAATCCCAGAAAGTAGCAAAGCAGAATTTCGGAATGCATCCAAACCGCTATCAGGTGCTTCCATGATTTCTGTTTATGGAAAAGAAATGCATCAAGCACATCTTTGTGTATTGCAGAATACGGAGGATGCGTTGCCATATTTTCTGTAAGTCATTACTTATTCCTTTTTCCTTTTTTTTTTTAGTAATTACATTGCTAAACATTTCCCTTCATTTTTTTCTATTTCTTGCTAAGTGTTTTGTTTTTCTCCTCCATCCAGTGAACATTTGGAGTTATTAAAGTTGCTTTATCCTAAGTTCTCCAAAAATGAAACGTGGTTGAAGAATAAACAGAATCAAACCTTTTCGAACTGGTTAAAAGAGAGGGTAAGTTCTTCATTATTGATACATTTGCAACAATAAAATATTATGTTTTGATGGTTATGTAATGTATGTACTCTTTGCAGGTTTCAAATGAACTCATGTTTGCTGACAATAATGTTTCACAAACAATGAGATGGATGGCAGGTGGACCAAAGAATGAAGTGCCAACATTTAGTGGATACCAGGTTAATGGTGTTGATTTGAACACCAAGGAGCGTGACAATCTTCGATCTGTTCAAAACAGTGGGGTATTTTTGCTTGCTGATGCAATGCAGATTTCTAATGCAAGGGATAAAAACCCTAGAACAGATGATATGCACTTTTACGGTGTGATTAAGCATATATGGGAGTTGGACTACTACAAGTTTAGGGTACCATTATTCAAATGTGATTGGGTAGAGAATGTTAGGGGCATCAAAGTAGACGAACTTGGGTTTACTTTGGTGAATTTGAATAGGATAGGGCACTTAAATGATGCTTTTGTCTTAGCTACGCATGTTAAGCAAATATTTTACATACAAGACCCCCTTGATGTGCAATGGTCAGTGGTAGTAAGGTGTCCAGATAAAGACTACCAAGAGGCTAATGATGATGAGGAGCTACAAGATATTGAAGTCGAACAGCAGCCATTTAATGCCACATTGCCATCTGTTGAGACTTTTGATGATATAGTTGGTGATGATCACATCAATTATATGCGACCTGGAGATAAAGCCATATGGGTTGAGAATGAAAATAGTCATCGTCGCTTATAGGATTAGATAATAGGGTTGTTTCCTTGCACTTTTGTTTGCTTCACCCGTCTTTGTACTGTGTGATTATTGATGAAAATATATGAACCTTTTTAATATGTTAGTTGTTTTGTTAGTACTAGGTTCAATTTAGCTGCTAATGTCTTGTGTACTTTTGTGTACTGCGATGTGATATTTGTTTTCAACCATTTATTTATACATATTGCTAACTGTTTACTTGTTTCTTTTAGGTCATGGCTCCCCGGTCTAACAACACAGCCAAAGCTAGAGCTATAGCACTAAGGATAAAGGCATTGCAAATGAAAAGAGGTAAAAAGATCGTGTCAAAACCAGCTGTTGAAGAGATTGATGTACCACTCCAATCTACCTTTGCTCAGCAAGATGCAGCCCCTAATAAAGCTGCAACCCCCAAGAAAGCTTAAGCGACATAAAAAAAAATAAGGTTCAGACTTGCTCACTCTAACAAATCTGCATCCCCAAAGAGAAGTGTATCCAAGCAAGCTGGTAAGTCCAAGAAGGCAGCATATGCACGTAATGTTGGAAAGAGCAAGGCCCCTGATGAAGAGGACAACGTAACCGGTGGACTACAGTTACTTAAGCGTGGGATGGTAACGATGAATCACATTTCAAGGCGACTTATTCGTGGAAAGAGGCTGAAAGTTGAGTGTAATGCTCAAGGGGAACCAATTGGAAAGGCAGCTAAAGAGATGCAGTCCTATATTGGGGTATTGGCACGTACAAGGATCCCAATATCTATAAAGGATTGGAGAGGAGTGAAATTAGATGAGAAAGAAAAAATCTGGGAAAGTATTGAGGTAATTAATCTGACTATATGTTTAATTGTATGATAATGTTGTTATTATAGCTGTGTTACTTGTATTCTACTTATTTTCATTAACAATGAGCAAATATTAAAGAAAGGTTCCCGCTTATGGTTTTGAACATATGCAGGAAGCATTTGTGGTGCCTAAGGAGTGGAAGAAATTGGTTATTACATCAGCCGCCAATAAATGGAGAGAATTCAAGAGCAAGTTGACAAACTGGTACATTATGCCATATTTGGATAACCCTGAACTGTTGGAGTTCCCTCCCGATGATTATCGATCCATTGACCAACATGACTGGGATAAGTTTGTTGCTGATAGGACTACCACAAAATTGAAGGTTTGGCAACTACTGAATTTTAGTCCAATTGCATATAATGCATTTCTTCTATGTCTATCGGTTAAAATCTTCAAGACGCTCTAATATTGTGGACACTTCTGCATACTCTTTGAAGGAACTTCGCGAGGCACAAATAAAAAAGCGAAAGGAGAATAAGTACCCTCATCGAATGGCGCGAAAAGGATATGCTAATCTTCAAGAAGAACTGGTTAGTATAGCCTTTTCTAGAGTACTTTACTGTATAATTGTTCTTCCTTGGATTTAGGATAGAGTAATGATCATTAAACCCTTTCATATAGTCTGAAACAATACCGATCGAAGAACTTGATCGTGCGACAATGTGGGTAAAGGCACGACAAGACAAGACCGGCAACTTCAACGGGCCGGCAGTCAAGAAGACAGTTGAAAAAATTGTAAGTTCAATTACAAGTGTAATTATTTTGTTCTGAATTTTTATAATTAATTTGCATCAGTCATGCATCCATTGCTTCTATTTTATGTTTACAGGACAAACTAAGGCAAAAATTGTGTGAAGGTGAAGTGAATTCTTCTGGATCAGATGATATTCTAACATTGGCATTGGGAAACCCTGAGGCCCCTGGCAGGGTACGAGGTGTTGGTGGCTTTGTCAAGCCGGCTGCTTACTTTAATATACCAAAACGCCGAAAGGAATCTGTAGAAGACACCTTGAGGGTGAGTGTGAAGAGGATATTAGCTGAAGAGAAAGAAACTATCATTGCCAATGAAAGAGCTAAATGGGAGCTGGAGATGGAACATCACATTGCCAAGGAAAGAGCTGCTTGGGAGGATAGGTTTAAGAAGTTGGAAGAAAAGGTTGTGAGGAAAGAGGTTGACAATGATTCATTGAAAACATTGACACCGTTGAATGATATTGGTTCTGGACAAGGCAGTTGTTCCCGGCAAAATGACAAGGGTATGAAGCTTGGTCAAACTGAACTTGCTGGAAATGTCAAGAAGAAGTTAATCTTGAACAATGCTGCACAAGTGGATGTTGAAGAGGAGACTGCTATGCCGTTTCTGGATAGTAAATTGAGCAGCAAATTTGCATCGGTTATTGAGGATGATGTTGGGATAGTTGGTAGACCTCTCATGAAGACTAAATTCTAGGAAGAACTTCCGGTAAACTGCACCCTATGACCTTACCTTCCTTCCTTTACATTCTGTTACCCTTATGGTTAGATTGATAGATCACACTTATTGATGCATGTCGATTTCTGAAATCTGATTTATGCTAACTGTTTCAGAAATCTCAGGTTATGACCAATACGGTCAAGTTGGAGTCTAAGCTAGCAATAAATTCATTGGATAATGTAGTTGCTCTTAGAACCATCGTTGAAGTTGATATTGAGGCTACCAAACAAACAATCCATGGTGTTCCAATGGGAGAGGAAAATGTGCGCGTGTCAGTCACCAAAGCTATTGTTGAAGATGCTTTGCTACCATTTCCTATCAAAGATGAGATTGTCAAAATACGAGATGCAATTGGCACATGCGTTGCTTGGCCTAAAAACTTGATTATACCCCCCACAGTTGAGCAAAAGGTAATTTCATTTGTTCATTAGTACATTTTTAGAAACCCTAAACTATTTTTATCTAATAATGATGCATATTATTGTTTATAAATATAGGAAGGAGTAA
The DNA here is from genome assembly GCA_024704745.1 of Rosa lucieae. NCBI lineage: Eukaryota > Viridiplantae > Streptophyta > Magnoliopsida > Rosales > Rosaceae > Rosa > Rosa lucieae. The sequence goes on along the minus strand of CM045497.1, from coordinate 22,064,509 downwards.
AGCGTAAAATTGTGAAGAAGAGAAATAGAGACATATACGATGATGATGATCATGATGACCTTCAAAACCTGCCAGCCAAGTTGCCTTTACCCCTAAAGATGTTGTGCCAATGGGCCAACACATTCTTAAAGGATGGGTTCACCATCCACACCACTTTGGGAGAAGATCTTTTCGGCCATCCAAAGAAGGTAGCTATCTTTAGGAGGGATGTGTATGCGATGACCAATATGAAGGAGATATCGAACGGCTCATTAGTGATGTATATGAGGTTTGTAGTGCACATTAAATCTGTTAAATTGTATTAGGTTGTATGGTGGCCATCTTCAGTGTTGTAATTGCTGTTAAACTAAATCTGCTGTTTTTGTAGCTACCTCTATCAGGTTTTGAAGAAAACAAAGATGCTGGAAATGATCGCCTTCATAGACCCTGATCACACTGGTGCACTTGCGTGTGGAAATCCAACAGAACGAGCTCGTTCTCTAGCTGTTCGGTATGGAAATGGGAAGCCTGGCCAGGTTTTTCTAGTTCCCTATAACTCAGGGTAAGCAATTTTGATTTAGACCTTACCTCCTAATACCTACAGTATAAATGCATGTTATCTTCATTAATTTGGGTATTGAGTTGAACATTTTAATGTTAGTTGTCATTGGATGTTGACGGTTGTGAACCCCGGTGAAGAAGTGGTGCACTTCATGGATCCATTAAAGAGGCGACTCATCACCGGTGAATGGAAAACTATTGTGGACGAGTAAGAGGATATTAGTTTGGTTCAATGTTAAATTGGTTGTTATACTTGCATTTTGCTGGAATTATTTCTATCTAAATGTTACTTTGTAAGTTGTTCAGTTTCTGGCTGATTGTTGTTCTCATCATGTTGTTTCAGTTCCATCAGAATATACAATGCACAGAAAAATAGGAAAGGCAGAAAAATAGTTCAATGGAAAAATTGTGCGGTACGAGTTGCAAACCAGCTAACTATATGCTAGTTGATTTTACTTCAACAAATGTTCTTTTTATTCCATAGCATCAGCCAAGTATTCAATAATTTTATGATGTTTCAGGGCATTCCGGAGCAATTGGGCGATAAAACTTGTGGACTGTGGATTATGCATTACATGAAAGACATAGCGGAGGACAAAAATCAACATTGGAGTGCTAAGGTACGTATATATATATATCAACTCCTTCCAATTCTGATCAATGTTGTGAAACATATCCATTCACATTTAACTTGTATTTTTTTTTTATACTTGCAGTGGGAAAGGAAAGCAAATCACTTCTACACACAAAAAGACATTGATCAGGTCCGGGCCGAGTGGGCAAAGTATGTCAGCCAATTTCAACAAAGCTAGTGTGTCGAGAAGATTCTAATTTTGGACATGCATCATCTATAACCCATATTAACTAGTTATGCAGTTGGTTTAAGTATCTATTTTTGGCCTACAAGTACAGTTTAATTATGATCAGTAGGTAGTATGAGATATCAGTGGTTTTTGGGTCACATTTGTTGATCATGCCAACTGCTATGGGTTATTGAACTGATGTTTATTAAGTTTAGCTCCATGGTGGATGTATGTATATATAGCTGCAGGAACAAATTGATCAAATATTGGTACTTTTGTGAATGGATTTCATATTTGATGAATGCGTTGTGTTGTTTCCAGATTTATATGATTATGGCACAACAGGGATGCGTGTGTATGACATCTGGAATAGAAAGCAACAACAAAATGATGTTGTTGGACGCATCAAAGAACAACAGAAACAAGAAAAAATGTGTTCATATTTGGACACTTAAACAACAGAAAATTGTCATCTAAAATAGAAAGTAACAACAGAATGAAATTCAAGTATGTTGTTTTATATGCACTCAAAAAACAGATAATTGTTGTCTTCATGTCAAAACCAAGACAGAGTCAAACAAAATTTGTTGACTAAAAACTAAAACAACCACAAAATTCTATGGTTACAAACAAAATGAAACAACATTGAACTGTTGATCAAATTAGCTTCAAGCAACAAATAATTGTCCTGTCTATGCTCTTCAACCTTTACTTAACTGTTGTAGAGTATAAACCACAACAATAGATAAATGTAACCTTAACAACTTTCAAACCACACTTAATTGTAATTGCAAGTTATATGCCACAACAGATAACTATTACTATAAGTTAATAAAAACCACAGACAACTGTTATTTGTATTCCCTTTAAACGTCATTTAACTGTCATCTGTGACAAACTCAAACGGTAAATAAATATGGTATGAACTAAGTTCAATGCACACTTATCTGTGACTATAATGCATATAACACAACATATAAGTGTTATCTTAGGTGACTATAGACGATAGATAATTGTATTCTAAATTGAATACAAATGACAGTTAACTGTTATTGAACTGGAATAAAACAACACTTAACTGTTATTATAAGTCCATTCAGACCACAGAAATTATAAAGAACTGTTATTTGTTTCTAGTTCATACCACATTTATTTGTCGTTTGAATTCACTAGCTCATGTCTCGATTTCATCAGACAACAGAAGACCTAACAAATTTCTGTCGTCTCATAAATAAGACGACAGAGGAAATCTGTCGTCTGATGCCCCAAGAGACGGCACCGTACTAGACAACAGAAATTTTTTTAATCAGACGACAGATCTCCTCTGTCGTCTGATTGCTTTTCTGGCATAGTGGAGTCCGATTGGGACGTACCTTACCTTTCCGGAATGGGAATCGCGCCAGAAACAAGACTCATCGCTTTGCCATGAGCTGTAGCATTTTTCGGGCTTTCGAGCTCGTTTAGGGCCTCAAAATTGCATTTTTCTATTTTACCCGTTTTTGGTTTTTTCTAGTTATTTTGGGTTGTTTTCGTTTTTATCCATGGGCTTTAGGGTTTCAATGTTAGTCGCCCTAAGGGCATTTTTCTCTTATTTATGTAGCCGCAAGCGGCTGCAGAACGCATCTTTCATCTTTTAATCAATAAAATAGTGATTTTCTCTTTTATCTCTGGTGGACTCCAGAATCCTTTGTTAGGTTTATTGCTAGTAAACCAAGATTACTATTCCGACTGCGTCATCTGGGAGTATTCAGCCATGCTTCGAGGTCGTCTGTGTTTGCCTAAGAGAAGAAAGAAGGGGAGCAAAAATGGAGCAGAATCTTCCTTGTCGGTGTGAAGTCCTAGCAGCTGGGCCTCTGTATCACTTTGGGCCTCCAAGAAGTTTCTGATGGTTGCTCCTAATAATCTAGTGTCCGAAAGAGAAATTTATGGGTGTCTCTAGGTTTCAGACGAAAATTGAGTGCGACTCGGATATTACTCGACGCTACGGGTGTTCAAATTAAAAATACCCGAACATTGGTTTAGTAAAATAATTCGAAACCTAAAGTAAAATTTCTTTTAGAACAAAACCAAGAAATCTCAAATACCCAAATGTTTGAACTACAATGTTAGGGTTTAACGATAAACGAAGATATTAAAAATGAAGTTGAAGCACGTGTTCTGTATGGTGTAGTAAGATAAACAAATTATAATTTTTTAAAATATATTGTCTTTTATTGTAATTTTATATTATGATATTTTAGTTTTCCAATAAATCAAAAACTTGTAGAGTGAAGAAAATACTTAATAGGGTGGCAGTAGCCGCACTCAATAAATAACATTAGAATAATAACATATTAATTGACTTGAACATTAGCTTAGTTCTAGTATTTAAAATTTATTACGCGCATAGAAATGTGTGTAATCACATTGCTAAAGATGCTTTTATAGACATGACATTAACATATCTGATAGCCATAACATTAAATAATATACATCTAGAATAAGTAACCAATAAACTACATAGCAATGAGATATATAAAACTATATACCCCTCTTTGAGTTGAAAATGACATCCATTATGTAATTCAACAAGCAGTATAATAATGACTTGCTCAGAGGGCCATAAAAAATATAAATAAATTAATTAATTATAAAAAAAAAAAAACACACATACATACACACATATATACAACTCTTAACAATGTTTTGAAAAAACAAAAACTCATAGCCATGTATTTGTTGATTGCCCATATGAGCAAGAAGTGTGGAATGGGGCAGGCTTGCAATGGCCTGTTGGGTTTGCATGTATGTTCTTGGCTGCTAGGCACTGTTACTACTTCATCAAAGAAGAAGATGACTAGGGTTCTCATCTTGTTATGGGGTAAAACAAAAAATAGCAATAGTCAATTACTCAATTATGATAGCAGAAGATGCAGCATGCTTCTGAGGCAGTATTGATTACTATAAAATGGTATGGGGAGTTCAAAAATCAAAGGTGTAGATTAAGACATCTATATGTCAGCATGTAGGGTGTACAAGGCTGGAAGAGGGCTGGATGAAAGTGAACTGTGATGGTGCTTTCCAGCCTTCAAATTAGAAGGGAGGTGCATGAATTCTGTATCGAAACCGTGAGGGGGGATTTCAGGTTGGATCTACTAGGTCAGTTCCATTATTTTATTTTTTTTATTTTTTATTTTTAGAATAGGTCAGTTCCATTATTGACTTCACCTTTTCATGTGAATACTTTTGGTTTTGAAAGAAGGAATCAACATCGCTGCGGCACTGCACCATGAACAAGTCAGTATTTTAGATTGATTGCTCCTTGTTGGTTCAAGCAGTTCAAATAGACGTACTTGATTTGTCTACCATGAAATAATTGGTTGATGAAGTAAAAGCAATGTTACAAGATCATCTTCAGTTTAGGGTTAATTATGTACCAAGAGCAGAAAATAAAGTTGCACACTTGCTTGTTTCTCATGCTTTAATAAATAGTGATAGTCCAATTCAAGAATAAAAATAGTGATAGCCAAACTTGGTTTGTAAGAACTCCCGACTTTATAAAAGATGTCATTCGAAACTATTGTAACCGTTAATTGATTCAATGAAATCATTTTCAAAAAGAAAGGGAAAAAAACCAAACCTAGACATGCCTAAACAAATTTGAGTCGAGATATATGGATGATTTTTCAAATCCTTTCAAAAACAAAAAACAAAAAACAAAAAACAAAAAACAAAAAACAAAAACAAAAACAAAAACAAAACAAAACGTATTTGATAGCCCATAGTGTTTTCTTCATATAAAGTGAAGTTTGAAAAGTGTGTCAACGTCAAACTGAATGTTTTCAATAGATCATTTTGACGTAAATTTAAAATGAAATTGTTGAAGGAAAACCTAATTTGTGTTTAGCCCAAACTCTAGGTTACTTGACCTAGTGGTAATAGGATTTAATTAGAAGGATCTAGAATCCTAATCAATGTAGAATTACTTTCCTTGTATGATTGAGATTCTATGCATTGTAATCCTCTATATAAAGAGGCCCCTATTATCAATGAGAATACACAGCAAATTCCTCTCAAATTCAGTTTCTCTACAACACGTTATCAGCACGAGCCCTAACCCTGAAACCCTAAATTCGTAGCCTTCAAATCCCAGTAACCCCAGCGGCCAAACTCAAAGATCTCAACCCCAGGAGTCCGAAACTGGCTGCCCCATCCCCAGAACCGGCCGGAAAACCACCGAACCGGCCACCGGAAATATCGAAAGTCCCTCTGCCCGGTTCGATGCTTTCCTCCCAGCCAACTGCTACCAAACTTCACCAGCAGCTGTAGCCGGACCCCAGATCACCGGAGACGAAAATTCATCACCGGAACCGGCCTAAATTCGCCTGAACCGGCCACTTGAGACCACCACACCTGAACCGGCAGAAAAAGAAAAAAAAAAAGAGGGGGAGAACCTGTGAGCCCAAGCCCGCCAGCAGGCCCAGCAAGCCCACATGCAAGCCAAGCCGCATAGCTGCCGAGCCGCAAGCCGCCAAGAAACCTGCCACGTCAGCAAGCCACGCAGGCATCCAGTCAGCAGGCCGGTCAACCACAGTCAACGCCGGTCAACCCTCCGGTCAACCACCGCCGGCGACTTTTCCGGCCAACTTCCGGCCACTTTTCCGGCGAATTTCCGGTCAGCTACAGTAATTCCGGTAGCTACAGCACTTTCCAGCCGCTACAGTAACTTCCGGCGACGATTTTTCCGACCATTTTTCAAGGTAATTTTTCTAAAAGTTCCCGTTTTTTGAAGTTTTTTTTTTTCAATTTCTTCTTCTTTTCTCAGGGACTTCCAAAATCCCTTCTCCTACCCCCCTTTCTCTACATAGGGGAGACCAATAGCCGAACTGTGGGGGTTCGCGCTCACTCCAAGCTTGGAGCTTGTAGAGTCCTCCAAACTTAGAGTTTGTTGAGAAGAAAACGATCGACCACATACATCGTTGTTTCGATCTAATCCAAAAACCCCTCTTGGAATCGGATTTTCTTAGAAGCGACTACGTTCAGAAAATTCCTAATTTCTTGGAAGCGACTACACTCAGAAATTTAATAGTTTTTCGTGGTAGCCTTTTCGCTCCGAAACTAACCCTAATCTTGTGTTGTTTTTCAGGATGAGTTACCTGAACAAGTTGAGCTTTGTTCCACTCGAGACAACTGGCGCAGGATACCATAGGTGGGTCCGAGATGTGCGCCAACATCTTACGGCTGATGGAATTCTGGAAACCATCCAAGAGCCTAGTCAGAACGTGCTCTCAATCGAGCAAGCTACTGCTTTTGAAGCAAAACAAGCTAAAGCCATAATTCTCATGACAAGGCACATGAATGACGCCCTCCAAAATGAATACCTCAATGAGGAAGACCCAAGAAAGCTATGGGTAGAACTTGAGCAGCGATTTGGCAACGTTCGTGACTCCCTGCTTCCTGATTTAGTAGTACGATGGCATAGCCTCCGCTTTTGTGATTTCAAGTCTGTACTTGATTATAACTCGGAAGCTCTTCGTATCAAGTCTCTGATGGAGTATTGTGGCCAAGCCATAATTGATACGATGTTGATCGAGAAGACTCTCTCTACCTTCCCCGTCTCTACACTGATGATTTCAAAGAATTATCGGATTGATGTAAATGCAGGACGTATCACAAGGTTTCATGAGCTCATTGGCGCCATGAACGTAGCTGAAAAGTACGATAATGTCCTTGTGAAGAACTATAATGCTAGACCCGTGGGAACTAAACCTATTCCGGAGTCTAACTATAGTCGCGCCTCCAATGGAGGACGCAAGGAGCGAAACCCTAAGGATAGGGACAATTCTGGACGTTCTGGTCCATATGTTCGCCCTAAAGAGGAAGAAAATCACCAAGAGAGGCGTACACGGAACCGTGGAGGTCAACGTGTGAAGAGAGAGAGAGGTGGAGCCTCCGACCATGGTGGTAACACCACCAAGAGGATAGGTCGTCCAAATCGTGCCCCAATGGCGCCTCGATCAAGGGAGCCTGACCATAATGATGTTTGTTTTCGATGTGGATCAACTGAACATTGGGCCAAAACATGTACTGCACCCCAGAATGTTGCAAACGCGTACATGACATATCGTGAAGCAAGGGAAGCAAATTACATGGCACAAGAAGATCAAGATGGTGATCTAGATCTAAGGGTGGAAGACTACAAGGATCAAGACCCAGAAACTGGCGATTTTGATTAAGTCTTTTTATTTTCCAAGAGATGTAGGCGATTGCCATATTCCTTTTTATTGGATTAGATTTTCTTTGATCATAGAAACAATGATGTATTTCGTGGCTTATGAATGAAATTTCGAGGTCTTTTCATTATGACTCAATTTTGATTCTGAGCATATGACTTTGTGACTACGAAGGCTAGACCATCAGTATTAATTTAAGGACATGGAATAGCCCAAGTTCCACTTGCCAAATGGCACCTTGATTACAGTTGTCACAGAAACTCCCTACGCTCTTAGGGCAAGTAGTACCCTATGAATAGCCAACGAATTCCATGCGAAAATACATGTAGAGAACGGAAATGAGTTCCTTTGCATTACCTCTAATGATTGCGAACAAAGACGCATCTTAGAGACGTTTATGTGTCTCTCTAAGTGGACTTTATGTCATTATTCGAGCTATTAAATCCAATAAACTTATGAGAGAAGATCTCTTGGATTTAGACACATATTGGCTTTGTCACGACAGGATAGATCATCCTAGTCATGATATGATGATCCGTCTACAAAAGACTTCGCATGGACATTATTTCTTTTGAGCAAAATGAAGCAAGATGCCGCCATAAAAGGCGCCAACCATGGGCATAACGCCATGGTTGTTCCTCCTTGTGGCCATGACGCCATACATGCTTATTTCCATGGCTCCCACGCCATGATGGGAGATGTAGTCACACATTTTGCTTCTAATAGCGCTACAGACGCTTAGGCCTAACCAAAATCCTCATTGGTTGCTTCTAAGGCCTCTCGCTCGTTTTACAAAGCCCATTCCTTATGGAAATTAGGACTGCGACCGTCCTATGCAAAGGATATGACAATACTCATTATGTTCTTACAAAGAATCCGTAGGGATTTTGTGGATTGATTCAACCAACTTGCGGATGCTTAAATATTTCATGATGTTGGTTGACACGCAAACACGCCGGTCACGTGTTGTGCCATTGTCCACCTATAAATGCTACTTATGCTACACTCCTAGCACATATCATATGACAATGGGCTCACTCCCCAAATCATCCTATTCAGTCAATTGGATTTGACTATGCTAGAGAGTTTACATCGAAAGACTTCCGATGGATATTGCAATGGGCTTGATGTTGGACATCACATTCCCATGTACACACCCAATTGGTATCGCGGAAACGACTACGATGGTAGTCCGAACATTGGTAATACGCACCAATCTTCTTACATCCGCTTGGGGTGATGCAATATCGCATGCAGCCATGCTAATTCGTCTATGACCTACCGCCACTCAATGTCCCTATGCGTTACAGCTAGTGACTGGGTACACGTATTTTGTACTTACGCACATTTGAGTGAGCCATTTATGTGCCATTTGCGCAGCCACAGTGCTCTATGATGGGTCCTTACAGACGAATGGGCGACTACGTTGGATTTGCGCTTCCAACAATCGTCCGCCACTTAAATGCCCTTGCTAGGCGATCTCCTTACCGCTAGATTCGCGGATGTCACTTTGATGAGACGGTCTTCCCGTCGTTAGGGGGAGATAAGAATACGAATGTTCAATAGGAACGACAGGAATTGTCGTAGTCTGTCCCCACTATGTCTCATCTTGATCCCTATTAAAGTGACGAGATCACACAATTATGCTGCAAACATGCCTGCAAGGAAGAACGTCCCTACGAGAGGACGTAAGCTCCACCCTACACGGACGTAAGCGCCACCCTACACGGACGTAAGCGCCACCCTAAGTGGCACTCTGGCGTTACACGCCCTGGCCCCAGCTAGGATGCGTGGGAGGCTCGTGGGTTCGAAGGATACTTTGGCACATTCCAATCATTTAATCATCAAGACTCAAAATCCGTCTCATGAGTATCTTCCGGGTTATGGTTATCGTTGGGGGACGCCTCAACGTCAAAACCTATTCCTGAGAATATAGAGCTCTATGAAACTTACACTAGTGTACATGAGACGTGGGATAGAAACTCCATCATAATTGATGATGTAGTTACGCATTTTGTTGCCCATGAGTTTGCTGAGTCCGATGATATCGAACCACGCTCCGTTGATGAATGAATGCCAACGTAGAGAGTTTTTGGCCTAAATGGAAAGATGCGATCCAGGTTAAGATGATTCTCTAACGAAGAGGAAGGTTTTCGAGTTAGAGATGCCAACACCTCCTAACATAAAACCTGTTGACTAATGGGTCTTCATTAGAAAGCGTAGTGAGAAAAAGAGATGGTAATCTCGCCTTATGGCATAAGTCTTCTCACAAAACGCCCTGGAATCGACTACGATGAGACATATTCTCTCGTAATGGATGTCATTGCACTCTACTACCCTGTCAGTTTGGTAGTTTCCGAATAACTGAACATGCAGCTTACAAATGTGGTCACTACGTATCTCTATAGGGATCTAGATACGGAATATACATGAAGGTTCATGGTGAACTTCATTTACCCAAGTCAAGTGGCTCTAGACCATGGAGCGCGTTTACAAAGAGGTTGAAACGCTCACTAAAATGACTACTTGATTGGGAAGGGATATGCCCACGCGTTTCTATGACAAGTTTCGGATTCTATCGCGGTTCATGTTGGACATGATCTTCATTAGAAGCCCTTAAAGAGTTAAGGGAAACCGCTGAACACTTGAAATCCGAGTTTGAGATGAAGGATTTTGGGAGAACACGATTATGTCTCGGTTTGGAACTTGAGCATCGTGTCGATAGATGCTTAGGCATTTTGACAAGGTCAAGCCTTCAAGCACCCCCATGATCGTCCGTAGTCTTGATCCTGAAAAGGATCCTCTTCGTTCGAAGGATGATGATGAAGATGTGCTAGAGGCAAAAGTGCCTTACTTAGTACAATAGGCGCATTATTGTACTTATCTCAATGCACAAGACCAGACATCTCATATGTTGTGAACTTGTTAGCTAAGATATAGCTCTGCACCAACGCGACGCCATTGGATTGGTGTAAAAGATATCTTTCGATATTTGAGATGTACGATTGATATGGGCATGTTCTATCCCTACGAAGAAATGATGGATTCGGACCCATCACACACCAGAAACACCGCCAACGCTGGCCTGCGTTCTCTATCCCCATTCCAAAACAACATGTGTTTTGGAAGGTTTTGCTGATGTTGGGTATCTGTCTGACCCACACAATGGTCATTCCCAATCAGGTTAAGTGTTCACCATGGGAAAAGACCGTGACATCTTGGAGGTCTACATAATAGACCCTAGTCGCTATATCTTCGAACAATGCAGAGATCATTACTCTTCACGAAGTGGTTCGTGAATGTATATGGATTGGATCCATAATTACGCATGTTCGAACAATTGTGGTTTGAAGTCTACCACAGATGAGCCTACGAGCATTTAGGATAATGCTGCTTGTTTTGAACAAATGAGGCAAGGCTACATCAAAAGCGACAACACCAAGCATAATCAGCAACAACAGACACTCCTCGAGATCAAAGTGAACTAGGTTCGATCTGAGGACAGTGAGGCAGACTTGTTTACTAAGTCATTGCCCAATTCCACGTTCGAGAAACATGTGGCAAGAATTGGCTTGCGAAAATTATCTAAACTCCCATGATCGTAGTCATCAGGGGGAGGCGCAGACATCAGAGGGAGATGTCTACATGTTCACCTCGAATCGTGAAGGGTGTGTTGTGCTCTTTTTCCCCTTCGACCGAGGTTATTTTTGTCCCACTGGGTTTTTGTTACTCGGCAAGGTTTTTAACGAGGCAACGAGAGAAGCACCGCGTTTGGGCAACACAAGGGGGAGTGTTGAAGGAAAACCTAATTTGTGTTTAGCCCAAACTCTAGGTTACTTGACCTAGTGGTAATAGGATTTAATTAGAAGGATCTAGAATCCTAATCAATGTAGAATTACTTTCCTTGTATGATTGAGATTTTATGCATTGTAATCCTCTATATAAAGAGGCCCCTATTATCAATGAGAATACACAGCAAATTCCTCTCAAATTCAGTTTCTCTACAACAGAAATCAATTTTTAAAGTTTTTGATTATCTTCCACCAAGATCAGATCCGGTCCCATTGATGACGAAAGTTGGTATGCAACATCCGGCCATTCATTATATTGTCTCTTTTCTTTTTTTTTTTCTAAACGGACACCAACCCATCGACAACAACAAAGATTAAAGCCAAAACAGCTAGTGCACACCATTACACTCACTTCCCTTCTCGGACTGAGACGCAATAGCGAGAATACGTCACGCTTGGAGAGAAACTCTCTCACAGTTAGATTTTTCTTTTGGGCACCGTGTGTGAGGCACATCTTATGTACAGTGTTAGATTTTTTTTTATAATTTTTTTTTGCAAATAAAGGATTATGCAATATTAGTTTGTTGGAGGTAGACGATGTAGAGAAGTACTAATCCCACCCTCAAGCCCAAAGACAAGGGGTCCACCCCACTTAGGGAACCCCCCCCCCCCCCCCCCCCTTTTCTTTATTTGAAATTTATTAATAGAGAAGAATAATACAAATATAGTTTTGGATGCACAAAGGACCCAAAAAGGAAAAAAAAATAAACAAACAACCAAAAGGAAAGCTTGACAAACAGTTTTTTTTTTTTTTTTTGAACTGAAATTCATTGAAACAATTAGTGATTACAATCACTTAGAATGGCATCCCGAACACACTCAGGAGCAACAACAAACCAACTTTGACTCTCATTCGAGTGCAAAGCATGATTTGCTAAGACATGAGCTACTTTATTAGCCTCACGAGATACATGAACTACTTTATAATCAACATGTCTGCGCATAAAAACCTTCACTTCTGTGATGATTATACCCAAACTTGACAAATCAGCATCTTGCTGCCCCAAGGCTTGCACTAAGAGCAAACAATCTACTTCAAATATAACTTGCGCATAGCTCAATGTTTCGGCTAACTTCATACCTTCAATCAATGCATTCAACTCTGCGTGGAAAGGAGATGTAACCTGGACAAAAGGTCGGCCTGCTGCTGCATTAAGATGGCCAAATTCATCCCTCATGATCACCCCACTCCCCCCTCGATGTGTTCCATCCATGAAAGCACCATCAATATTACATTTCTTCCAACCGGTTGCAGGTTTTGTCCATGCTTGCTGCCGGGGCCTAGTCCCTTCGCTACCTACTGCATTAGCTTTAGAAAATTCTTTGAAACCAGCCCAGACTAAGCATAGACGCCTCACTTGGTCGCTGCTTTGTATTGTCCCATAGCTTGACAGATAGTTGCAAGCTACAGAAACAAGAAAACCAAATAGCTATTACAAGTAGAGCCAATAACATCGGGACATCAAAGAAGCTTCTTTGCACACCCAAGTTTGGAACCACAAAAGCACCTGTAGAAACCAAGGCCATAGCATCATAACTCCAATTATATAAATCAGCAGCCCAGTACTCAAAAGCAAGGCTGAAGCAAGAAGGTGCTTACTCCTTTGTACACCCAGAATAACTAAAACACAACAGAAAAGGGCTACTGAAGCAGACCAATGTTGTGCACTGTTTGTACAACAATAATGACCTTGTTGTTTGCAGTTGCGCGTGTAACTAATATAACCCCATACAGAACAATATCATCGGCCTTTAAACCAACCAAGATTATTTCCACATCAATCTTCTCTATTCCAACACCATCCATATAGTTTTTAACATTCGAAACAAATTATCTGAATCTATATGACAACAGGGTGAAAACATTAGATGGAACAAAACTTATGGGAATGATCAACACATGAGTGCAGTTCAATCAACTCTATCACACAAATTAGAATTTGTTGACACAGTGTAAACCTCACCACTGAGGAAACTTCACTAGGAGGCTTATAACGTAGCCTACACGAGAATCAAATCCAATATGAATCCAAGTAATTACACATCACAAGTAGTGGTATTCAACTCAACTGCTTCACTAGCAACGATGCTAACTTGTTTACAATTTCAAAGACCTATTCTACACAGTATGAATCGATCTATATTGATGGAAGAAATTGAACAATTCTTCTATTTCACTCTTGATTCAAGGCCTCACTGATCTCAAGTACTATGCAGGTGATGAATGCAGTGAACCACACAAAAAGAACAAATAATACAAAAGAGAGTTTTGCAAAGCAGTTTATGCAGATTATGCTACACTAAGAAATTTCACTGTTAAAAACCCTAACTTTGTAATGCAGTTTCAAAACCTTTTATAGAAGAACAAGACTCCCCTCAATCCGATCACATTGATCATAGATTGAGATAAACTTGGAAGGTTTTTCAAACAAATCATGAGACTCAACTAATCCTAACTGATATCATGTAATTGTGATCTCTAAAGATAGTTATCTGATATGCATTCAAAATAATGCAAATAAGATTTTCTAAATTTCTTCCCTTAAAACCTGAAAAGACTGCAGAGAGTTTAGATCCACAATATATGCATCAATCACATGCAAATTGATATGATATGCAAACTACCTTAATTCGAGATCAGTGAGCTTGATTTGCGCTTCATTGCTTGATCTTTCAATCTCCTAGAGCAACTGGGAAAGTAGGAGAGAAAAGCTTTCCTCAATCTTTGGTACTCAAGTCTCCTAGTACCCTTAGGAGATCTTGTGTTGAATGGAAACATCCCAAAATACTTACACAGGGAGGCCAAGTCTCTTCCATAAGGCTCTGAAATGAAGGGAGGCAAAGAATCCCACCACACATTCCTATCAATTAATGCACCACACCAAGCAAGATGATCTGCCACTGCATTTCCTTCTCTAAAGATGTGAGACACCAGGGCAATCCTTATGGCTTCCATTATAGCAAGAACTTCCGCATCAATAGCACTTGGAACCATAGCTTTAGAGGCAAATGCACCTTGAAAAAGGCCAAGATGGTTTCTCCAAAGATTTAGGGTGTTAGACTTCCTCTCTTGTTGTTTATTTTTTTTATTTTTTTTAATTGGTCTTGTTCTAGACCTCATCAAAAAGCCCGCGGATCAAGTGGGCCGATGGAGGCCCACCGGCCCTAAGGGTTAAAAGCCCGGCCCGGCCTGTTAAAAAGCCCGCAAAAGCCCGCCTAGGTGGGTAGTGGGCTGGCCCACCAAAAGCCCTCAAAAACCCGGCCCGACCCGTAGGCCTGGCCAGCCAAAGGCCAGCTAGGCCCGGCCCGTAAAAGCCTGTAAAATATTATATAAATATATAGATATTTGTGTGTGTGTGTGTTTATATATATATATATCTGTGTGTGTGTGTGTGTGTGTGGAAGTTCTTATACTTCTATATAGAATATGTGCATTAGTGCATATATATATATATATATATATACGAAAATGTTCTGAAGAGGACGTCCGCAACCCAGAAAAAGTGCGGACGTCGCTCCTCCGGTCTCGATCGAGCGGCGACGGCGAGCTGCGGCTTGCTGGAGGGACGCCGGGGGTCGTGCGGAGGGGTATGCGGTGCGGTGGAGTCGCCGGCGACGGTTCTGCTGTGCTGCACAGAACCTGCAACTGCAGGTGAGGTGGCTGCCCAGAAACCGGCAAGCCCGACCTCCTCAGACCTCGAACGCCACCCAGAAGAGGTCTGGGACGCCTCCGGCCTCCCTCCGGCCAGCCCGGCGCCGCCGTCGTCGCCTGGAACCCGCCTGCTGCATCGACGTCAGCACTTTAGCGAAGTGCGGACGTCCGCTTCAGAACCCGCCTGTATATATATATATATATATTCTACATATTGGTTGACCAATTCGATTGGCTTCTAAAATATGGTGAAATTGGCTAAATTTTTTACCACACTCATAATTTATTGTAATAAACTCATCCAACAGTCGGTTTTTCCATTTTCTTTGAATTGATATGAGTTGCACTTTGGAGTGTTTGATATATAAATATAGGTTTATAAGAGTAACTAAGTTTGACCCAGTAGATCGAATTCGAAACGAGAACCAAATTGGCTGAATTTTCTACAACCACCATAAAACATTACAATCTCTCCATTGAGCGGTTGGTTTCTCCGAATTCATTTTCATGGTTGCCTTAGAATGAACCTCAACAATTTAAATGTAATGTATAAGTTATACAACTTTAGGAGGAAAATTGGTATAGGTCAATGTGTTTGTAATTAAAATTCAATTTTTTTTATCTCATGTCCACACACATCCATCGATGGAATATTTACAAACGTGATGTGAAGAAATAAGCACGTTTCGCGGTCGTCATGCCATCGGTCAACCAAGAAAACATACAAGTGACGATGGTTGACCAATTTGATCGGATTCGAAAATATGGTGAAATTGGCTAAATTTTTTACCACACTAATATTTTTTGTAATAATCTCATCCAATGGTCCATTTTTCCATTTTCTTTGAATTGATAGGGGTTGCTCTTTGGAGTGTATGATGTATAGATATATGTTTATAAGAGTAACTAAATTTGACCTAGTTGATCGAATTCGAAACGAGAATCAAATTAGCTGAATTTTTTACAATCACCATAAAACATTACAATATCTCAATGGAGCGGTTGATTTCTCTAAATTCATTTTCCACTTCATGGTTGCTTTAGAATGAACCTCAACAATTTAAATGCAATATACAAGTCATACAACTTTAGAAGGCAAATTAATATAGGCCAACATCTTTGTAATTAAAATTGAAATTTTTATCTTATGTCCACGCACATCCATCGATGAAATATTTACAGACGTGATGTGAAAAAATAAGCACGTTTCGCGATCGTCATGCCATCGGTCAACCAAGAAAACATACAAGTGACAACGGTTGACCAATTCTATCGGATTCAAAAATATGGTGAAATTGGTTAAATTTTTTACCACACTCATAATTTATTGTAATAATCTCATCCAACGGTCCATTTTTCCATTTTCTTTGAATTGATAGGGATTGCTCTTTGGAGTGTATAATATACAGATATAGGTTTATAAGAGTAACTAAATTTGACCTAATTAATTGAATTCAAAACAAGAATCAAATTAGCTGTATTTTTTACAATCACCATAAAACATTACAATCTCTCAATCGAGCGGTTGATTTCTCTAAATTCATTTTCCACTTCATGGTTCCTTTAGAATGAACCTCAACAATTTAAATGCAATATACAAGTCATACGACTTTAGGAGGCAAATTGATATAGGCCAACATCTTTGCAATTAAAATTGAAATTTTTATCTTACGTCCACGCACATCCATCGATGGAATATTTACAAACATGATGTGAAAAAATAAGCACATTTTTCTGTCGTCATGTCATCGGTCAACCAAGAAAACATACAAGTAACGACGGTTGACCAATTCGATCGGATTCGAAAATATGGTGAAATTGGCTAAATTTTTTACCACACTCATAATTTATTATAATAATCTCATCCAACGGTCGGTTTTCCGTTTTATTTAAGTTGATAGAGGTTTCTCTTTGGAGTGTGTGATATATAAATATAAGTTTATAAAAAATATTATCTTTAAAGATTTATTTGTAAATAAAACCCGCAAGGCCCGCCCCGAAAAAGCTTGCAAGGCATAGCCTCGCCCTGCCCGAAAAAGCCCCCGAGACCCGCATTAAATGGATGGGATTGGATCCTTCAATTTACAATAAAGCCCGGCCTGGCCCGGCCCGCTACTATTTAAAAATGGAGTAAGACCCGGCCCGACCCGACCCAAGCCCGCTACCAATGAGCCCGGCCCGGCCCATTGATGAGGCCTATCTTGTTCTATTTGTAGTAACAAAAGTAGATGATTAAATATCACACTAGAAATCAAGTATCCATATCACTAGAGAATAGACCCATAGTATCTCAACCTTAGCAGAGTCGCGACGGCGCTCTGAGTATCGCCACGACAGCGGCGCACAAGGCGGTAAGTGATGGCTTACCGCGTTCTCGCCTGGAATTGCAGGCTGCTATCGACGCAGAGCATTGATCGATTTAATCAGGCAAGAGAAACCTCGCATTCTCTTCCTCTCCGAGACTCTCTGTGATAAGAGGCAATTGGAAACTTTGAGAATCAAGGTCGGGTTTGACCAGTGTTTGGGGTATCCCAAAGGGAATGGTTCGAGGGGTGTGGCACTGTTATGGCAGAATGATGTTCCAGTCAATGTGAGAAACTATTCCATACGGCATGTCGACGTGACTGTGGGGGTAAGAGGCTCACCTGATGAATGGAGGCTTACGGGTATATATGGTTTCGCTCAAACCGGGGACAGAAGGGCGACTTGGGCTCTGATGCCGCAGTTGGCGGCTGAGATCAATCTACCGTGGCTGCTGTGCGGTGATTTCAACGAGATTGTGGATAGCAATGAGAAGTCTGGCGGAGGGGTTCGGAGGCTTGGGCAGATGCAAGCTTTCCTGGAGGCCATTACAGATTGTTCTCTGATTGATATGGGGTTTTACGGCAGCCCGTATACATGGTCTGATCATCAGACGAAGGAACGGTTAGACCGCAGTCTGTGGAATGTGGAGTTGTGCGATTTGTTCAGGCATTCACGCACTATACACCTTCACCCGAGTTCCTCTGATCATAGTCCACTCTTGATTGATATTTGTAATGACTCTGCAACGCAGACAAGTCTGAAGAGGCATAGTTTTCGATTTGAACAGTTTTGGGCACGGCATAGTGATTGTGAGGCTGTGGTTCAGAATGGATGGCAGGGGGCTACTGAAGGGGACCCTATGCAAAAGGTTTGTCAGCAAATCAAGAAAACAGGGAAGCAGTTGGCTACATGGCAGCTTAATACTTTTCTCTTTCGACAGACGGAGATGCGAGCTATTAGGGAGAGGCTGGATGAACTATTACAAGCCCCCTTTGATGCTGCGATGAATGTTGAGAAGCAGGAATTAAATGGCAGGTTACAGGAGATGTTGACAGAGGAGGAAACTATTTGGAGTCAACGATCCAAGACAATGTGGTTGAAAGAGGGAGATAGGAATACAGCTTATTTTCATAGAAGAGCATCAAACAGGAGGCAACGGAATACGATCAAGAGGTTGAAGAATGCAGATGGAGCTTGGGTAACGGAACCAGATGATATTGAGAATGTAGTGACTCAGTATTATCGTCACTTGTTCTCTACGGAAGGCACAAATGAGGCAGCTTTGGAATTGATTTTGAATACTGTCCATCCCAAAGTTACATTTGAAATGAATCAGCAATTATTGGCAGCGTATACAGATGATGAAATTCGGGCAGCATTATTTCAGATGCATCATTCCAAGGCCCCGGGTCCGGACGGCATGTCTCCTTTCTTCTTTCAGAAGTATTGGGACATTGTAGGTAGTGATGTCTGTAGGGCAGTACGTTCTTTTCTGGTGTCTAGAAATCTTATCAGAGAGGTGAACTTTACTCATGTCACCCTTATTCCCAAGGTGAAGGACCCAAAAGATATGACTGAGTTAAGGCCCATTGCACTATGTAATGTGGTATACCGAATTTGCTCTAAAGTGTTGGCCAATAGATTGAAGAAGATTTTGGGAGAGGTTATATCTCCACTACAGAGTGCATTTGTACCAGGCCGGTTGATCTCTGACAATACTTTAGTGGCCACTGAGGTGGCTCATTTTCTGCATAAGAAGAGAAGCGGGGAGGAGTATTTCTCTCTAAAACTTGACATTAGTAAAGCGTATGACAGGCTGGAGTGGAATTTTTTGAGACAGATCCTTTTAAAGTTAGGGTTTGCAGAAGAGTGGGTGGATCTAGTGATGACTAGTATTCAAACAGTCAGCTATTCCTTCTTAGTGAATGGAGAAGTCCGGGGTTATGTTCGACCATCTCGGGGTATTAGACAAGGTGATCCATTGTCACCTTATCTATTTATCTTATGTGCTGAAGGGTTGTCTTCTCTGATTGAGTTTTTTGCACAGCAGCAATGGATTCAAGGCATCAAGGTTACTCCTACTGCACCGCTTTTGCATCATTTATTGTTTGCAGATGATAGTTTTTTGTTTGGCGCTGCAACTGAAGAGGAATGTCAGCAATTCAGAAATATTTTATATGCCTACGAGATAGCTTCTGGGCAGAGAGTACATCTACAGAAAAGCAATGTCGCTTTCAGTAAGAATGTTAGTATGGACAGGCAATTGTATCTGGCAGATATCCTTGGGGTGCAAAGGGTGGATAAACATGAGAAATATCTTGGCTTGCCTACCCATGTTGGAAGATCAAAAACAGCTGCATTTGATTACTTGAAAGAGAAACTTACAAAGAAAGTCGTCAGCTGGAGAGCCAAATTATTAAGCGGTGCAGGTAAAGAAATTCTAATTAAAGCTGTTGCTCAAACTATTCCAATGTATGTGATGAACTGCTATATGCTCCCTTTGGGTCTCTGTGATGATATGCATCAGTTATGTGCCGGTTTCTGGTGGGGGGATTCAGAGGAGAAAAATAAAATTCACTGGAGATCTTGGGAACGGTTATGTGTTCCTAAGAAGGATGGTGGTATGGGCTTTAAGAACTTGCATTGGTTTAATAAGGCTATGTTGGCTAAACAAAGTTGGCGGTTGCTACAGAATCCAAATTCATTGATAGCTAGATTGTATAAAGCTATTTATTTTCCTAATGGTGAGTATCTCACAGCTGGTTTAGGGGATACACCCTCATTTTCATGGAGGAGCATTGTGGAAGCTAGGCAGGTGTTAGTACAGGGCCTCAGATGGTAGGTTGGGAATGGTGAGCGTATTGAGATATGGAATCATAATTGGATTCCAGATGTGTACCCCAGAGGGCTGTCTTCACCTCCTCCGTATGATGCACCACGTTTTGTTGAGGAGCTTATTGACCCTATTACTCGAAGTTGGGATGTAAATCTACTTGCCAGGTACTTTACCCAAACTGATATTGATCTGATATTGAGCATTCCATTGACACGGCATGCACAGAGTGATAGACAAATTTGACATTTTTACAAGAAGGGTTTCTTTACTACAAATAGTGCATACTTTGTTGCTCGTGATTTGGATCTGGGTTTAATTTTAGCCCCCCCTCCACCTGTTGATCCTTATAAGGCAGTGTGGAAGGCAATATGGGATGCTAAAATACCTAGCAAGGTAGCTCTACATGCATGGAAGACAGCAGTTAATATTCTTCCTACACGGGTGGGTTTGAGTACTAAAGGCTATAATGGAGAGATGGGGTGTTTATTGTGTCCTCATACTTTGGAAAACAGCTTGCATGTTTTTGTTGATTGTCCATATGCACAGGAAGTTTGGCATAGAGCTGGTTTACAGCTGCCTACTGGGCCGGGCGACAATTTTATAGATTGGTTTTTGGGTGCAATCAATAGTTTGACAAAGGAGCAGATAGCTAGGTGTTTGATGCTCTTATGGGGGATTTGGAAAAACAGGAACAGTCAATTATGGGAGCATAAGAGACAGCATGCATCTGAGGCTGTGTTGCTCACTATGGGTTGGTATGAGGAGTTCAAAAAAGTAAATGTGCAGCCAACGGATATTAGGAGACAATTGGTGAAATGGACAAAACCACAAGAGAATTGGGTGAAGGTTAATTGTGATGGTGCATTTCAGCCGGCAACAAGAACGGGGGGTGCTGGAGTTGTGATCCGAGATGCTAATGGTGCTTTTCAAGTTGGTGCTGCTAGACTTCTCCCTTTAGTAACGTCGCCTTTCCACGCAGAATTGATGGCGTTAAAGGAAGGGATCAATTTGGCAGTGGCATTACAGCATGAGCAGGTACTGTTTGAATCTGATTGCTCTTTATTGGTTCAAGCTTTGCATTCAACTGAACCGGATTTATCTACAATGAGTATGTTGCTTGATGAGATCAGACTAGTGCTGCAAAATCATGGTGGTTATAGAATTAATTATGTATCAAGGGAAGCAAATACAGTAGCTCATGGATTTGCTTCTCATGCCTTAAGAAATAGTGATAGCCAAACTTGGTTTGGCATAGCTCCCGAATTTATAAGGGATGCCATTCGAAACGATTGTAATCGTTAACTGATTCAATGAAGTTTATTTTCAAAAAGTAGATGATTAAATCAATGTTAAACTAAACTTCAAGAGTTCTCCTTCCAATCCCTCGTGCAAATTCTTTACTCCACTCTTGAATTCATGTACACTGGATCATCAAAACTCATAGAATCAAAGGATTTCGGTGATCTAAAAATGAAATATATTCCTGGGATGATCAAGATAGGAGTAGTTAATTAGGTACAACATTCCAAACTGATCAATTAATATCTTGTACTACGTATCTATTCAGGCTCCATACATTTAGGATCTGTAGAGCATTGAAAATCATTCATTGTAGAGTTCTAGACTCTTCTAAATTACTTTTATAAAAGGCAATCATGTACATCACGCAGTTAAAAGAGACATCCAATCAATACAAGCTTTACATTGATATCTAAATTGGAAATGTACATAAGTAGATAATAAGTACGTAATGAATGATAGATATCAGATATCATTTATCTATGTCTAATGGTCCCTGCAATCATTTATCTATGTCTAAAAGTCCATCCAAATGATGGTTTTTCCAGTACCATATGCCATCTCATATTTTATAATGGTCCAAGATACAAGGCAAACTTGTCTAGTTCATCAATTAGATTTTGAACCTGCTTCCCAACGAGCAATAGAAATACTTAAGGATAGAGGATTAGAGTATATGACCAACTCCGCTCCCTAGAGCCTTTTTTTTTTTAGAAAAGTACCGCATTCCATTAATAATCAAATAACCATACAGGTTACAGCATCAACGAAACCAAAGTTATGGGACCATCACCACCAGTGACTTACATGAGCCAAAAAGACTCAACCCCTAACCAACTTTAACCCTTAACCAACCTAACTATGGCGGTACAGCCTCGCCATTAACATAACCGATGAACTGTTTTCACCCGTTCGGACACCGTGTCCAAAACAGCCAGACCACGTGTAAGGGTGATTCACCGACATGTTGATAGCCAGAAAGCACCGCCAGCAGACCAGACCAAAACCCTAACCCTCTCTCACAAGAGGAGGGACTTATTCTAACAAAAACAACCACCAAAAAACAAACTACAAAAAACAACATCAGAGAAGCCCAAAGATCAGTCCCAGCCCAAAGACCACCACCCTCAGTAGAGGGCAAGCGCAGCAAGCAAAACCTCCAGCAGCCACCGAGCTCCAACGCCATCACGCCGTCGCCACGCGCCATAACATCGCCTCGCCGAAATCCATCACCGATGCTCCGCCCGGACACGCCACAAACAGCCCAGCACTAAGCTGACAAACCCACCCAGGTCCAAATGCGAGATCGACATGAGATCCCTCCGGGATCGGCACCGCCGCAATTAGATCTGGGCAGCCACAGCCCCAAGCCGGGACGATGACGTTAAGAAACACCACCGGAGCCCCGAGATCCGCCGCTACCCCAACCGCTACCATTACCCACAAACCGAGAAAGCCGATCGAGATCGATCCGCCCACACTGGAATGACAACCACCCAGCCACCAACCCAGAGCCACCCCGTAGCCTTGGAACCCCTCCACAACTTAGCAACAGCCTCCCCTCCCGGACCGGAGCGCATCGACGGAGGAGCCATCGGCGTTCGGCCGGGAGAGAAAGCACGTCTTCGGGTTTCCTGTCTTTTTTCTCTCGCGCGTGAGGCGCGTTCTATTAGGTCTAGATACTAGTTAGGAATTAAGTTTTGCTCTCAAAGTCCGCTCCCTAGAGCCTTGAGTAAAGAGGTAACATACAATGATATCAATACCTCTCAAACAGACAACATGGCTTATAAGGATGAATTTAATTCTAATACTAAACGAATCACAGAATATCTAAATAAGATTATGTTACAAGATCTTTTAAATATTAAGATAAACTTGAGAAACAATACACACTATTCAAAACAAACATTGAAAAACAATATTCCACATTCCCAATAAAAAAAAAAAAAAACCAACAACAACAATATACACTATTCAAACAAATATGGAGAAACAACACATAATATTCCAAACAAACTTGCGACCCCAACAACCCCTTCAACATGCACGGAAAGTGGTTTGACCTTATTTAGTTATTGGGGGGGGTTACATCTTATTGATCAGAAAAAGTAAGACAGAAATCTCCCATACAATTACATATATATAGAGAGAACAAATAACTTTTAAACCAACTCGATCACAGTGGCACTGAGTCGATAATAACTGCAGCAATACTATCTTTGGTCATCTTCCCAACGCGTGTGAATCCATCTTCTCCCTTGTAAAGAAGATCCACTACTCTAATTAAATTGAGAACACGCATAAGAACCGGCATTGGCACAGCAGTTGGTTTAAGAAACTCCTCATTTATATCCTTCCATGATTTTGCAATTTGTTTCTCGAAAACTTCAATCGTCTCTTGCTCTGAAACACCATATTGCTTCATATAGCAATCAATACTAGAAGGTGCATGCCCTCTCTCTTTCTCAAACTGCAAAAGTAAAATAATCCAAAATAGTTAATCAAATTGTTTTTTATAAGGTGATGATACAAGTAGAACTCAAAATAAAGTGTAATGTGCATATGTACCTTGCTGGAAACAATGTCATCCATGAGCCTAAAAATGATATTGGAAGCTCTAACAATTTTAGGATCATCCAACAACCACTCAAATGCATCCTTCGTTACAATATCTCCCATGCCAAGTAATGAAATAGTTGTTAGAAAAGTGTAACTAATGGAAACTGTAGCAACACTCATATACTCCTCTATGCTCGGAGTGTGTCCTTCGTGCAACCATTGAGCCTCATTGAAATACGATTGAGCTTGAACTTTCATCTGAGTAATATACACATATATTATAAGCCAGTGAAATTGCAGTAAAATTTTCAATGTTCTAATCTATCATGTATTACATACAGCTTGTATTGCATAGCAAGTTCGATATGATCTTCCTTCCTTTGACATCACTTTGTCAATTTCATTGAAAAGATTCAAAAGTTCATGATAGAATATTTTCAAATAGTGTGGGAGTCCATCTATGCATTTGACATTCCACCTGAAACATAATCGTAAGAATATTTACATACTATAGGGTTCTTGAACACAGATATATTAACAATTACAGTTTTTTATATATTGAACCTGTCAATTGCTTCAGTGAAGATCACAAGTTCTTCAAATGTACCATATGCATCATAGATATCATCCAAAACAGTTAAGAGGATAGCCACTTTTGTCATAATGATTCTGCCAATAGAGTACTGGGGTTCAAAATATACTCCCACTATCCAAAAGAACAACTCCACCTTCCTGTCTCTGGAAAAAGGCAATTTCCTTTCAAAGTCTAGTTCTTTCCACCACCTAATACATCCAACATATAAGTTTAGCTCAGTTCATACTTATAATGTAAATTCGATAAATTTTCAAATAACTCTTTGATGTTTTGATAATCAATTAAAGAACAACCAGATGTAAAATGAGCGTAAGACAACATCAAAATACCATAGCCAACTGCCCAACTCCATAAAGTAAGTAATTATGCCTAATTATCTCACCTAGTAATTCCACCTAATAATAATTGACAAATAAGAGAAGATCACTGAATTTATCTATTATTTGGTTAATTCATTATTTCATTACGTACCTAGTAATATCAGAGAGCTCATTTTGGTGTAAAGACTGAACAAGATTGAAATCCAACTTTGCAAGATTCAGCAATGATTCATTGTGTGAAGCTTCATCTTGGTAGACTGAAATGTAACGCTTGGCGCATAATCTCTCTAGAGTTTTTCGAAGAGGTCTTGTCAAAGCTTCAGTTATTTGTTCCTTCAGTACTGGTGGGTAGCTTACATTGCTTTTGAGCACGTGCTTGAGTTGAGTGGTGGTGAACAGAAGAGCCTCTTCAAGTATATCTTCTCCATTAACCCTAAGATGTGTTGCTTCATAAAGGCTTAGCATACCAGAGGCGTCAGAAATTAAGCCTTCTTTGAAGCTACCATTTGAATCTTTGAACTTGTTGAATATATCTGCTCGAATAATAATGTCCAAATATGCACATACTTAGAATTAATAAAAAAATAGAACAATTTTTGCAGGTCTACTAATACATAAATTTGAGTAAGATAATTAAGTACCAGATGAAATTTGGTATCCATGTTGCCTTAGAAGCCGAAACAATAGGGCAACATCGTAAAGATGGCCATCGTCACGGTACAGATCATGATCACGATATGTTGCATGGATATGTTGCAGTGACTCTTCTATTTCGTGTTCAAAATGATATGCCACGCCAAGTCGTTGGATTGCATCAATTAACTTGAGTCGATGTGAAAAATCACCTTCATTAGTAAAGAGTTCCCTCTTTACTACTGTTTTCAATTTTTCAACTTGCTGCTGCCAAAGGGCATTAGTCTTCTGCAACAAACACAACTAAATGAGTCAAAACTGTGTAAATCCATCGAGTTTTGGGCAAACATATGAAATTAAATGTGAGTGATTTTTCACATTCTGCCATTTTCTCAAACACTTCACCATGCAAATATGAAAAAGATGGGAAGTGGAGTGTGAAAACCACCGCCCTATAAATAATATTCTAGACTTAAATATTGAGTTTACAGTTTTTTGGGAATCATAGTTGATGAACTGATCTCCCCAAATGCTTGGTTGAAAATTTGCTGTCCGGCGAATGATTTCAGGCTTTGCAATTTGTGGTACCGGAAATGATACAGAACTAGTTGGCATAGACGACATGATTGTGTATAAGCAAATTTTAGATGGGAGTAGTGGTGAAACTCCTAGTCTCTCATGTTATACTTCTACATGCAGCCCCATGCCTATATATAGAGACATGGCCGGTCTTAAATTTTTAGAGGTCTAGAGGGAAAATTTAAATGAGGCCTTACTAATTGCAGGATTTAAAAAAAATATATTAAAATAACTTGATCAAATTGATATAATAAAGAAAATATCTAACTCTTTTAAACAAATTAATTTCATAAAGAAATAGAGAATAATTTGATAAAAAAAAGAAAGAGAGAATAGATAGGAAAATTGCGCCAAAAAAAAGAAATAAAAAGTTATGAATCTAAAAAAGGAAAAAAAGAAAGTACAAATGCGCAAAACTGAATAGAGTAACCCATGGTTCAAGAGCAGTGGTGTTCACCTGGTCAGTTGTTGACAAAAGAATTTATGCTCAACAACCCTTAGATTTACATCCAAGAGTGGAAAACAAAACACCTCAACTTAATAATAATTCTCTCTGCCCTTGGATTTACATCCAAGGGTGATTGAACATTATTTTCTTGGTCAATAACTGACCAGGTGAACATTTTCGGGTTCAAGAGGCCTCCCGAAATCAAGAGCCTGGTGTGGCCACACTACTTGCCCTACCTCAGCACCACCCCTGTATAGAGATTAGAAAGCTATAGGTCTTAATTAAATTGAAATTATCACCTACCTACTCTTTTGAGTGGCCTATATAGAAAAAACAAAAATCCGCCGTAAATGATTTTTGTTTTCCTTTTTTTTGATACAAGACGGCGATGGATCTTAGAGGCTTATTTTTTCAAAAAGTATAACTACCAGGGTCCACATAGATAAGTGGATGGGAGTTCCTTAAAAAATCCCTTTTTTCCTACTTAATGAATTTGTATTTTAGTTTCTATTTTATCAGTTGACTTTATTATCCACTAGCCTTCCTCCAAACAAGCTTTGCATGTGCAAAGTTTTTTTTTTTTTTTTTATGAAAATTAGAAAGAAAATGTTAGAGGAAAAACACATTATGTGTCTTCGTCAAAGCGACTGACAGAGAGGAATCAAGGAATCAGTAATTACCATCAATAAGCACAATTACGGATCAATTAGCGTTTAATGTCATCATTGTGATTGTTATTTCCATTGTAATTCTCTCCTTATATAAAGGGGCTATGACATGAAATCAGTAGACCAATTCCAATTATCATTTTACTTTTACACGTTATCAGCATGCTCAGAGCAAATACCCAATGGAAAAAAATCCTCATTTTCTAGTTTTCTTTCTACCGAAAAGAAAAAAATATTTTCTTCTTTTTCTGCCGCCACCAACAACCAAAAAAAAAAAATCTCTCTTCTCCCCCGGCGGCCCTTCCCACCCGATCCCAACCCACCAGGCCGCGCGCTGCAACTTCCAACACAGCCCAGACCAGACCGGCCCCGTTTGGCCTCCATCTCGCTTGCAGCACACCAGGTCGCGCTTCACCTCTGCTTGCACATCACACAGCCCCTTGTGCTCTTCAATAGCACAGACCGGCCTCAATCACACATCACAAAGACCGGTCTCACCTCACTGGCCGCGCCTAGCCCACCCACCTCCACCCATCGCTGCTGCCTCCCACCTGCATATCCCAACCTTGCAGCAACACCGATCGCAGCAGCACGCCTCCAATCTCGTCGCTGCAATGCGCTCCCTCCAGCCTCAGCCCCAATCACCGGCGCGGCCTCGTCCAAACCAACCTCCATCTTCCTTTGCCGTGTGTCTTCAACCTGCTACGTCCGGCTCCGGCCCAGAAGAAGGACAAAAAGCCAGAACGAAAAAGACGCGAGGAAGAAGAAGAACAAAGAGAGAAAAGAAAGAAAGAAAAAAAAAACTGTGTGACCCGGCCCAAGGAAAAGGACCCGGCCCAATCAAAAAAAAAAAGAAGAAGAAGAAGAAGCAAGCCTTGCGGCCCCGCATAATAATAAATAAATAAAAAAAGCAGGCCTGCGGCCCAGCCGAAATAAAAAAAACAAAAGAAGTAGGCCTGCGGCCAAGAAAAAAAGAAGAGAAAAGTGGCCCATTGCTGAAAAAAGAGGAAGCGGACCAGTTTTTCTCAAGCTCAAAAACATCGCTACGCACGCCTGCATCAACAAGCGCGTGTGCTAGGATTGTTTTATTTTCTCGCAACCAAGTATGTTATCTTTTATTTATTTTCATACTCCGGTATATTAAATTTTTTATAATTAGAACTTTTGAGCATGTTTAGTTAGATAATTTTGATCATTTTTAAGCATGCCTTGTTATTTATGTTTTATATGATTATCTTTAAGCATGATTTATAATTATATTCAAGCATGCTTTATGTTTTATTGCTTATGTTTTTTATCATGAAATTTTGAGCATGTTTTATTTTATTTACGCTTATATAAATTATGCCTACGCATGCTTCGTATTATGCTATTGTTTACATTTTATTTTATGCATGATATATTCTTGCTATTATTATGTGCAGTATATAATTTGTTGTATATTTGTGACATTTGAGCATACCATGTAGTTTATTTTTATATGCTATGTTTTATTTAATATTAAATGTGCTATCGTTAGAATACAATATATAAATTGCGTTTTGCCATGATAATGAAATTTCATGAGCATTATACACACACTTACTGTGATAAAGTATTTCCACATAGCATCGAAAAAAAAATGTGACCATTACGAATCTTGGTCTTGAAATCTAATTCATATTTTTGGAAAATAATTCACGTGGATGTCTTTATGACTGCGTAATTTATATCTTCTCTCTTGTTTATGTAGATGGCTGATCCATTTCGACCTGAATTTGACATTTTGGACTCAGACGGACTTGAGTACCACCGTTGGGTTTCCGATGTAGAAACTGCCTTTGTGGCAAGTGATTACACTGCCACCATTACCGACCCCAAAGACAATGGACCGTCTGACAAGGTGAAAGCAAATGCCTTAATGTTTTTGAGGCGACATATTGATCATAGCCTCCGCTAGAAATACCTTCAGTTGAAGACACCCAAAGAACTGTGGGATGCCCTTAAGGGACGTTTTGGGAACATTCATGACACATTACTCCCAGAACTTACCGTTTAGTGGAATGAAATCCGCTTGCTTGACTATAAAAGGGTAAATGACTTCAACAAGGATATGTTGCGCCTAAAAGCACGTCTAAATTTCTGTGGAAAGGAAATCACATAAGATAATATGATCTACAAGACTCTTACCACCTTTCCTACTTCAGCGTTTATACTAGCGAACCAGTATCAGTTGGAATATGACAACAAAAGAATCACAACCTTCAATAAGACTGCAAGTGGCTGAGAGACATAATGAGATTCTCTTGAACAATAATGTCAGGCCCACTGGGACAAAGAAAATTCCCGAGGCTCATTATGGAAAAATGAAAGGTGGAAAGAACTCAAATGCAAAGGGGTTTAGACGTGCTAATCCCTACCCACGTGGCAACCATGCACCTCGTGGAAAGGGACATGGGGATCATGGAAACAAGATGAAAAAGGAAAGAGTTGACAATGAACCATGCTATAGGTGTGGATTCATTGGGGATTGGTACAAGAACTGCCAAGCAAACAACAGAGTAGCAGCCAATTACAAGAGGTATAGAGAGTCTAAAGAACAAGAGGATCACTATATGGAAGAAGGAGGTCATGACCTAAACGTCAACCTTATAATTGCAGATTTCAATGGCAAAGAGGAACTTGCTAAGTCAATGGATGCTCTCAATCTTGACTGATCTGCTTTATTCATTTTATTTTCCAAAGATAGTTGTGAAGGCATAATGCCTCATTTTTAATTAGACTATTATTTGGTCTTAAAGAATGGTTTGATGAATTAGATTTCTGAACAAAGACCTTGATTTGATTATCGTTGGCTTATTAATAAATTTTGAATTTTATTCTCAAGCACTGAATTTATTCAAATTTATTTACTACACATATTTACATGGTTCGAAATTGTAATATAAAGATGTAAAGCAATATATCTAGAGAAAAAATTATTAGAATGAAAAAAAATCATCATTCTACTAAAATAGAAATACTCTAAAGAATCTGAGATATATTTAAAGTCAAAGATGCTCTGTATGCACCAAGAGCTAATCGAACCTTGTTAAGTTTCAAAGATATTCGTGCCAACGGTTATCATATAAAAACACACTGTGAGAATGGATCTGAATACATTTATATTACCTCTAATGAATGTGGAAGGAAACGCATTTTAGAGAAACTTATGAGTCAATCTAGTGGACTGTACCTCACTTTGATTTGGATAATTAAATCCTATGTTGTCACCAACAATGAAATGTGGGACACTGACTCATACAAGTTTTGGCATGACCGCCTAGGGCACCGAGATCGTGACATGATGATCCGTATTTTAAAGAACTCATATGGACATCCCTTATTTCGAGTGAAAAAATAAAGTGGGAGAAAAATCCGTCACACTGCAAGGTGTCGGTCCTAGTACTGCTCAAATGCAGTCATTGCTTTCTGAAGTACCAGAAGCACTACCTCCGATTATGCCTCATTGACTATTTCAAAGTCACAACGCTCGTTTTACAAAGCTTGCACTTTAGCAAAAACAGGATTGAGACCTTCCTATGCTAAAGATACAAAACAAAACATTCCATTCTTACAAAGGATACAATGAGATATTTGTGGACCTATCCATCCAGGATACGGACCATTCAAGTACTTTATGGTTCTGGTGGATGCTTCGACAATCTGGTCACATGTCGCTTTATTGTCCACAAGAATTTCTGCAAAACTCTTAGCACAGATTATACGTTTAAGGGCTCACCACCCTGATCACCCTATCAAGTCTATAAGACTTGATAACGCTAGATAGTTTACATCAAAAGCATTTGATGATTATTGCATGTCTATTGGATCGATGTGGAGCATCATGTACCCCATGTGCATACACAAAATGGTCTCATAGAAGCCACCGTCGAAAGGCTACAGATGGTGGCTAGGTATTGGTTATGCGCACCAACCTGTCTATATCTGCCTGGGGTTATGCAATATTGCACGCAGCTTTAGTTATTCGTTTCAGACCCACTGCTAACCAACCATTTTCTGTGTACCAGTTGGTAACTGGATATGAGCCTGACATTTCACACTTACTCATATTTGGTTGTGCAGTATATGTGCCTATTGCGCCCCCACAGCTCACTAAAATGGGTCCTCATAGACGATTAAGTATTTATGTTGGATACGAATTTCCAATGATTATCCGCTTTTTGGAACCCTTGACAGGCGATCTCTTTACCGCTAGATTTGCGGATTGTCACTTTGATGAGACAGTCTTCCCGTCATTAGGGGGAGATAGGAAAAAGGATTTTCCAAGGGAACGACATGAATTGTCATGGTTTGTCCCCACTCTGTCTCATTTTGATCCCCCGCACTTCACAAAGTGAAAGTGAAGTGAAAAGAATAATCGATCTTCAGAACGTAGCAGATTCGATGCCTGATGCTTTTACTGATATCGCAAAAGTGACGAGATCACATATACGAGCTGCAAATGTGCCTGCAAGGTTAGAAGTCCCCAACAACGGGCACGGTGCCGCAGATAGAGGAATTGCAACCACACTTAGTGGAGGTGTGGTTGAGGCCGTGGCTCCCCAAAGGAAGAGGGGGAGGCCACTTGGTTCGATTGACACTCACCCCAAGAAGAAGAGGGTGAGTAAGGCACAAACCAATCATCAATGTATAGAATCCTTCTCATGGGATTGTCTCTAATTATAGTTATGTCCATGAATCAATACTGGAGGACGCTCCGATGTTAAAAATGATTCCAGAGAACAAAGAAATCTCAGAGGATTATGAGAGTGCGTATGAGTTGATAGAAAGATCTTCCATACACATTGATGATATATACTGTTGCTCAAGGAATCATAGAGCACGATGATATCGAACCACGCTCTGTTGCAAAATGTCAACAAAGAGCAGATTGGCCTAAATGGAATGAAACAATCCAGGCAAAATTAGATTCTCTGACAAAGAGACATGTATTTGGTCTGGTAGTGCTAACCCCACCAAGTGTAAAGCCTGTAGGACATAAATAAGTATTTGTCAGAAAGTGTAATGAGAAGAATGAAGTCCTGAGGTACAAGGCTCGCCTTGTGGTGCAACGTTTCTCACAACACCCTGGAATTGACTATGAGGAGACATAATCTCCCATAATGGACGTTATAACGTTCCGCTACTTAGTTAGCTTAGTAATTTCCGAAGGACTGGAAATGTAGCTCATGGATGTGGTTACTGCATATCTCTATGGGGATCTAGATTCAGAGATATATATGAAAAGTGCCTAATGGCCTTACATTACCCAAGTCAAGTGACTCTAAACCATAGAGTGCGTTTGCAATTAAGTTGAAATGCTCATTTTACGGATTGAAACAATCCGGGCGGATGTGGTATACCCGTCTAAGTGACTACCTGATTGAGAAGGGATATAAGAACGATGAAGTATGCCCCTGCGTATTCATAAAGAAAACAAGTTCTGGATTTGCAATTGTAGCTGTATATGTCGATGATATGAACATAATAGGTACTCTTGATGAAATAAGAGAAACTGCGAGCTACTTGAAATCCGAATTTGAGATGAAGGATCTTGGGAAAACTCGAATGTATCTAGGCCTTGAACTAGAACACCGAGTTTGTGGAATACTAATCCACCAGTCTGCATATGTCCAAAAGTCAGGCAATTTAACATGGACAAAGCGCATCCTGCTAGCACTCCCATGATCGGTCGAAGATTGGATGCAAAGAAAGATCCATTTCGCCCAAAGGAAGATGACGAAGAGGTGTTGGGAGCTGAAATTCCCTATCTAAGTGCAATAGGCGCATTATTGTACTTAGCCCATTGTACTCGACCAGACATTGCATTCTCAGTGAACTTGTTAGCTAGATTTAGCTTAGCGCCAACGCAGCGTCACTGGAATGGTATTAAGAACATTTTCGATACCTAAAAGGAACCATTGACTTGGGACTGTTCTTTCCCTACAGAGAGACAAGAGGGACCGCATATGGAACTGCAATCCCTAAAGGAAATGTTGATGGCGAAAGCGCCACTCACTACACTGAAACACCAAATAACATTTTGGTTAGTTTTGCTGATGCTGGGTACCTCTCTGACCCACATAAAGATCGTTCCCAAACTGGTTATGTATCTACCATCGGGAACACGGCGATATCTTGGAGATCAACCAAGCAAATTCTTGTGGCTACCTCCTCAAACTACTTAGAGATCATTGCTCTACATGAGGCGGTTCGTGAGTGTGTATGGTTAAGAGCTATCATCACACATATTCGAGGGACTAGTGGTTTGAGTTCTACCACTGAAGAGCCTACTTGCATTT
The DNA here is from genome assembly GCA_024704745.1 of Rosa lucieae. Taxonomy (NCBI): domain Eukaryota; kingdom Viridiplantae; phylum Streptophyta; class Magnoliopsida; order Rosales; family Rosaceae; genus Rosa; species Rosa lucieae. Next base: position 22,030,887 of record CM045497.1, on the reverse strand, counting down.
ATGAAGATAATGCAGCTTGTATCGAACAGATGAAGCTAGGATATATCAAGGGTGATAATACAAGACACATATCGCCAAAGTTTTTCTACAATCAGCAACAACAGGCCCTCCTCAAGATTCAAAAGAATCAAGTACGGTCTGAGGAGAATGCAGCAGGTTCGTTCACCAAATCATTGCCCAAGGACATATTTGAGAAATATGTGAAAAGCATAGGAATGCGAAAACTTTCTAAGCTCCCCTGATTAATGTAAGTATCAAGGGGAGGTGTAGACATCAGGGGGAGTATAACACACACATGTCATACTCAAATGTAGAAGGTGCATTGTGCTCTTTTCCTTCGACCAAAGTGTATTTTTTTGTCCCACAGGGTTTTTATTGTTACTTGGCAAAGTTTTTAGTGAGGCAATAACTCATGCACCATTTAGTCTTTGACTTGGCACAAGGGGGAGTGTTAAAGGAAAATCACATTATGTGCCTTCTTCAAAGCGACTGACGAAGAGGGAATCAGTGATTACCATCAATAAGCACAATTATGGATCAATTAGCGTTTAATGTCATCATTGTAATTGTTCTTTCCATTGTAATTCTCTCCCTATATAAAGGGGCTATGAAATGAAATGAGTAGACCAATTTCAATTATCATTTTACTTTTACAGAAAAGGTAATGAAAGAAAACGGTTGTTGCAGAGAGAAGATAGTTTGAGAGAAAGTGAGTTGTGAGATATTTTTTTATTTATTTTTCTTAATAAAAATATTTTTTGTTATTGTCATAACTAACCTTATGATTCAATTAATTTTCAAAAAAAAAAAATTATCATAAAAAATATATCAAAAGTTTTTAATCTTTTAGGGTCATTTATGTCTAAATTTTATATTATGGCTAAAAAAGTCTTTCTCTTAATAATAGTATAGATTTTATTTTGAAAAATATAATAGTACAGAGAACAAAAAAGAGAAAAATAAATTAAAACCCTTAATTTAAAGTTTATAATCCCTTAAGTTTTAAGCCCTTTCTTAATTTTTTTTTTTTTTTTTAATCAATCAATCAATGATTGTATTACTAAAAGCTCAAGCCAGAATGACAATTACATACCCCTCCGCTATCATTCAAAGATAGACAAGAGGTTGTGGAGGTAATACATGGTACATAGTGCTAGACCATTCATTAGACATCCAGTGCTCACTTATTAAAGCAAGCATATTAACTATGATAATCTAGGACATAGTAATAGGCCGAATAAAACTATACTATTAGCGCTTGTAAGAAAACTAACAAGCATAGTCCCCTAGAAATATAGGAAATTATTTAGTAAAAGGGAAAATGGTCCGTACGGTACCCCGCCTTTGGCTCCTTATAGCTTTTGGTACCTGACAAAAAAAAAATATCAATACGGTACCTGAAGTTCTTGGCCCGACCGAAGATCGGTACTTATCGCCGTTAGTTCCGTTACGGAAGTTGTCAAGTGACAATTTTTGAAGGGTATTTTTGTCATTTCATGCCTCTTTTTTATTTTTATTTTATATATATATATATATATATATATCTCTCTCTCCCTCCCTCCTCCTCCTCTCGCCTTCTTCTTATGCACATTCGGTCAAACACATGCCAAAAATCGCAATAGCAAGGTGTGTGATCCCAACCCTGGTTTCAGACCCAAATCTGGGGCTTGAGGGGAAGCAGATCCGTTACAGATCACCTTCGTCCGCCGAACCCCTCGAGTCTCAGACCAATTCTCTGCCCTCCGATCTCAGGGAGCTCCGACTCCCTCTCCGACAAGCTCTACAAGTACCGCAGCCTCCTCCTTTCAGTTAAATACAATTTTTTTTTCTTTTCTCAAAGGGATAACAGCTATCAGCTGCCTCTTTGCTTAACCGACCTTACAACCTTATCTCCATCACATCGTTCTTCTTCCAGGCGCCCAAAACCTCCTGAAACAGCGCCTATTTTTGTAAAAGAATGAAATTTTGATTTGAGAAGAGATCTGCATTTTTGGTTTTGATTTTCATGTTGGGTTTACATGCATCTTGATTTGAAATTTGTTCAGATTTGGTTTTTCTGCATCTTGGTTGAATCTAGAGAACTCATGTCAACCAAATTGGTACACCCAAATACATAAAAGCGATGGATAACAGAGGATGCATATGGGGCAATTGTGAATTGAAGATTAGACTGAGAAGTTGCATATTTTGAAACTAATGGTTCTGCCAATTAATTTAGATTTTCTGGGTTTGCCGTGAGCATGATCTTGGCTCCATTAGCGATCTCAGACTCCCTCCATTAGAGACCTTTGGAGATGAGCTTTTGGCCTCGAGGGAGGACATTGGTGAAAGGTTGAAGAAGGACCTTCAGATTCTACCCATACCCAACACCCCTCTTGTTTTTCAGACTCTCTCATCTTCTTCTGGCCACGTTGATCGGTGGAGGATCCATAACCAAGAGCTGAGAAGAAGAGGACCTCTGAGAAGAAGAAAAGATTCTAAAAGAAGTTAAAAGACAAGTGTTTAGCTATAGGGAAGCCACGTCAAGCATGGTTAGGAATGGCTGACCACAAGTATTGTCCAGTCGGGACATGACTGGAATTAGTGAGGATTAAGACATAAAATGACAAAAATACCCTTCAAAAATTGTCACTTGACAACTTCCGTAACGGAACTAACGGCGATAAGTACCGATCTTCGGTCGGGCCAAGAACTTCAGGTACCATATTGATATTTTTTTTTTGTCAGGTACCAAAAGTTATAAGGAGCCAAAGGCGGGGTACCGTACGGACCATTTGAAACTTATAGAATAGAAAATTACTCATAAGTGTTAATTTGAAACTTTAATTAGTTATAAGGCCACCTAGTTTTTCTTGTCTTCTTAAGGCCACTTGCTTCCTCAAAATTTCCCATTTCTGACGATTTTGCCCTTCAGAACCGACTACTTGAGATTAATCATTCTCTATCCTCCTTCTCTCCGACGAAATCCTCTGAGATTAATCTCTCTCTCTCTCTCTCTCTCTCTCTCTCTCTAATCTCCAATGCACGACGCTGACTGGAACTGGATCTCCAGTCCTCTTCTATTCTTTTCTTCTGCGTTGTGAAAAGCTAGTGTTTCTGAAGATGACGACGACAAAGAGCTTGATTGGTTTAATTGATGGATACAGAGGTTCTGTACTGTGCTCGGTGACTACGACGGTGGGAGATCAGATCTAGGAATGAGTGATAGTAATAATTTCAGAGATCAGAGCTTTGTTTCCGATGATTCAAAATCGTTTAGCACTTCCTTGCTTGCCAGAAGAAGAGCACGACAAAGGCATTTATGTGTGCTGCCTGCGATGACTAAGATTTGCGTCACAAGCACCCTCGCCATCATTCCGTCGAAGAAGAAAGCAAGGCCGCAGGTGAGGATATGGAAACTCCTCTACCTCTTGTTATGTTATCTCCTTCAAATAGTTCTCGGTCGGCTGAGGATGTGGAGGAAGGTGAAATTCTTGAGGATGGTGTGGTGGTTGTGATGACAACGTTTTGGAAACAAAAGCGTACTTTGGTGCTGAGTCTAGTGAAATTGAAGCTCCTGAAGTTCGCGAACGTTCTGATTAGCAAAATCTAGTGTATGTGTTCTGATTGCCCTTATCTCTCTTGTTTTTATTAAATGTGCCTCTACTTGCTGTTTGGTAGCTGATGAATCTTTAATTATGGCTACCTTGTTCATGATTTCTTTATTTGATTGGTTGTTAGGCATCATAATGTTCTCAAATTCCTATCATCATCATCATCATAGATCTATGCTTTTGAGCATTTTAATTTATTGCGAAACTAGTTAAAATTGAATTAAAAAGCATTAACTTGAATCAATTGGAGTTTTAAATCCTGGAATTTAATGAAATTCAGGTGCCATGTGTTGTGGCTATAGCCAAGCTAATTGTTAGTGAGCGAGTTTCATTTGTATATTGATTTTGAGATAGTAAACAAGAATGCTTGTGTTTAGTTTGTTAGATTGGCGTTCATGAGTTTCATTTGTATTTGATTTTGAAATACCGATACTCTCTGAAAATGCTACTTGAACAGTTTTGAAAGGTTACTATTACTGTTAAAAAAAAAAAAAAAAAACAAGTTGCTAATGCTGTTTGAAAATGCTACTAAAACTACTATCACTGTCAAACAAACCTACTGTGCATTTTTGTTAAGTAGTCTATATGATTTCATTCATGTCAAAACTAGAAGCTAATAACGCAGTTGATAGAGTTTTAGATTAATGTATTTTCGTTCACGTCTTTGATTTGTAATATCTTTGTTCTTCCAAAAATTCTTTCGTTTTTTGTTGCAGTCAATAGCTTTCTATAACGGTTATATATAGAGGCTTTTTAACACAAAGATAGTAGCTTTCTTTGCCTAGGTTAGTATCTTTTCAAGCTAATGTCAATAGCTTTTCTATTTTCATTTTGATTAATTTCAAGTCAGTAGCTTTCTATAACTATTATAGTGGTTTTTCATCATAGTGATAGTATTTTTATGTCTATGATAGTATCTTTTCAAGTTGATTTCAGTAGCTTTTCTGTTTTCATTTTGATTGTTTTCAAGTTGTCTTCTGTCAATTGCTTGTCAAATTGAAAAATCATGATTCTGTATGAAATTCAGTTTTCTTTTGTTGTAATTATTTTCGGAAATTCGTTATTTATACCAAAATGGAAACTTCTTCCAATGGCCATAACTTCTTCATACCAACTCCAATTTTTGCATTCCACATGTCCACGAACTTGTATCGACGTACTCTACAACTTTCGTGAAGGAAGTTTTTGGGGAAACCCAAAGAATAAAAAGTCAACCTTTGCAACCCCTCTAAAACCATATTCTTCGAATAAAAATTCGTCTAAAATACTTCTGCTCCATCCACCAGCCACGAAACCGTCCAATAACCATAAATTAGATTCCGGAAATTCCTCGAAAAATAATTACGAATTTCCGGGGCATCACACCACAGTCTCTCTCATATTTTTCTTTATCAATTTTTCTTCTTTTTCTTCATCGTTCAATTACTGCTTGAATATCCCCACAAAAAGAAGGTTTCAGTTCTCATATTTCAAGACCTTGTGGTTTTTCAACTCCTCTGATCAGATTCAATATCATGGTTTTCAGTTTTCAATCAAGGGCAATGAGAGAGCTGGATTTCAGTTTTGAATCAAGGGGTTGCAATTGTTTCGAATTAGATTCTCATCCTCATTTTGATTTTGACGAGAATTAAAAAAAAAAATTCAACGCCATGTTAGAGCCGCCGAGGCGACTGCTTGGGAGCCCAGCGCCCAACCCATTCGCCCAAGCCAAAATCGAATCGGGTAGCCGATGCCTAGCGCCTATGCATTTCGATTAGGTAACCAATGAAACTCATAACATAAAATAAACTAAAAATAAAAAAGTTGGTAGGCATTAAATTTTTAGAACTCTAAAGTCACGCCTACTACCTTATAGCAATTACGTTAAATAACATTAAACATACCTTATAGCTATGACATTATATAATACGCATAACTAATAAATCACATAGCAATGAGGTGTCTAAAACTATATACATCTTGACAAGGTATCGAAGAAAAAGCTCATAACATAAAACAACATACCACTTATCCATGAACATTACTAAATGTCCTTTGGAATAGGTAACCAATGAAACTCATAGCATAAAAATAATAAATTAAAATAAAAAGCCGGCAAGCATTAAAATTTTAGAACTTGAAAATCACGGCTACTACCTTATAGTCAAGACATTAAATAACATACCTCTAGAATAGGTAACTAATAAACAACATAGCAATGATGTATCTAAAACTATATTTCCCTGAACATGGTATTGGAAAAAACTCATGGCATAAAACAACCTACCTCATAGCCATGAAGATCACTAAATATCATACATTTAGAATAAGTAAGCAACGAAATTAGTAGCACAAAAAAAAAAATTCAAAGCTAGTGGCCACTAGATTTTTAGAACTTGTGAGTCACGTGTACTACCTTAGAGCACCTTAAGCAATGCTAGCCATTTTTTACTCAAATTTATGCCAAAATACCTAAAGATTTATTTTTGCTAGCCAATTTTAAAATATGTTTGCATCAATTCTATCTATTTTAGCTAATTATGAATTTATATTATTTTATAGAAAAAAATAAAAATAGTTTAAATCTATAATTAAATTACACATTACAACTTATAAGAAATATTTTAAATTAAAAATATATATAGAGAACTTCATCTCGCTCTCTACATTTAGAAGTCAGATAGCTAAAGTTAAGATAGAGAGTAACTTAAGAGTCTGATGCAGGTTCTAAGAGCATATTTAGCATACTCTATTTTTTTTCACTTGAAGTGTGTATCTAGTTTTTTTTTTTTTTTCTTTTCCCGCCTCTAAAAGCGGGACATTATATTTCTAGAACTTGAAAGTCATGTCTACTACCTTTTTTGTTTTTTCAATTGTCACCTAAAAGTCAAGTGTTTTACCCAAATTAATATGTGTGTGGTAAGTATGGTATAGTCAAATAAACCTCTATGTCAGGTATGCAACTAATACAAGCCATTGTATGAACTAAATCTTAATGATATTTCACCGGATAGATTGAGTGTGCAACAGAGAAAAGCGGAAAAAAAATTATGAGCATTGTTCTCCTCAACCTTAATCACAAAAAAAAATACTATTGACAATAAGAATCAAATAACTTAATTATGTTTATGTGAGCCCAAAAGAAAAATATGCAAAAATCTCTCATTATTTTGTTCATTCAAAGCAACAATCAACCCATTTGAATTGGAAAAAAAAAAAAAAACAATATTGCATGATTGGCATATCTGGAGGAGAGAGGCCCAGTCGGAGTAAGAGCTGCGTAGGATTGGCAGCGTCGTCAGGATCGGTTGGAGGATCTGATGGGGAGGGACAACGGCGGCTAGTGGCAGAGCTAGCGTCTTTTGACTCGAGAACGAAGCGCAGGCGGCTTGAGGGTGGGTTCGAGTTGATGTCGCCGGATCGGAGGTCGATTGGTGGTGATCTCTTCATGGCAGCAACGCTGGGGATCGTTGGTGCCCAGATCGGATCAGCCAGATCCGATCTTCCTTTGGTTGATTGTTTTCGATCTGGGGAGGAGCAGCGCCTCTATCGCGATTGCTCTGCGTCAAGTTGGGGGCGGTGGTGATGTTGCCGGTGGTCGGAAGATACGGGTGGTACAGGCGAGACGATGGTGTGGTGTCTCCTGCAGGCTCAATTGTCGGCTTGGGCATGGTGATATTTGGGTCTGGGCTTTGGCTCTGGGCTCGATTTGGGCTAGAGTTATGGGTTGGGTTCACATTGTGGGCCCTATCTCAGATTTTATTCGATTTATAGTTAATTATTTTGTTTTCTTAGATTATTTTCGCTTATTGCAAGTAATAAGTACCTACACTTTTTGTGTAGAGCTAGTCAGGCTTTGTGCCTGTGTATGCACTCAAAGTGCCTTGTCTACTTTGGGTAGGAGAAGATTTTCTTGCTTTGTCAAGTGGTCATTACCGCCTAGTGGCAGGGTGAGACTAAGTGTCGTTGGATCTAGTCTCCAGGGGAAACATAGGAGGAAAGCTGTGCTAAAGCTGGTAATTATGCAATGTTGTAATCGGGTTACATATCAAGTTATCTTTCTGCTGTGTCACTGCTATGTTAAAGCAAATGGAGTAGCTATTTGTGCACTCTTTGCTAGTTGGTGCTTGTTAGAATACAAGTCCCCTGTAGAGATTTCTAATATTATTTCTGAAATTACTCTAGACGCTTATTGTAATCAGGGATTTATGCTCAATGTCCCCCCCTTGTATTCGACAGTTTCATTAATCAAGGCTTGAAGGCAGCTGCACCAGCCTTTTATTCAAATATATATATATATATATATATATATATATATTAGTAACAATATTGAAGCTAGGGATTACAAAAAATACAAGTTAATATATTAATGCAAAAAGCTTTAATCATGGAATTACATAATGTTACTTTTTTGCCAAGAGATAAATTAGCATTGGTTAACAATTTTCCTCTAGTGGCAATTATTTTTATTTTGAGGAAAACGTAATGCATGGGTTTCACCTAATATTTTTTATAAAAATTGGGTATATAATGAATTATAGGACCGACTCCGGATTTCACTCTTATAATCTAAAATGGCACTGCGGGGCCTACCTTAGGAGAAGCTCTACCAAAAATTCGGCAGAATCACTCCCAAAAATCGACTATCAAAAACTTATGAAACCAAGTTTAATGCTTCAAGCAATAACAATCAACCTCAACTTCTAAGAGTCTACGTGGTCAGCACATTCACGACAAACTCTAACTATAATACAGATGGGTCATAGTCCTTAAATCTCAATTGCTCCATTACAATTTAAACTAAATAATGGTAATCATAGTAATCTATTTAAAACTGGTAATCGATAAAATAAAAATTAAATTAAATTAAATGATACTTCACCCGTTGTTTCTGTTGACTTCTCCAGGTACGTCAAGCAGAATGCTATACCAACTGGTGGGTATTAGGGCTGTCAATTCCGACACAATCCGATAACACGACTTGAAACCCGCATGAAATAAAGCGGGTTGAACCCGCAAGATTAAAAAGTGGGTCGTCCATGGGTCAACCTGCCATATTAAATGGGTCGGCCATAAGTCAACCCACCAACACAAAGTGAACCCGTATAACCCGATTATGCTATACTTCTTCTTGAAATTTTGGACGTTGGGAGTATTTGATCATAGGATTAGACTATTTGAAATATTTTTCTGTATAATTATTGGATATAATTATTTATCAATTATATAAAATTATTTATATTCTTTGTCTTGTAGAGTATTTAGTGAATTTAATCAATTTATACATTTTTCTAGTTAAATGGGTCGCATTGTTAACCTTTAAATGGGTCATTTTATTTAACACGACACAACTTATTTATTAAATGGTTAAGCGGGTTAGAAACGGGTAACCCATTTAATAAATAGGTTGGGTTTGAGTTTAAATTTTTGACACGATTATTAAATGGGTTAGGTTTGGGTTTGTCTCTTGCGACACAACAAATACCTTGACGCAACACAAACCCTACCCCACACGACCCATTGACAGCCCTGACGGTTATCAATATGACTCCGGCACCTGTTGAAAGAGAACACACAATGTTAGAGGAATAAAACGTACCGGACGATGTATGCCTCTCCGATGCTGAAGTTAAGTTCTATTGCTAATTTGGTAGGGTAACAATAGAAGGAGAAGTTATTACCTTGTTGAAGGTGGCAGAGTCAGACTTATATATTCAAGATGAGAAAGGTGTTTCCCATTTCTTCGATGTGAGATGCAGTTCATCTCCCCACGGTTATAACAGGTTCTGGTGTATACTTTGGTGAGCTCTACTAGGCAGACCCAGGGCCTCTGTACGTTACCCAAGGTGTCACCCATTGTGAGCACCATCATGGTGGGTATTAGACCCGGCCCATGATGTGGCACTTGGGATGTAAGACCCCGGAAATTCGTTATTAATTCCTAAATGCTTTGGAAATTATTAAAGTGTTCGTGGATACAATTTCATGGTTCGAGGGTGGAGTGGAAATTAGTTCGAACAATTATTCGCTCGGAAAAATTCGATTCAAGGGTTGAATTTTTATATGTTTGGATTCTGCAAAAAGTTCCTTCACGAAAGTTGTAGAATGCATCGATACGAGTTCATTGACATGCAGAACGCAAGAATCATAATTTGTATGAAGAAGTTATGGCCATCGGAAAAAGTTTCCATTTTGGGATATATATATATATATATGAAAAATCCGAAAAAAAAAATATCAGAAAATTCAAGTTTCTAAATCTGGAAACTTTTCTCTCTCTTCCAGCCCGATTTCTAGTTTAGGCAGCCCGACTTTCGACGGCGATATCTCTCAGCTCCGGCCACCAATCGACGAGCCGTTTGTTCCATTCTCTTCGCCTAACTCTCATCTACAACTATGTGAAGTTTCACTATGTGGGTCAAGCCGTGCACAGCGCAGCAAAGCCGAGAAGTGGTGTCGGCGCTATAACATTTCGCCACTTGGAACTCACGATTCCGACCACCTCCAGCCAAATTAGGAGGGGAGATCAACTGGGCTCTGTTTGTCTTGTCATGCTCTACAAACTCACCAAGTTTCACATCTCAATTCAAACCGAGGAAGACGAATTTCGGATTTGAGCGATTTTGGGAGATTTTGGGAAATTTCGCCCTCTTTCTTTTTTAGGTAAATTTCGGTCTCTAGACATGAAATATGACTTTTGTTGCAGTTATGCCACTGCTGGCGGCGTTTCAGCCATGTCAGGGGCAGTTTTTGCTCCTCATTGTGATCTACTAGTCGATACGAGCATTTCGATATATAGTTTGTAATTTTTACAGATCGCATGATTAAGTTATGAATTTTAGGGTTTTCAGTTTGATCGAGGCACCCCGATACGAGGTTTACACCACCCTCACCACTTTGTATGAAGAAATTTAGAATAACCACAAAGACATCATCGCACGCCTACCACGGCGCAAGCCTGGCCAGGCCAAACCGAGTGACAATGGCAAATATTGTACATACCATGAGGAATCCAACCACGCCACCAATATTTGTTGGGCACTGAAAAACGCCATTGAGGACCTCATTTAGAGCGGCCAACTCTCGCAGTATCGTACTCCCGCAATTGGAGCTAACGCCAACAAAATCTATGGACAGATCCTAACGATACATAGAGGCGCTCCAAGAGCAGCCGAGACTCATCATGCGCAGAAGCGCCAGTGCCCTCGGGGCTAGGAGATATTGAGACTCAACCATGGCTGCCACACAACACAGGTAGAATGAGACTTGATTGCCTTTAGTCGCAGCGAAGACACCATAAAGAAGCACCATAACAACCTCTTCCTAATCACCATGGTCAACGACCACTACCAATGCCATCGGGTCCTGGTCGACAGTGGTGCAGCAGTCAGTGTCATGTTTGGCAGCTGCTACGAAGGCCTCAACCGAGACAAGAAGAAACCCACCTAAGACCACGAGCCCTAGATCAGCTTTGCAGGAGAAATCACACAACCTCTGGGATCCGACAATTTGTGGATCACCCTCGGTGGAGGCAACACTATCGCCACCATGACAACACATTTTATCATCGTTGACTGCCCTTCTTCCTACAATGTCATCTTAGGGAAAGACGCCATATGGGGATACCAATGTTTTACCGCAGAGCACATGTCAATGATGAAAATCCCTACCCCGGGTGGCATCCTCACCATTCGAAGCGATCAAGAACTGGCAAGACAGTGTAACTCCTTGACTGTCGTGCAGGGACATGGCAGGCGAGAGGTACTCCTTACATCAGACTTGCCCTCCCCGTGTGACAAGCCAAACAACCCAAGGGAAGACCCCGAGACTCCAGACGCCTGCGATACACGTAGTGAAAAGAAGGAAGATAAGCGCAAACTCAAACATCCGAGACCAGTTGCCCTGGAAGATCTGATATCGGTTTCCATATCTGATACACAACCAGAAAGAAAGGTCAAGATCAGCTCCAACACAGACCCACAGTTCCAAGTAGACTTAATCGCCTTCCTCAAGACCAGACATGAGGTGTTTGCATGGTCATACGCAGATATGCCAAGGATATCGCCGGAACTGCTGACCCACAAGATCACCATCTCACCAGATGTTCCACCGGTCAGGCAAAAAAGAAGGGCCTTTACGGAAGAGAAATATAAAGCCATCCAGGCCGAGGTCAAGAAATGATACGCTCAAAGCAAGCATATAATTTAACCCTATAAATATCATTAGTAGTATAAGCAAGTAGGGATCGTTCTATTCCGGGGATTGAGGGTACACCTGTCATTGTAAGACAATTAAACAATTAAAATAAAAACAAAGTATAACATTCACACATATATATTATTTACGAATTTAGGGGGGATTTTAGGTTTTTGGTTTTAGAAAATTAAAAGAAAGAATTAAAATTAAGTATAAACAAAAACACAAATACAAGAATGAAACATAAGAAACAAAGATATCAAAATCAAGTTCATAATTGAATTCGACTCAACCCTGCAATTGTTCTTCCAAGTCATGAGAAAGGAGTTGATCATGTTAAACATTTGAAGCAAACGATTTCCCATATTTTACTTTTCAATGCTAATTAATCTAAGTGAAAGCACAAAGACTAATCCTGTCAAACATACATTCAAGCTCTAGAAGGCTAGACAATCATAACATGTTTAATGCATGAAACACATAGAAAGGCTATCAACTCAAGTGTGCAACTTAGTATGAAAAAGTCCACCTAATTGCAATCTTTTCAATTGAATTCGATTTTTGTCTAAAACCTTTACTACTTTCTATTCAAGTTCACAAAACAATAAGTTGAATCATGTTCTTAAATGTAGCACCAATTACATGCAAACCCTAAAAGTTTCGAACCAATTAGAATCAACATATAAAATATATCAATTAAGCAAATCCAATTGAACAATCACACAAAAGCAACGTTGGAATCACAACATAAGAATCAAAATCTTAATTCAATCATAAAATTTCAGATTTAAACTTTGTTCAAATATCAATGTTAACTAGAACAACTTCATACGAATCAAACAAGGGAAATCAAAAGTGATTACAAGAAAGAAGGTTGAATTACGCCGTGAATGGAGATGGTGATGAAGAACTCGAATGATGAACTAATGAAACTCGAAAGCAAGCTTCAAAACTTCACGGCTTCAAGGTGGTTTGGGAGAGATGCCCACGGCTTCTTCTTGCTTCTTCCTCCCTTGCTTGAAATCGTAGAAGATGACTAGAGAATGGAGAGAGCTTTCGCGTATAAAGTAATTTCTGAATTAGGGGGTGTGTGAGACGTCTAGAGGAGAGGAGTATATATAGGGAACGGCCAAACTTGGTCTCCAAGCCATGATTTTCTTTTTATTTCCCATGGAATTAATTTTATAATTCCACATAGCTTCCACCAAAATTGCCAAGTAAGCCCTAGTGTGTCATCCAACCAATCACAAAACTCCAAGATGATTCCCTAATATATTGTTGCCGAAATTGCATGAATATATTCTGATTTTTCTCTTTTATTTCGGCCAAAATACCTTTAGGGAATATATGAATGAACCTAGACGCCTTTTGACCGTTTCTTGATGTCCACACTTCTTCTTTCCTTAAACTCCACCCTAGAAAATCTCTTGGCGTAATCTTTTATTTTCTTCTTGATTTTCACGCCAACTTTCTCTCTTCCCCGTGGTATTTCACGGCAAACATCCCTAGGGTCTTGCGTCACAAAACCCTAATTCGATGGGCTTTTATGGGCCTTGATCCATTTTGCCGAAAATCCAAGCCAATTCATAGAGTTCTTGGGCCATGTTGCGTCAACTTCAAGCCTTTTCATCCTCCAACGTCATGACACTTCATTTTTCCATTTCTTTTTCATGGTTGCGTTGGAAACTTGCTTGGTAAGCTTTCCTCCTTTTCGCAGGGTTTCCTAGTTGGAACAGGAAAGCTTATTTCTTCATTTCTGCTCATTTGTGTGGCCCTTTGTGTCTCATTTTTGCTCCCGTTAACGTTCGCAAGCTCCTCTTTCCTTTCATGAGTTCATTTCCACTTTTTAGCTCCGAGGTCCTGAAAATAGAAACTATCACTAAAAATAGAAACTTTCCTAAAACGAAAAATAGAAACTTTCTAAAAATGAAAAATAGAAACTTATTAAAAGTGAGAAATAGAAACTTTCCTAAACTAAAAATGGAAACTTGCTAAAAATGAGAAATAGAAACTACAAAAATGGAAACTTTCTACAATAAGGAACTTTCCCAATCAAAGGAATTAACACAGGAAATGTAGGGAAATAGCAGTTAAAACGTCGCATTAAAATGCTCCTATCAAGAAACTCCCTGAGATCGGGTTTGTCAGGGAGGTATCCTACCCGACATGGCTATCTAATGTCATGATGGTCAAGAAACCCAACAGCAAGTGGCGCATGTGTGTCAATTACACCAACCTAAACAGGGCTTGCCCAAAGGACAGCTTTCCCCTGCCAAGAATCAATCAGCTAGTTGACTCCACCGCCGGCCACAAGCTCCTTAGCTTCATAGAAGCCTTCTCGGGCTACAACCAGATCACCACGGAACCTTCCGATCAAGTGCACACATCTTTTACCACCAACAATGGTTTGTATTATTATAAGGTAATGCCATTTGGTCTAAAGAACGCCGGGGCCACCTACCAAAGACTAGTCAACGCCATGTTCGTAGATCATATCGGGAAGATAATGGAGGTCTATGTAGACGACATGCTCATCAAGAGCGTCAGAGTTGAAGGCCACATCAAGAACCTGGGCATCGTCTTTGACATCTTACTCAAGTATGGCATGCGACTCAACCTAGACAAATGTGTGTTTGGCGTACTTGGTGGAAAATTCCTGGGCTTTGTAGTCAACGAAAGAGGTATTAAGGCAAACCCAGAGAAGGTATAGGCCATCCTCGACATGTCACCACCAAAGACAAGAAATGAGGTTCAATCCCTCACTGGGAAGGTTGTCGCTCTCGCCCAGTTCATATCTCGCGCTTAACCGACAAATGCGCTCCTTTTTTTAAGCTCCTTAAAACTCACTACACTGAGAAAATCAATTGGGAACCCGGGCATGACAAAGCCTTTCAAGGCATTTGACTACCTAGCATCAGTGTCCACTCTCTCCAAACTCATTCCAAGAGAAGTCTTGTACATCTATCTTGCAGTATCGGTTACGGCAATCAGCGCTGCCCTGGTCAAACGCGAGAACAGAGATGAACTGCCAGTCTATTACACGGGCAAGGGGTTCAACAACGTCGAGTCCAGGTATTCCAATATCGAAAAGTTCTCCCTCGCACTCCTCACAAACGCCCGGCGATTACGACAATACTTCCAAGCGCACACCATACAGGTCTTGACCACCCAGCCTTTGAAGCAGGTCCTCCAGAAACCAGAATCCTCGGGTAGGTTGGTTAAATGGTCTATCGAACTCGGCGAGTTTGACATTCATTACACACCGTGCGCAACTATCAAGGGGCAGGCTCCCGTAGACTTCATTGCAGAATTTATACCTCGCGAGGACAGCGAACCCTCTAACGAAACTGTGTCGGAACCCAACACCACCCCGACGTGGACTCTTCACGTCAACGGATCCTCCAACAGTAAGCTCAGTGGAGCTGGAGTGGTCTTAACAGACCCATAGGGACACACATATGAGTATGCGCTACAATTCAAGTTCAAAGCATCAAACAACACAGCCGAGTATGAGGAGTTGACATCCAGTTGAAAAAAGAATTGGGACTCACGAATCTAGGAATCTTTAACGATTCCCAACTTGTTGTAAACTAGGTCGACGGTGACTTTCAGGCCAAGAAACCACATCTATCTCATTACTAATCACTCACCAACACCCTACTTCAGCGATGCCTCATCAGCCACACCATCGCTCTGGCTCCCCCAGCACAGAATACTAAGGCAGATGATGTCGCCCGATTGGCGACATCCTCGCCAAACACCGATATCAGAAGCCTCAAGATGGAAATCTTGGAAAAGTCGAGTATCGACAAGCCGTTCTAGGAAATATTCCTTACAGAGACCGAGCGCCCACCTTCGTGGATGGACCCATTCATTGATTACCTCTCCAAAGGCATCGAGCCATTGGACAGGACCATCGCCACCAGACTCCGCAGAAGGGAAACACTATACACAATCCGAGAAGGCAAGTTGTACAAGAAAAGAAGGTCATTCCCCCTGCTGAAGTGCATCTCCCTCGAGAAGGGGCAACGGGTCCTGTTATCGCTACACAGCGGGGTCTGCGGCAACCACTCAAGGGCAAGAAACCTCGCATTTAAGGCACTGAACACAGGGTACTACTAGCCCACAATCGAGCAAGATGCAAAGCGTATCGCTGGCGCCTGCCTCAAATGCCACCAGTTTGCCAACTCCCCTCTCGCACCCTCAGTACCACTCTCAATTATCATCGCCCCTTGGGCATACTGCCAATGGGGACTTGACTTCATTGGAAAATTCCCGACAGCACCAGGACAGCTAAAATTTGTCATTGTCGCCGTTGATTACAACACTAAATGGGTCGAGGCCGAGGCTCTAGCCAAGATCACAGTCGCCAAGGTCATCAACTTCCTCTGGAAGAATATTTACTACCGATTCGGAATCCCTAAAACCATTATCACCGATAACAATTGACCAATCCGATCGGGTTCGAAACTATGGTGAAATTAATCACATCCAATGATCGGTTTTCCCATTTTCTTTGAATTGATAGAGGTTGCTATTTGGAATGTATGATATATAAATATATATATATATATAGATGTATAAAAGAACTAGTGTCTTTAAATATTTATTATAAATAAAGCCCACAAGGCCTATCCCAAAAAAGCCCACAAGGCCTGCTTTATATGGACGGGTTTGTATCCTTTGATTTACAATAAAGCCCGACCCGGCCCGTTGACAAGGCCTAGCTTGGGTTATTATTTTTTTTAACTAATGCATCAATCTTTTTTCTTTTCTTTTTTTCTTTAGAAGTTTTGTACTTCTGTGGATAAACATCATGCCCTGTACATAATATATATAATATCTTGCAAGGACTTTTTTTCAAAACTGTGAATTTTTATTCTTGAACACATATGCATGCTGTAGTAAGTCGATGTGTATCATACAAAAAATGGTGTGCGTCAAGGTGACCCGCTTTCACCTTAGCTATTTTGCTTGGCGGAAAAGTTATATATTAAGAAGAGGAATCTCTATGTTACTGGAACAGCAGAAAATTAAATGCATTGCTACACAGATGGGTGTAAGTCCTCCAACTCATGTTCTTTTTGTTGATGATGTTTATGGGAAAAAATCCAAGAAAAATATTATAAGTTTTGATGATAAAACAAAGTCAAAATGTTCTTCTTTGACTGGTTTAAACTCTATCAAAATGAAAATCAGCCTACGATAATCAATGTTACAAATAGAAGAACAAAATCCTGGACTTTGACTCATAAAAATATAGTTGATGCTAAGAGAGAACCAATAGAAGAAACAAAAGATTCCTAAAGGAGAAATTTGATAACAGCTTCCCCATAAAATATAGGGGGTCTTTCTAAATGTAACTAGCAAAAATCTAAGTAAACCCAGCAATATATTTATTTTTAAATACTTCTAATCTAATCTAATTGATTTCTCCAAAATATCCCCATCCTTAAAAACGATATACCTAGCAATAAGAAATTCATTGACTGACAAAACCTGCCCAAATTAGTTTTCAATCCCAACAACGAATAAGCACCATCAATATTTTATCAAGCTATATTTCTCGTCATCTAAACTCGAATGAAGTAATGAGCGTACACCAATATAAAATTATATCACGCACTCACTCCTCCTCAATCAACCAAAAAGTATCAACCTCTGAATTGAGACTTGGGCAGAGAAAGGAAAGAGATCGAGACCAGAGAGTTGGGGAAGTGAAGTAATCCGAGCAAATTGAGTCTTGGATCGATTGACGATAGCCAAGTGAATGAGAATGGGATTACCATTCAAGCACTATTCTCCATCATCGTCTATCTCTATTCTCTGTATTCTAACTTGATCAAGAAAGAAAGCATTGAGAAGGTTCATATAGGTTTGGTATTTTCATCTAATAGAAGTATGAAGGAGTTTGATTGGTGTTTGTTATTCTTCATTTAGATAAGGTTTTGCTGGGTTTAATCTATAATAAGGGTATTATCGAAAAACTTGTTGGGTTTGTTAAAGGAAAAGCACATTATGTGCCTTCGTCAAAGAAACAGACGAAGAGGGAATCAAGCAATTACAAATCACAGCTCAATCAGCATTTAGTATCATCAATGTAATTGATATTTCCGTTGTAATCCTATCCCTATATAAAGGGGTTATGAATGAAATGAGTAGACCAATTCTAATTGTCATTTTACTTTAACACGTTATCAGCACGCTCAGAGCCAACAGCCCAGAAAAAAATATAGCTTCGAAAAATAAACCCAAACCCTAGAAGAGAAAAAAACTTTCTCTTCCTTTTCTTTTCTGCAGCCACTCTAAAAAAATAAAATAAAAAATCCCATCCAGATCGGGGACCACCAGCCCACACCAGAGCATCACCTTCTTTCCTTCACCGGGGCCTCCTGCCTAGCACGCCCAGCCCACCAGGCCGTGCCCTCCAGCCTGCCCACCGGAGAGAACCCAAATTCCAGCCGGCCTCAACCTATGCGCATCAACAACAACCGGCAGACCGACCTTGCTGCTGCCCCGCCCAGTCTCGCGCTGCTCCTCCGCTGCGCAGCCCACTTGCCTCCACCGGCCGGCGCAGCCTCCACCTTGCACGTCTCCGGATCCACCTCCTTCAGTGTTGCCCAGATCGGCCCCCTTGAGACCCAGAGACCCACTGATCTCGACCTCAACCTTGCAGCACCAAACCCAATCCGGACTAGCCTAGTCCCCCGCCTGCAGTCGCCGGCGCTGGCTCTTCTGGTACACGAAAGGAACAGAAACAGGAAAAAAAAAAAAAAAAAAAAAAAAAAAAACAAGGAAGAAGACGCGAAGAAAAGAAAAAAAAAAAAAAAAAAAAAACCCGGCCCAACAATAACCAAATTTTTTTTAAAAAAAATGGGCCTTGAGTGGTGACCCGGCCCAGCAGAAAAAAAAAAGCAGGCCTGTGGCCCAGAGAAAAAAAAAAAGAGAAAAGCAAAGAAAAAAAAAACAATAGTACTTTGTGGTCCTCTGCAAGAGGAAACAGTCCAGTTTTTTCTCAAGCACACAAACATCGCTACGTACGCCTGCATCAACACGCGCGTGCGCTAGGGTTGTTTTATTTTCTCGAAATCAAGTATGTTTTCTTTATTTTATTTTATGATTTTAACAAAGCATGCTTTATACTTTATTGTTTATGCTTTTATTATATTTTGTTATTAAGCATGTTTTGTTCGATAATATTAATCCTCTTACAGCATGCCTTGTTATTTATGTTTTAAATAATTATGTTTAAGCATGCTATTTAATTATGCTATAGTTTATAATTTATTTTGAACTTGCCATATATATCTTGTTATATATTATTTATGCACTTGTGAGCATGTTTTTCTTTTTACGCTTATATAAATTATGCCTACGCATGCTTCGTATTATGCTATTGTTTACATTTTATTTTACGCATGCTATATTATTGCTATTATTATGTGTAGTATATAATTTGTTGTATATTTGTGAAATTTGAGCATGCCATGTAGTTTATTTTTATATGCTATATTTAAATGTGCTATGATTATTTTTAATGCAAACATATCAATACTGTTTGGCTATGATAATGAAAATTCATGCGCATTATACACACACTTACTGTGATAAAGTATTTTCACATAGCATCGGAAAAAAAAATGTGACCATTACAAATCTTGGTCTTGAAATCTAATTCTTATTTTTGGAAAATAATTTATGTGGATGTCTTTATGACTGCGTAATTTATATCTTCTCTCTTGTTTTATGTAGATGGCTGATCCAACTCGACCTGAGTTTGACATTTTGGACTCAGAAGGACTTGAGTACCATCATTGGGTTTCCGATATGGAAACTGCCTTTGTGGCAAAAGACTACACTGCCACCATTACTGACCCCAAAGATGATGAACTATCTAATAAGGTGAAAGCAGATGTCTTAATTTTTCTGAGGCGACATATTGATCCTAGCCTACGCTGGGAGTACCTTCAGTTGAAGACACCCAAAGCACTGTGGGATGCCCTTAAAGGACGTTTTGGGAACATTCATGACACTTTACTCCCAGAACTAGCTATTCAGTGGAATGGAATCCGCATGCTTGACTATTAAAAGGTCAATGACTTCAACAAGGATATGTTGCGCTTAAAAGCACGTCTCAATTTTTGTGGAAGAGAAATCACAGAAGATGATATGATCTGCAAGACTCTTACCACCTTTCCTAATTCAACTTTTATACTAGCAAACCAGTATCAGTTGGATTATGACAACAAAAGAATCACAACCTTCAATAAGTTGATAAGCCTACTGCAAGTGGCTGAGAGACAAAATAAGATTCTCTTGAATAACAATGCCAAGCCCACTGGGACAAAGAAAATTTCCGAGGCTAATTATGGAAAAATGAAAGGTGGAAATAACTCCAATGCAAGGGGGTTTAGACGTGCTGATCCCTACCCACGTGGCAACAATGCACCACGTGGAAAGGGACATGGGGATAGTGGAAACAAGATGAAAAAGGAAAGAGTTGACAATGAACCATGCTATAGGTGTGGATTCATTGGGCATTGGTACAAGATATAACGTCCCGAACCTGAATATACCAATTTACTAGTCATTTGGACGGTAAACGACCCTTACTTTCACTTTTACTATCGTTTTAGTACTTTTAGTAGCCCTAAAAGATGACTTTTGTTCGGGTCAAAATTTGAGAAAATGTTCTTCATAAAAGTTGTAGAGGACGTTAAACCGAGCGCGTGCATATATGGTACGTAAAAATCGGAGTTCATATGCGAAAGTTATGGCCAAAATACTAAAGTTACTGTTTATGGTAATTTTCTATAAATAGCCAAGTTACTGTGGTAAGTTTCCATTTTCGGAAACTTACCGAGCCCTCTCCTTTCTCTCTCCCCGATTCTCTCTTCCTCTCCGACCTCGTCACCTTCTTCCGGCCATAACTCCTCCATCCGGCGACGGATTTTGACGTATAAGATGTCGTTGGAAAGCTCTCTTCCTTCTCTTCATTTATGGGTTCGTTTCGTAGCTTAATATGAACTGTGGAAGGTGCAGCAACGAGAAGAAGAGGACGGTCACTGTAGCAGTTTTGAGTCGACGCCGATATTTTCTGATTCCGGCAGTCTCCGGCCACCAAACTGGCGTCGAAGGTTCTGTTTTTGACATAGATCATTCCCCTAAGGTCTTTCATTTCAATTTCTAGGGTTCTTGGAATTTCTGGAAATTTTTCACTGGCCAAATTGGAGCTCTTCCAGGTAAAATTGAAACTTGTTGTAGTTGAGAAAGAGGTTGGGTTTGTTGAGTAGATGGTGCTGCCAAATTTTGGTGGTCAACGGAGGTGGTTGCCCGTGGCGCGTGGGGCCCACGCGCTGCCACTGTTGGTGCCGCATGGAGGCGTGTAGGGCAGTGTTTTAATTCCGTTTTTTAGCCCATTAAATCCTATAAATTGTGTAGAGCTTGTATGTGAAGTTTGGTAATTTTTGGAGAAACTTGGAATTAATTAGGAATTTTGAAGTTTAGGGTTTCGATTATCGAATTACGAGAATCCGACCGTCGGATATCTCTCGGTTCTGACTTGGAACCTTTAAGATAATGAATTAGTATTAGAGGTAAAATTTGGGTTGAATCCGAGAACAAGTGGAGAGTTGATTGGTGAGGGTTTGATTATGGGATTCGTATTAAATTGTCGAATTATCGCTTACGGAATATAATCGTGTACAGGGCGACGTACCAAGCTCTGGCTCGATGAAGGAACTCGTATACGTGATCGTCGGAATAGTATGCAAGTGGACTTTTGTTTTTAAGTAAATGATACATGCATTTATTCCTTGATTATGCTCTAATTATTTATCATTTTACATTTCGAGCATGTGATTTGATTTCGTTTTATCTCATATAATTACTTTCGATAATGATTCGTTTCCGAAGTTGCTTATGATTTATAATTTTATTTGATGAATTATTTATTTCCGAGGTGATTTCCGGAATTATACCCTTAATTATAATCTATTTCGATTTGAGACTTTTAAAGGATTTTCGAAATGGGATTTCGATGAAGTTATATTCCTTATTTATTTATCGACTTCGGTTTTGGCATTGGGAATGCCTTGATGATGATTTTGAAATTGGTTTTGTTTCGGTTTACGGAAAACATGCTTATTATTATTTTCTCCTATTTATTTTGAACTTGAGATTATCTTGGCGTGTGGGACACGTCATGGGAAACTCTTTTACGAGATATGGGGGAGCCTTATGTATTTGTGGAATTACTTGGTTTTCGGATTTTCTGTTGCCATACTTTGGGTGACTATTATCATTGCTAGCATTGATTTTCCGCCTTTGTGGCGTGGTGATGGGATCACCGTAGCCCTCCTCCTTTGTGGCGCAGGTTACTGTCTATGTGACAGTAATTCTGTAGCCCGGTATCCTATCGCTACACTTAGTGGCGTAAAGGTATATTACGGGAGTAATGGGAGTATTTTAGCCTAGGAGGCTATCACCCGAGCCTGGGAGGCTCACTTGTATGGCTATCGCCTTCCCCTACTCACTTTACTACTTAAGCTAGCGGGGCTAGCTCGATTTTCGTTTAACCAGCGGGGCTAGTCTTATTTTCCTTGAGTATCAGAGTTCCAACTTTTTCTTTTAAATCGTATGTGACTAGCGGGGCTAGTCGGTTTTCATGAGCGGAACTCCTCTTGTTTTATTTTCGTTAATCATTGCATGCATCGGGAATTTTTAAAGAAATAAATGTGGGAAAGTATAAAATCCCTTTTGTTTGAAATTGTTTATTTTTGTCCACTCACGCTAACGTTTTTATGTACTTTCCCCTGGGCCCTTCGGTTTCAAATGCCCAGTTTGCAGGCGAATTAGGGGAGGTCGGACGTACATGACATTTGAGGCATAATTGTCACCAGTTCCGAATTGTAGGATCCCTTGATCCTTTACTCTACTTTTTATTTCCTTGTGTATTAGTATTGCTCTGATAACCTTTGGGATTGGTATTGTTAAGTTGAGTTTTGTGTTTTGCGAGTTGGGGAATGTTGTGAAATGGGGAGCAGGGTGGCTCCAGGAGTATAAGGTTGGTTTGCTTGAAGTGCTTTGTGTGTTTCTATAGGTTTTGGGTAGTCCATTTTTAGGGGAAGTTCTGCCAAAATTTTGGTAGAATTTCTTCTAAGGTGGGCCCCGTAGGACTACTTCGTATTTCGAGGTGAAATTCGGGGCAGGTCCTGTCAGTTGCCATCAGAGCATTAGGTTGTCAGATTCTGTAGACTTGATCATATCTTGTTACCGTATATGCTTGTTGTTACTCAGTACCTCCCGAGTGATGGCCCGACTGCAGCGGTTCCCCATCATATACTCTTCGGTGCTGTTGTACTCATCAAGTGTGTACGGTACATGTCTTGTTGGTTTTCCTTGGATTCTATGCCTCCTGTACGCCGACCTCATAGAAATTTCGCTATGTATCGGATTGATTCATGTCATGCACCTTTCCCTAGTAATGGTAGAGTGAGGCTACTCTACAGATTCGAATTGTGCTATGTAGTAATTCGAGGAAATGTTGTGGTTATTTCTTCCTCGATGCCGGTAAGTTTGTTGGAGCTGGGTTTAAGGTGCGAGAACGGAGTTTGATTTCATGTTCGAGTATCTGAGACGAGCGATTATAGCTTTTGGATGTCTCTGAATACTTGGAATCAGAATTGTGGTTTGATGTGAGACTAATAGTAATATTGGTTCTAACCTTGAACCGAGTTACGGGGGATGTGTCTTGTAGACGTGGTTGGTGTTGTGAGAGTCATTTTGGAATGATACTTTGCAATTCACAAAGAAAACCGGATTGGAAATTTCCTCTAATTGGACACCTTGGTCTGTTGACCTGACCATGACTTGTGGACATAGTTTTGTCCAAGTGAAGGATATTGTCCGAGATTGAGTGTTTTTGGTTATTGATTATAGTGAAATGGTTTAATACAACTTCGGGGATTGACGGTAGTGACACCGTTGGGCATCCATAGTGGTTCAAACGAATTACTATGTGATACGAAGTTTGATTTGAATTCTGAATCTTGAGGTCATGGGAATTGAAATGTAGTAAGTTCTTGATGGAACAATTGATAGATTGAATGATGGAGATTTTGTAAGAGTAGTAAGGACGTGGATTTTCCCAGCAGATTCATGAAGTAATTCAGGTCATAGATTGACCAGAGTGTTATATTTTTGAGTCAAACCTCTTACGGGTTGAACTTGGAATTTGATTGGAAGAGTGGTGAGACCACCTTCGGATCTTGGTATCGCTGAGAGCGATACATAATGTTGGATGGGTATCCATCTTATGATGGGTGATGTTGCCAGGGAAGGATGACCGGTACAGCAAAATTTAGGAATTTGCAATCGATTAAAAGCAAAAGTGAGAATTGAGGATTCGAAAGGTTTCAGAAATCAAGGACATTCGAATCGTCTTCGACGGTTTTGATCACTTTTATTGTGTATGAAGGTACTACTTGGTATCATTGGATATCCATTTGGGCGAAATTGTTGAACTTGGGATCAAGAAACGGTCATAGGGACCCCACGGGGTGTCCATAGTAATTCAAGTGGAAGTACTATGCGATGTGGTTATGATCCTAGTTTAAAATCTATAAGTTATGGCGAAGGTTGGTAGTAGTTTTCCTTGCGGGGCGACGCTAGTCAACAAGTTTCGGGATTCCGGTAGCATTCAATGACGGATTTCTCAATAAGTCTTTTGGGGACTATGAAAGAATTTCTTTCCTATTTATGGATTACGTCGTTGCTTCAATATCTCTTTTTCTTAATTCACGAATCAAATTTCTTCTCTGCAGTATTTGAGGTGCTCTACGCTCACGTAACATGATGCACTCTTGTTTACTTATCAAACCATTTACAGGTTGCTTCAAACATAAGGTTTTTCATCCATGAATGGAGGTAAACTGTTCTTCTGGAATGATTGAGTTTGGCGGGGTTGCTATGGAATCGATCAAATTATTATGACCGGCAAGGTTTCAGTTTGAGAATCGTTCATTTCAAGTATTGATTTCCTATTCTAGTTTGTCAACTCTTGGATCCTATTTGGAACATCTACTAATGTTGTTGGAGACATCGTAGTCCTTAAAGGATTTGGTACATACAAGGTTTGGAAAATTCCGCAATGTCGTATCTATAATGAGATTGTCATGAGGTTTTGTCAGACAGTTGGTTGGAGACGTTCTACCTGAGCGTGGTGGAGTAGTTATAAAAGAGAGTGCCTTCCTAGCTGATTAAGAAAGCTATTTTATGTTGGACTGATCAAATTCGAGTCTAGTATTTGATAATTCAGATTGTGGTGCCCTCGGTAGTTAGAATTACCTGAGTATATGAATTAAGATTAAAATTTGGGGGCCATAGAGATCAACGAGAACGACATGGACTCAACTATACTTCAGATCTATGACTATTAAAGAAGTGTAGTCTCGGCTAATAACAACTTGAGTGTGATGCATCTTCTTCCGGATTTGAGTCGTTGAGCTGGAGTAGAGTTAATAGTTATAATTCTTGCTTGCACTGGATTTCTGAGGACGTGGTACATGACCTGGTAGTTAAGTGAGTTCTAACTAGTGAGAAATATTAGCAGTTTTGATCGGAGGCATTAGTAACTGGTAAATTTCTTGAGACACATTTGATTTAGAAAAGTTTTCCACATTATTGTGCTTATAAAAGTTTTTGAGGAAGCTGCTATATGTGTGGCTAACAAGGTAGCTATCAAATGAGTTTTCCTAGTCGACTCGGAACGTCATCTCATGGCTGGACCAATGATTTTTGTCAGGTGTCACTGTGTCAGAGTAGTGATGCGGCTGAAATAGCCTCACAATTTCATCCTGCAAAATGTAGTTGTTAGTATAGGATAAGCAGGGATCGTTCAGTTCGGGGATTGTAGGGTACACCTACACAAAAAGGTCAATTAACAAATAAAAGAATAAAATGGGGGGTTTTGAAATTTGGTTCCTAATCTACTTAAAATAAAAATGAAACAAAGAAACCTATATACAATGATCGACTTCCCTAACCTAGACCAATACCACTCAGAAATTACTAAGTGTAAAAACAGAAAATCCATTTCAACATGCTACAAAAATGTGCCCATCTTAAATGTCTAGATAAGAGCTCAAATGAAAAGCCTCAGCGGATCAATCCATTTATCTGATTCGTTCTAATGTAGGCATGGATCGGAAAAGTCCTTACCAAGCCTAATACTACTAATTTTCGAAAACACTCAGCGTAATTCTCTTAGCTAGTAGTATTATCTAACCCTCGAATCAACTCACACGTGCAAATTAACCATTACACATAGAATTTAACATGTAATTTCCAGAATCGTTTAACCATTGAACATAGTTTTTACCACTTTTTAGAACTAATTGCTACTTGTTTAACTCAGCGCCTTAACAAATAATAATTACTCTTGGCAAATTAAGCAAACACACAAGAACTCTCACCGTTATTCTAGCATGCAAACTTATTAACCTAACTCTGAAAATTACCTAAACACATAAAAGGGCACAAGATTGTAACATGCATCATAAAAGAATTCTCGAAATTAACTCAATAATAAACTGAAAATCTCAAAAATATTAACAAAAATATTCTGAAAATCTCACGTCTCCAATTACACAACTCGCAAATTGAAACAAACAAAACAGAAACAAAAATTATAAGTAGAGTCATAGTTACACTTTGAAGCTTTCCTCAGCGGCTTAGCAACAAGGTGATAAACTTGTCTCTGCTATGGTGGTGGAGTGTCCTTGACTCAGCGCCTAAGAGCTTTGTAGATTGATGGATAGATGGTGGTCACGGTCTTGTAGGAGATGGAGGTTTGAGGAGTGAATTGGGCAGTCTTGGAATGGTTTTTAGCCAGGAAGTGATAGGCAATGAATTATCTTGGCTGGGAAGTGATGCAAATTCAGTTCTGGACGTTGCCTATTTATAGGGGAGCATTGGTTGGCTTTCCCAACTGAAACGTCTCCTTTATGGCCTTAACTCCTTTCATAATGGGGCAATTCCTTTAATTTCCAAGCTGAAACGTCTTTCTCTTATTTATTTTTCAGCTGAAACATCTTTCTCTTTTATTCCTCAACTGAAAAACGTCTTTCTCCTTTATTTCCCTTCTTCATTGTTTGGTCAACCTGATTTAATAAAGGGCACAAAATTAAATTCTTTTAGTGAAAATAAAAAGAATTAAAACAATTTAATTTCAGAAAAATACTCCCATAATTCTATCTTAAGGCCCACAGATTTGCATGACGGTGAGGAATCCTGATCCAGCTAGGATTCTTCATGAATTTTGCGTTTTCTGCCTATTTCACGTAAAACACTCTACAAGACTCTTAAAATGACTCGATGACTCAAAACACGAAACTTAAGGGAGAAACAAGGTTAAAATGGGGCACATATTCAATAATATCGTCACACTTTTTTGGTCCTATCAACTACCCCACACTTAGCTTTTGCTAGTCCCTTAGCAAAATAAAAATACAAAACAAAACAAAGACTCAACAAAAAACAAGTAAATGACTCTACTTCCCCTAACTGTTGTCTCAGAGACTCCAAACTCATGGCTTTCACGTTAAACACTTAATCAAAATTGCATAGATAATTCCATGGTTAATAAACCTGTGACATTCATATGACTAAGCAAGATATGGAGAACTTAAGTTATACAGTGAATGATAGCATGTTTCGAACAAGTCCAATCCAAACTCACAGGGCATACTCTCGATTTTTCTCTCAGAAATGGCTATGCTTAAAAGCTTCACTCTCAAGTATATGCAAGAGAATAAATTGTAAGGCAACAAACAGCTTGCATATTTCATCAATAAACGCATTTTGTGAAGAATTATTAAAGACCTCATGAAATGACTAAGTGCACAAATGGACCTAAACCATAAGCTCGACTGCATAACTAACTCCACTAACCAAAGACTGCCCATCTCAAGGATCAAGTCAGCACTTAAAACAGGTTGTAATGGGGCTAAGCTAGGGTTTTCGAAATGAAGATTAAAGATACAAAAATCCTAAGGACCTAGCAGAGCATATATGGACCACCTTATTTCACCATTTTTGTGGGCCAATTATCATTGTTTTGGGCCCAACCTTCACTCTAACCAACATGGGAATGGACAAAGGCATAGTTTTCAACTTTGAGCCTTCTACAAATTTGAAAGTCCAAAACCACACTTCAACAATTTCCTAAGAGTTTTCTTTTCTTTTGCCACTTTTCTTTCTTTCTTTTTCATTTTCATTTTCTTTCTTTTTTTTTCTTTTTTTACGGCAAATATTTTTTTTTTTTTCTTTCTCTTCTTTTTTTTTTCTTGGATTTTCCCCACCCCACACTTGTCTTTCATCGTCACCCTTACATACTATGTCATGCTCTACTAAGTCCCTAAGACAAGGGTAGAGATATCCTGTACTAAGCTCATGGTAGGGTAGTGAGGGTGATGAAACAAAGGTTTTCAACGTAGGCTCAAAGGGGTTCATTTTAAGGAGTCCCACGACGGGCACAATTGGGGACACATGCTTGTTTGGCTATGGTGGTTACCCTAATGCCTTCTATCCTATCCAGGATCAGTGCATATTATGGCATACAAGTTTTGACAGTCACAATAGCCGAGTTCTAGTACTCTCTAGTCCATTAAAATCTATGGCACATGATCATTGGATTTTCAAAGAATGATGAGGTTTTGCAAATACAGCCACGAATTTCTAGAATTATCAATTAAGCACTCGAAAAGAAAGTATTTTAGCTCAACAGCTCACTTAGGGTCAAATGAATTAGACTTAATCCTAGCATGCTTAATGAACCAAGTTACAATCCTATCTCAAATCTTCATACAAGCATCACAAAGTCGATTAACCACAGAATTCAATTAAGTCCTATTTCAATTGTGAAAACCTTCAGCCATGAATTCAGAGACATGTTCATCCTAGACGTTAGGGGCATCCTAAGACTCAAACACACAAAAAGACTCTAAAACCAACATTTTTTAGTTTTTTTTTTTTTTTTTAAACTGACATAAAGGTGTAAACTAAAATAAACTAAACTAAAATAAAGGTGTAAACCCACCCCACACTTAGAATCTACATTGTCCTCAATGTAGGCAAGAAATATGGTATATAGACCCTAAATATGGGGGGCTACTAAAATAAGGGAAGGGTAAAATAAACAAACAAACAAACAAAGACACAAGTACAATTCAACCTAAGCAAGTGAAGGGATAGAAATGTCAAACTCTTGTTGATGGCTCCTCCACAGCCTCAATTGAAATGGGTTGCCTCCCATGCAGCGCTTAATATTTATAGTCCTTCAGCCTGGACTCTTCTTCTTGTTCACATGTGCTCATTCCTTGGGTGCCTCCTGGAGGGGTATCTCTTCCAATGTGTGCTCCACCAAGAACTCGTAGTAGGGCTTGAGACGATGCCCATTTACCTTAAACTCCTTCCCCATCTTCTCATTCTTGATCTCTACAGCACCATGATCAAACACATTTGTAACTGTAAATGGGCCAACCCAACGAGAGCGAAGTTTACCCGGGAATAGCTTAAGTCTGGAATGGAATAACAGAACTTTCTGGCCCACTAGGAATCTTTTTCCGCGAATCATTTTGTCATGGTAGGTCTTTGTCTTCTCCTTGTAGATCCATGAAGCATCGTAGGCCTCATTCCTTATCTCCTCAAGCTCATTTAGCTGTAGCTTCCTATGTAGGCCCGCTTCATCATAATCCATGTTGAACTTCTGGACAGCCCACCAGGCCTTGTGCTCTAGCTCCACTGGAAGGTGGCATGCCTTTCCGTAGGCCAACCTAAAGGGAGACATCCCAATAGGAGTCTTGTAGGCCGTTCTGTAGGCCCACAACGCATCATCCAATCTCTGGCTCCAATCCTTCCTTGTCGGGCCCACTATCTTCTCGAGTATCCTCTTGATCTCCCTGTTGGATACCTCTGCTTGGCCACTGGTCTGAGGGTGGTAGGCGTGGACACCTTATGGGTTACCCCATACTTCTTCAGCAAAGCCTCAATTGTACGGTTGCAAAAGTGAGAACCTCCATCACTAATTAGCACATGTGGCACTCCAAACCTGGAAAATATGTTAGTTTTCAAGAAACCTGCAACCACTTTTGAATCGTTAGTCCTGGTGGCTTTTGCTTCCACCCACTTTGATACATAGTCCACAGCCAATAGTATATATAAACAACCATTAGACGAGGGAAATGGGCCCATAAAGTCAATGCCCCAAACATCAAAAATTTCTACATTTATTATTGGGTTCATAGGCATTTGATCTTTTGGGCCAAGATTACCAGTCCGTTGGCACCTATCACAAGAAATACAAAACAAGTTTGCATCCTTGAAGATAGTGGGCCAATAAAATCCACAATCTAAGACCTTCAAGGCTGTTCTACGAGGCCCAAAGTGGCCTCCACAAGCCTCACTATGGCAAAATGACAGAATTGACCTATGCTCAGACTCTGGGACACATCTCCTAATGACTTGGTCACTACAATGTTTCCATAAATAGGGCTCATCCCAAATAAAGTGCCTAGCCATTTTCTTCAATTTATCCTTACTAGCTTTGGAAAGTGTGTCAGGAAATGTCCTAGTGACTAAATAGTTAACTATATCCACATACCAGGGCACACTAACCTCTATCCCAAAGAGCTGCTCATCTGGGAAAGTTTCCTGTAGGGGCTTGACGTCCTCCTCATGTATTATCCTGCTCAAATGGTCCACCACCACATTCTCGCTGCCCTTCTTGTCCTTGATCTCTAGGTCAAACTCCTGAAGCAACAGGATCCATCGAATCAATCTGGGCTTGGCCTCCTTCTTGATCATCAGATATCTCAAGGCTGCATGGTCAAAGTAAACAATTACTTTAGAGTGCAATAAATAAGAACGAAACTTATCTAAAGCAAAGACTACAGCCAATAGTTCTTTTTCAGTGGTAGAGTAGTTGAGCTGGGCGTCGTTGAGGGTCCGAGAAGCATAGTAAATAGCATAGGGCTTCTTATCCTTCCTCTGGCCCAACACAGCTCCAACAGCATAGTCCGATGCATCACACATAAGCTCGAAGGGTAGACTTCAATCCGGAGGGCATATGATGGGGGCCGTGGTCAACAACTCCTTGAGCTTTTCAAACGCCTTCTTGCAATCATCATTGAACACAAAGGGCAAGTCCTTTTGCAATAGGGCACACATAGGTCTCGCCACCTTGGAGAAGTCTTTGATGAACCGCCTGTAAAATCCTGCATGGCCAAGAAAAGAGCGTACCTCCCTCACAGTTGTGGGGGAGGGTAAGTGACGTACAAGATCAACCTTAGCCTTATCTACCTCAATGCCCCTATTAGATATTATGTGTCCTAACACTATTCCTTGTGTCACCATGAAGTGACACTTCTCCCAATTCAGCACAAGGTTAGTTTCTACACACCTCTCAAGTATCAATCCTAGATTCTCTAAACAAGTATCAAAATCTTTACCAAAGACACTAAAGTCGTCCATAAAGACTTCAATAATATTTTCAATGTATTCTGAGAAAATGGAAAGCATACATCTTTGGAAAGTACCTGGTGCGTTGCATAAGCCGAAGGGCATGCGCCATAAGCAAAGGTCCCAAAGGGGCATGTGAAGGTCGTCTTCTCCTGATCCTCGTGGGCTATGCAGATCTGGTTGTACCCACTATATCCGTCCAAGAAGCAATAGTAGGAATGGCCCGCTAAGCGCTCCAACATCTGGTCAATAAAAGGCAAGGGCATATGATCCTTCCTTGTTGTGGCATTCAGCTTCCGGTAGTCGATACATACCCTATGACCAGTGACTAATCTCTGGGGCACTAGCTCATTCTCCTCGTTCTTCACCACTGTCACCCCAGACTTCTTGGGCACCACTTGCACTAGAGAGACCCACTTACTATCAGAAATGGGGTAGATCACCCCACAATCTAGCAACTTGATCACTTCGTCTTGAACCACCTTCATCATGGACGGATGTAGACGTCTTTAGGCTTCTCTTGTGGGCTTGGCACCATCTTCTAATAGGATCCGGTGGACACACGTGGTTGGGCTGATCCCCTTGATATCTGCCAGAGTCCAACCAATGGCAGTCTTGTGCTTCTTCAACACGTCCACCAACTTTCTTTCTTGCTCTACCTCCAGCGTTGATGATATGATCACTGGGAGGGTCTCCTTTTCTCCTAGGTACGCGTATTTCAAATGCTCAGGGAGTACCTTCAATTCCGACTTGGGTGCCTGAACAATAGAGGGTAGCATTTTATTAGTAGAAACCAGAATTGACAAATAGGAAATTGACCTCTTTATAGGTTGAGCCTCCAGTGAGGCCACAGTCTTGATCACTCTAGGCTACTCAACGTCCCACTTAACCTTGGGGATAGGTTCCCCATTTGCATCATATCCGACCCCCTCCTCTAGGGTCAGAGCCAATTCATCCTCAACCATTGCTTCAGAGAAAACCTGCGCGAGTGAATCAACTACATCAACAGCAAAGCAAGGTTTCAAATCAGAAATTGGGTACCTCATGGCTTCAAGAATGTTAAAGCGTATAACATCACCATCAAACTCCATGGTGAGAGTCCCTTTGTACACGTCAATTTTAGTTCTTGCAGTCCTTATAAAAGGACGCCCTAAAAGTAATGGAGTGGTATTTAGGGGCGATTCCTCCATGTCCAATACGTAGAAATCCGCAGGGAATATCAGATGGTTTACCTGCACAAGAACATCCTCAACATACCCTTGAGGGTATTTGTTAGACTTATCAGCAAGTTGAATGACAACATTATCCCTCTTAAGAGGGCCTAGACCTAGGGACACATACAAATTATAAGGCATAACATTTATGGATGCCCCTAAGTCTAACATCACATTTTCAAACCTGGTGTCACCAATGATACAGGGAACAGAAAAACTCCCTGGGTCCTTCAACTTTGAGGGTAGCTTCCTCTGGATAACGGCTGATACCGTCTCGCTCATTTTCACCACCTCCTTGTGGTGCATAGCTCCTTCAAGAACTTGGCGTATTTAGGCACCTGTTTGATGCACTCGATCAAGGGCATGTTCACTTGAACCTTCTTGAAGATTTCCAAGATCTCTTGATCAGATTTATCTTTCTTCGTCTTCGCAAACCTGCTTGGGAAAGGTATAGAAACAACGGGGTTAGTCTTAACTAAACCACTAGAGTTAGGAATTGTACCTTTGGGTGCATCAGCTTGGGGCAAGTCAACTTCGACCCTTGATGTAGCTGGGTCCTTCTCAACATCCTTCTTAGACACCTCCACAACGTTTTCTTCTTCATTATGGGCCGCTTGGGCCTTCTTGTGGGCTCTGGGAGGGTCAACTAGTACGCGCCCACTCTTAGTGATGATGGCTTGGGCATGCTCATTCCTTGGGTTAGGCACTGTGTTGCTTGGAATTTTCCCTGTTTCAGCAATCCGGCCCATGAAATCCACCACTTGGCCCATTTGATTCTTGAGTTCTGCAATATCCTTTGAATGGGTTGCCTGTCCTACAACCAAAGCTTGAGTAGCCGTGTTAAGTTGTTGTTGCCCCGCAGCAAGGGACTTCAACAGTTCATCATAATTAGGGGCATTCAAAGTATTAGAAACAGGAGGTGGAGGGACAGAATTGGGAATACCAAAAGCTTGAGGTACCTGAGGCCTCAAAAACAAACCTGGTGGGCTGTGAGAATTCTGACCCGGGCCTTGAGGTGGTCTCAAGGTGTTATCATTGTTGGCCCAACGAAAGTTGGGGTGGTCTCTGAGCCCCGGATTGTAAGTATTTGAGTAAGGGTTGTACCTAGAGCCTCCTTGACCTCCTTGATACCCTAGGGCGTTAACAGATTCTCATCCTTCTGGAGAGGCAAGCTGGGGACATTTATCAGTGGGGTGCCCTTAAGTCGAGCACATCCCACACACTTGAGCCATTGCTCCTCCTCCATTAACGTTTAAGACTTGAGACAGCAAAGTAGACATCTTGTTGACCTTGTCTTCAAGAGCAGAGTTAGTGGACACCTCATGTACCCTCTGTTGAGAGGCAAGTACCCCCTCATATTGTTGATAGTTTAGTGCACGATTAGTAAGTAGCACCTTGGCATCAGCAGGTGTCTTATCCATAAAGGATCCTCCAGCAGCAGCATCTAACAGACCACGCTCATTAGCGGTGAGTCCTTCATAAAAATAGGTAAGGAGGGACCCCTCACTCATCCCATGGTTAGGTCATGATGCTACAAGGCTCTTAAATAATTGCAGAAATTCTCCTCATGTCCTTGCGTAATTCCACTAATCTGCTTCCTCAAAACAGTGACCTTTGAGGCAGGAAAGTACTTCGTAAGGAACTCGCCCTTCATCCTATCCCAAGTGTTGATAGTCCCAGCAGGCAGCTCAAATAGCCAAGTCTTGGCCTTGTCCTCCAAAGTAAAGGGAAATGCCTTCATCTTCAAGATATTGATATCAGCTCCTTTAGGGCACATACTCCCACAGACAAACTCGAACTCCTTGAGATGCTTGTTGGTGTCTTCACTACTCATCCCATGAAACTTGGGTAGGTGATGCAGAAACCCACTATTTAACTCAAAATCATCATTAAGCCCCTCTCCTGGTTCTGGATAGGCAATGCATAAGGGCGCAGCACCCCCACCTGTAGGATTAGACGGTTGCCTAATAGTCTCAGCCATTGGTGCTTGTACTTGCTCAACACGGGCGTGCTCTTCCTCTTCTCTGTCTGCAACGTCCTCTTCTTCCTCTTCAAAGACTTGTTCTTCTCCTTCTTCAGAATGTTCAGGTTTGTTGATCTCCTCGGTTGATCTAGTTGAGGAGTTATAACCTGAATAGCTAGAGTCCTGAGAATCCCTCCTTTCTAGAGGAGGGCGGTCTGAAAAAGTGAGTTCTGCCCTTTGCCTAGCATGTTCCAATTTTTCAAAGTGCTCCTTAGTCTTATCAGAGACAGTGGACATTCATGGACCTTTAAGACCAAATCAAGTGTTAGTAACATATACAAGGTTCGAAATACAAACATTATGACTTTCCTGCTTTCTAAGTTACTTTTACTTTTACATACTTAGGTACTGGAACAGAAGACCTCGTTTGTGCAATGGGACTATAGAACAGCTACCCTCGACAAAGTCATGTTTGGTCCAATATACCTTAAGCAGGTCACACATCATTTATTTATTTATTTTTTTATAAACATAGTTAATATCTTAATTGATTCCAAGTTGTAAGTCGAGCCCAATAGAAACCACTACTATTGGTGAGATACGATATAGGAATTGTCGCCCAGACATAAGTCTCTTTCCATTGTTTCATAAGGCAGAATGGCCAGATTAAGAGGTAAGTGAGAGGGAGGACTCATTTTAGTGATACTACGGAGGCTACTCCCTTATTGAAGTTTAGGCCCCTATTGGCTACTCCCACATAGTGGTTTAGGCTCATTCTATAGTATCTCTGAGATCCAATTGAACCCATCACCCAGGGTCTAAACCTAAGACACCATCTGTATGCCCCTTACTCAGCTGGGAAATTAACTTATGTGTTAGACCGTTCTCCAAGTGCTAATAAAGGCAGCCCTCAACCTCAAGAGACCTGAGCAAGGTACTAATGAAGGGTTTAGGCCAATATTAACAAAAGGGCCCTTGTCTACTCATACGATTTTACACACTTACAACAATTAAGTATTTAGCAAAATTCACAACCTAAGTATATTAATCTAAGTAACACATACAATTTACAACATGCTAAAAAAAAGACAAAAAAAAAAAAAAAAACTCATTCTACAATTTACAACAATTATAAACACATGCTTAATTTCGTAACACTCATAAAACTTAAACTAAATCACAATTAGAGTTTGGCCGAACATAAATCGCAATTTGTCACCATTCCACAAGTGTAGTACAAAAAAAATTAGCATGCATTCTATACACAACAAAATCAATGACACTTTAAGTGCAAGGGATTTTAACAGTCCCCGGCAACGGCGCCAAAAATTGATGCGGCTAAAATAGCCTCACAATTTAACCCTGCAAAATGTAGTTGTTAGTATAGGATAAGCAGGGATCGTTCAGTCCGGGGATTGTAGGGTACACCTACACAAAAATGTCAATTAACAAATAAAAGAATAAAATGGGGGGTTTTGAAATTTGGTTCCTAATCGACTTAAAATAAAAATGAAACAAATAAACCTATATACAATGATCGACTTCCCTAACCTAGACCAATACCACTCAAAAATTACTAAGTGTAAAAACAGAAAATCCATTTCAACATGCTACAAAAATGTGCCCATCTTAAATGCCTAGATAAGAGCTCAAATGAAAAGCCTTAGCGGATCAATCCATTTATCTGATTCGTTCTAATGTAGGCATGGATCGGAAAAGTCCTTACCAAGCCTAATACTACTAATTTTCGAAAACACTCAGCGTAATTCTCTTAGCTAGTAGTATTATCTAACCCTCGAATCAACTCACACGTGCAAATTAACCATTACACATAGAATTTAACATGTAATTTCCAGAATCGTTTAACCATTGAACATAGTTTTTACCACTTTTTAGAACTAATTGCTACTTGTTTAACTCAGCGCCTTAACAAATAATAATTACTCTTGGAAAATTAAGCAAACACACAAGAACTCTCACTGTTATTCTAGCATGCAAACTTATTAACCTAACTCTGAAAATTACCTAAACACATAAAAGGGCACAAGATTGCAACATGCATCATAAAAGAATTCTCGAAATTTACTCAATAATAAACTGAAAATCTCAAAAATATTAATAAAAATATTCTGAAAATCTCACGTCTCCAATTACACAACTCGCAAATTGAAACAAACAAAACCGAAACAAAAATTATAAGTAGAGTCATAGTTACACTTTGAAGCTTTCCTCAGCGGCTTAGCAACAAGGTGATGAACTTGTCTCTGCTATGGTGGTGGAGCGTCCTTGACTCAGCGCCTAAGAGCTTTGTAGATTGATGGATAGATGGTGGTCACGGTCTTGTAGGAGATGGAGGTTTGAGGAGTGAATTGGGCAGTCTTGGAATGGTTTTTAGCCAGGAAGTGATAGGCAATGAATTATCTTGGCTGGGAAGTGATGCAAATTCAGTTCTGGACGTTGCCTATTTATAGGGGAGCATTGGTTGGCTTTCCCAACTGAAACGTCTCCTTTATGGCCTTAACTCCTTTCATAATGGGGCAATTCCTTTAATTTCCAAGCTGAAACGTCTTTCTCTTATTTATTTTTCAGCTGAAACATCTTTCTCTTTTATTCCTCAACTGAAAAACGTCTTTCTCCTTTATTTCCCTTCTTCATTGCTTGGTCAACCTGATTTAATAAAGGGCACAAAATTAAATTCTTTTAGAGAAAATAAAAAAATTAAAACAATTTAATTTCATAAAAATACTCCCATAATTCTATCTTAAGGCCCACAGATTTGCATGACGGTGAGGAATCCTGATCCAGCTAGGATTCTTCATGAATTTTGCGTTTTCTGCCTATTTCACGTAAAACACTCTACAAGACTCTTAAAATGACTCGATGACTCAAAACACGAAACTTAAGGGAGAAACAAGGTTAAAATGGGGCACATATTCAATAATATCGTCACACTTTTTTGGTCCTATCAAGTAGCGCAGCGGAAGTGTAGTGGCCCCATAACCTACTTGATTAAGAACTTGTGGGTTCATTCGAGGTTAACCTTTGTGTGTTGACAACTATGGGACCTTTATGTGAACGACCTTCGATTAGGAATTCAGGCACAAACAAACAAGGAAGTCATTTGTTTTGGAATTGTTGACTAGCAATGACCATCTTGTGGTTATCACAATATTGATGGTGAATGGGTTGGTTTTTCACTAAGCGATTTTTATGAGGAAGTTTTGAATGCTATAATTTTAATAGGGTGGTTTATGACGCCAGTACCATGTGTTATCTGAGCTAACCATTGAAATGAATTTTCTAGTTTACACTCCTTTCAGACTTTGGTATCTCAGGTTATGAGTATTTAAAGGAGGAGTGGTCAAGGTTGAAATTTCGGATCCCATTATTTCTTGTTTAGCTTGAATTGTTTTTCAAGGAAAGATTTGGGGTGAATTGCACACAACCCAACATTCCTCGAATTCCATACCTGGGCATATACCCATGATTTATTGGAAATTAAATTGACAGCAGGAGTGTGAATCCTCAATTTCCTATGATTTAATTTGTGAGGTAGGCAGCGTTTGAGAAATTGTGGTGCAATATTTGTTCACGTAGTATGGTCTTTGAAATTGTTTTTGTTGAAGCAGTAATTATATTAAAGATCATGTCTATTTTTTGTGGTAGCTAAGGAGCTACTTGTCTTGGGCTTGTGGTTAACAGTGATCGATCACCTAGTGGTTATCACCATGTTATTGGTGAACAGAGTGGATCTTCACCATACAAGTTATATGAAAAGATTATGGATACCTCTTTCCAACCGAATGACTTGTGATGTCAATATCTTGTGC
Organism: Rosa lucieae; assembly: GCA_024704745.1. Classification (NCBI taxonomy): domain Eukaryota; kingdom Viridiplantae; phylum Streptophyta; class Magnoliopsida; order Rosales; family Rosaceae; genus Rosa; species Rosa lucieae. The sequence goes on along the minus strand of CM045497.1, from coordinate 21,992,594 downwards.
TATCTGAGCTATATACCTGTTGTGATTTACTGGAGTAGTTAGGATGGTCGGAGACTCTATGGATTGTTAAAGCCTTACCATCCCCAATGTAGTGAGATTGGTGTGTTAATAATGTGTACTTCGGGTTGGTGTGTACTCCTCAGCGGTTTGAAATTTCGAGGACGAAATTTTTATAAGGAGGGGATATTATAACGTCCCGAACTTGAATATACCAATTTACTAGTCATTTGGACGGTAAACGACCCTTACTTTCACTTTTACTGTCGTTTTAGTACTTTTAGTGGCCCTAAAAGATGACTTTTGTTCGGATCAAAATTTGAGAAAATGTTCTTCATAAATGTTGTAGAGGACGTTAAACCGAGCGCGTGCATATATGGTACGTAAAAATCGGAGTTCATATGCGAAAGTTATGGCCAAAATACTAAAGTTACTGTTCATAATAATTTTCTATAAATAGCCGAGTTACTGCGGTAAGTTTCCATTTTCGGAAACTTACTGAGCCCTCTCCTTTCTCTCTCCCCGATTCTCTCTTCCTCTCCGACCTCGTCACCTTCTTCCGGCCATAACTCCTCCATCCGGCGACGGATTTTGACGTATAAGATGTCGTTGGAAAGCTCTCTTCCTTCACTTCATTTCTGGGTTCGTTTCGTAGCTTAATATGAACTGTGGAAGATGCAGCAACGAGAAGAAGAGGAAGGTCACTGTAGCAGTTTCGAGTCGATGCCGATATTTTCCGATTCCGGCAGTCTCCGGCCACCAAACTAGTGTTGAAGGTTCAGTTTTTGACATAGATCATTTCTCCTAAGGTCTTTCATTTCAATTTGTAGTGTAGAGGTCGAATTAACAATTTCAATTTCTAGGGTTCTTGGAATTTCTGGAAATTTTTCACCGGCCAAATTGGAGCTCTTCCAGGTAAAATTGAAACTTGTTATAGTTGAGAAAGAGGTTGGGTTTGTTGAGTAGATGGTGCTGCCAAATTTTGGTGGTCATCGGAGGTGGTTGCAGTGGCGCGTGGGGCCCACGCGCTGCCACTGTTGGTGCCGCGTGGAGGCATGTAGGGCAGTGTTTTAATTCCGGTTTTTAGCCCATTAAATCCTATAAATTGTGTAGAGCTTGTATGTGAAGTTTGGTAATTTTTGGAGAAACTTGGAATTAATTAGGAATTTTGAAGTTTAGGGTTTCGATTATCGAATTACGAGAATCCGACCGTCGGATATCTCTCGGTTCTGACTTGGAACCTTTAAGATAATGAATTAGTATTAGAGGTAAAATTTGGGTTGAATCCGAGAACAAGTGGAGAGTTGATTGGTGAGGGTTTGATTATGGGATTCGTATTAAATTGTCGAATTATCGCTTACGGAAGATAATCGTGTACAGGGCGACGTACCGAGCTCTGGCTCGATGAAGGAACTCGTATACGTGATCGTCGGAATAGTATGTGAGTGGACTTTTGTTTTTAAGTAAATGATGCATGCATTTATTCCTTGATTATGCACTAATTATTTATCATTTTACATTTCGAGCATGTGATTTGATTTCGGAGATTGATTTCGTTTTATCTCATATAATTACTTTCGATAATGATTCGTTTCCGAAGTTGCCTTTGATTTATAATTTTATTTGATGAATTATTTATTTCCGAGGTGATTTCCGGAATTATACCCTTAATTATAATCTATTTCGATTTGAGACTTTTAAAGGATTTTCGAAATGGGATTTCGATGAAGTTATATTCCTTATTTATTTATCGACTTCGGTTTTGGCATTGGGAATGCCTTGATGATGATTTTGAAATTGGTTTTGTTTCGGTTTAAGGAAAACATGCTTATTATTATTTTCTCCTATTTATTTTGAACTTGAGATTATCTTGGCCTGTGGGACACGTCATGGGAAACTCTTTTACGAGATATGGGGGAGCCTTATGTATTTGTGGAATTACTTGGTTTTCGGATTTTCTGTTGCCATACTTTGGGTGACTATTATCATTGCTAGCATTGATTTTCCGCCTTTGTGGCGTGGTGATGGGATCACCGTAGCCCTCCGCCTTTGTGGCGCAGGTTACTGTCTATGTGACAGTAATTCTGTAGCCCGGTATCCTATCGCTACACTTAGTGACGTAAGGGTATATTGCGGGAGTAATGGGAGTATTTTAGCCTGTGAGGCTATCACCCGAGCCTGGGAGGCTCACTTGTATGGCTATCGCCTTCCCCTACTCACTTTACTACTTAAGCTAGCGGGGCTAGCTCGATTTTCGTTTAACTAGTGGGGCTAGTCTTATTTTCCTTGAGTATCAGAGTTCCAACTTTTTCTTTTAAATCGTATGTGACTAGCGGGGCTAGTCGGTTTTCACGAGCGGAACTGCTCTTGTTTTATTTTCGTTAATCATTGCATGCATCGGGAATTTTTAAAGAAATAAATGTGGGAAAGTATAAAATCCCTTTTGTTTGAAATTGTTTATTTTTGTCCACTCACGCTAACGTTTTTATGTACTTTCCCCTGGGCCCTTCGGTTTCAAATGCCCACTTTGCAGGCGAATTAGGGGAGGTAGGACGTACATGACATTTGAGGCATAATTGTCACCAGTTCCGCATTGTAGGATCCCTTGATCCTTTACTCTACTTTTTATTTCCTTGTGTATTAGTATTGCTCTAATAACCTTTGGGATTGGTATTGTTAAGTTGAGTTTTGTGCTTTGCGAGTTGGGGAATGTTGTGAAATGGGGAGCAGGGTGGCTCCAGGAGTATAAGGTTGGTTTGCTTGAAGTGCTTTGTGTGTTTCTACAGGTTTTGGGTAGTCCATTTTTAGGGGAAGTTCTGCCAAAATTTTGGTAGAATTTCTTCTAAGGTGGGCCCCGCAGGACTACTTTAGATTTTGAGGTGAAATTTGAGGCGGGTCCTGTCACAAGAACTGCCAAGCAAACAACAGAGTAGCAGCCAATTACAAGAGGTATAGAGAGTCTAAAGAACAAGAGACTCACTATATGGAAGAAGGAGGTCATGACCTAGACGTCAACCTTACAATTGCAGACTTCCATGGCAAAGAGGAACTTGCTAAGTCAATGGATGCTCTCAATCTTGACTGATCTGTTTTTATTTTCCAAAGACAGTTGTGAAGGCATAATGCCTCACTTTTAATTAGACTATTATTTGGTCTTAAAGTTTATTTTCAATCATGGATTGATGAATAAGATTTCTGAACAAGACCTTGATTTGATTATTGTTGGCTTATTAATAAATTTCAAATTTTATTCTGAAGCACTGAATTTATTCAAATTTATTTACTATACACATATTTACATGGTTCGACATAGCACTATAAAGATGTAAAGCAATACATCTAGATAAAAATTATTAGAATGAAAAGAATATCATTCTACGCAAATAGAAATACTCTAAAGAATATGAGTTGTATTTTCTAAATACCTCCCATTTATTTGTAGGAATGAATGGAGGAGAACTTGAGTGCTTAGATGATAGTGGGACTACCCACACAATATTAAGAAATAGGCAATTATTCATTGAACTAATAGCCTATAATTCTTTTGTGACTACGATGATTGGATTATCACAACTAATAAAATGGCGAGGAACTGCCAAATTTTTGCTGCCTAATGGCACAACATTTAAAGTCACAGACGCTCTATATGCACAAAGAGCTAATCGAACCTTGTTAAAGTTTCAAAACTATTTCTGCCAACGGTTATCATGTAAAAACACACCGTGAGAATGGAACTGAATACCTTGATATTACATCTAATGACTGTGGAAGGAAACGCATCTTAGAGAAACTTATGAGTCAATCTAGTGAACTGTAACTCACTACGATTCGAATCATTGAATCCTATATTGTCACCAACAATGAAATGTGGGACACTGACTCATACAGGCTTTTGCATGACCGCCTATGGCACCGAGGTCGTGACATGATGATCCGTATTTTTAAAGAACTCACACGGACATCCTTCTTTCGAGTGAAAAATGGGAGAAAACTCTGCCACACTGCAAGGTGTCGGTTCTAGTATTGCTCAAAGGCAGTCATTGCCTTCTGAAGTACCAGAAGCACTACCTCCCTCCCATTATGCCTCATTGACTATTTCAAAGGCACATCACTGGTTTTGCAAAGCCTGCTCTTTAGCAAAAACAGGATCGAGACATTCCTATGCCAAAGATACAAAACAAAACATTCCATTCCTACAAAGGATACAAAGAAATGTCTGTGGACCTATCCATCCAGAATGCGGACCATTCAAGTACTTTATGGTTCTGGTGGATGCTTCGACAATCTAGTCACATGTCGTTTTATTGTCCACAAGAAATGCTGCAATACTCCTAGCACAGATTATACGTTTAAGGGCTCACCACCCTAATCACCCTATCAAGTCTATAAGGCTTGATAATGCTGGAGAGTTTACATCAAAAGCATTTGATGATTATTGCATATCTATTTGGATCGATGTAGAGCATCATGTACCCCATGTGCATACACAAAATGGTCTCGCAGAAGCCACCATCAAAAGGCTACAGATGGTGGCTAGGGCATTGGTTATGCGCACCAACTTGCCTATATCTGCCTGGGGTTATGCAATATTGCACGCAGCTTTACTTATTCGTTTCAGACCCACAGCTAGCCAACCATTATCTGCGTACCAGTTAGTAACTGGATATGAGCCTGACATTTCACACTTACGCATATTTGGTTGAGTAGTATATGTGCCTATAGCGCCCCCACTGCGCACCAAAATGGGTTCTCATAGACGATTAAGTATTTATGTTGGATACGAATCCCCAACCATTATACGCTATTTTTAAACCTTGACAGGCGATCTCTTTTCCGCTAAATTAGCGGACTGTCACTTTGATGAGACAGTCTTCCTGTCGTTAGGGGGAGATAGGAAAAAGGATTTTCCAAGGGAACGATAGGAATTGTCGTGGTTTGTTCCCACTCTGTCTCATTTTGATCCCCGCACTTCACAAAGTGAAAGTGAAGTGAAAAGAATAATCGATCTTCAGAACGTAGCAGATTCGATGCCTGATGCGTTTACTGATATCATAAAAGTGACGAGATCATATATACCAGCTGCAAATGTGCCTGCAAGGTTAGAAGTCCCCAACAAGGGGCACGGTGCCACACATAGAGGCACTGCAACCGCACTTAGTGGAGGTGTGGTTGAGGCCGTGGCTCCCCAAGGAAGAAGGGGAGGTCACTTGGTTCGATTGACACTCACCCAAGGAAGAAGAGGGTGAGTAAGGCACAAACCAATCATCAATGTATAGAATCCCTCTCATGAGATTATCTCTGATTATAGTTATGTCCATGAATCAATACTGGAGGACGCTCCGATGTTTGAAATGATTCCAGAGAACAAGGAAATCTCAAAGGATTACGAGAGTACGTATGAGTTGATAGAAAGATCTTCCATACACATTGATGATATATACTGTTGCTCAAGGAATCATAGAGCACGATGATATCGAACCACGCTCTGTTGAAAAATGTCAACAAAGAGCAGATTGGCCTAAATGGAAAGAATCAATCTAGGTAGAATTAGATTCTCTGACAAAGAGACAGGTATTTGGTCAGGTAGTGCTAACCCCACCAAGTGTAAAGCCTGTAGGACATAAATTAGTCTTTGTCAGAAAGCGTAATGAGAAGAATGAAGTCCTGAGGTACAAGGCTCGCCTTGTGGCGCAAGGTTTCTCACAACACCCTAGAATTGACTACGAGGAGACATACTCTCCCGTAATGGACGTTATAACGTTCCGCTACTTAGTTAGCTTAGTAGTTTCCTAAGGACTGGAAATGCAGCTCATGGATGTGGTTACTGCATATCTCTATGGGGATCTAGATTCAGAGATATATATGAAAAGTGCCTAATGGCCTTACATTACCCAAGTGAAGTGACTCTAAACCACAGAGTGCGTTTGCAATTAAGTTAAAACGCAAACTTTACGGATTGAAACAATCCAGACGGAAGTGCTATACCCGTCTAAGTGACTACTTGATTGGGAAGGGATATAAGAACGATGAATTATGCCCCTGCGTATTCATAAAGAAAACAAGTTCCGGATTTGCAATTGTAGTAGTATATGTCATAACTGGTACTCTTGATGAAATAAGAGAAACCGCGAGCTACTTGAAATCCGAATTTGAGATGAAGGATCTTGGGAAAACTCGATTATATCTAGGCCTTGAACTAGAACACCGAGTTTGTGGAATATTAATCCACCAGTCTGCATATGTCCAAAAGTCAGGCGATATAACATGGACAAAGCACATCCTGCTAGCACTCCCATGATCGGTCGAAGTTTGGATGCAAGGAAAGATCCATTTCGTCCAAAGGAAGATGACGAACAAGTGTTGGGAGCTGAAATTCCCTATCTAAGTGCAATAGGCGCATTATTGTACTTAGCCCAATTTACTCGACCAAACATTGCATTCTCAGTGAACTTGTTAGCTAGATTTAGCTCAGCGCCAATGCAGCGTCACTGGAATGGTATCAAGAACATCTTCGATACCTAAAAGGAACCATTGACTTGAGACTGTTCTTTCCCAACAGAGAGACAAGAGGGACCACAGATGGAACTGCAATCCCTGAAGAAAATATTGATGGCGAAAGTGCCACTCACTACACCGAAATGCCATATGATGTTTTGGTTGGTTTTGCTGATACTGGGTATCTCTCTGACCCATATAAAGGTCGTTCCTAAACTGGTTATGTATTTACCAATGGGAACACGACGATATCTTGGAGATCAACCAAGCAAACCCTTGTGGCTACCTCCTCGAACCACTCAGAGATCCTTGTTGTACATGAGGCGGTTCGTGAGTGTGTATGGTTAAGAACTATCATTGCACATATTCGAGGGAATAGTGGTTTGAGTTCTACCACTGAAGAGCCTACTTGCATTTATGAACACAATGCAGCTTGCATCGAACAGATGAAGCTAGGTTGTATTAAGGGTGATAACACAAAACACATATCTTCAAAGTTGTTCTACAATCAGCAACAATAGACCCTTCTCAAGATTCAAGTGAATCAAGTAAGGTCTGAGGAGGATGTGGCAGATTTGTTCACCAAATCACTGACGAAGGCCACATTTGAGAAACATATGAAAAGCATAGGAATGCGAAGACTTTCCAAGTTCACTTGATTAATGTAATGATTAGGGGGAGGTGTAGACGTCAGGGGGAGTCTAACACACACATGTCATTCTCAAATGTAGAAGGTGCGTTGTGCTCTTTTCCTTCGACCAAGTTTTATTTTTGTCCCACAGGGTTTTTATTGTTACTTGGCAAGGTTTTTAGTGAGGCAACAACTCATGCACCATTTCGTCTTTGACTTGGCACAAGGGGGAGTGTTAAAGGAAAAGCACATTATGTGCCTTTGTCAAAGAAACAGACGAAGAGGGAATCAAGCAATTACAAATCACAGCTCAATCAGCATTTAGTATCATCAATATAATTGATATTTCCGTTGTAATCCTATCCCTATATAAAGGGGTTATGAATGAAATGAGTAGACCAATTCCAATTGTCATTTTACTTTAACAGGGTTTATAATTTTGTAGGGTGTAAAAAACTTACTGGATGTACTTAGATTTCTGCTTGGTATATTTAGAAAGACCCGATGCAGGCCTTATTAGACAAACAATAGGAAGCAACAAAATTAAGGATCTAGGAAACGTGTTGTGTAAAAAGATTAAGGGAGGTGTATAGAGCATGAGAGGTATTCTGCACCTAGTTTGCTAGGGTTTGGGAATTGAAACTCTCTGGGGTTTCTGAGTCCTACAATTAGGATTAAGACCGCAGCAACTACGGCTGGCTTACTGTCTTTAGCAAGTGCTCCTCCTTTAGTGTAAGTGCTGGTGGGCTTTTGCTGTATGAATTCCTTTTTCCCCTTTGAGGGTGATATGTTGAATGACGTCAGTGGTGGTAGGATTGCTTCATATTGGGAGGTTGAATCTGATTTTTAGGTGGTGGTGGTGACAGCGGACTTCCACATAGTGGCTAATGTTGGTGCTGCGGTTTTTGTGACTGGTGGCTCGCTAAGTTATGGTGATGCGGGGGGCATCACCGAGGGAGTTTGTAGTACGAGGGAGCCACAATGCTGGTTGGCCATGGATTGCAGGTGACTGCGGCGATGGCTGACGATGGTGCAAGGTTCAGCAGGATTGGCTGAACACGTGGATCGAGTATAGCAACGAGGGCTACTCTCCTAGTGGTTCAAATTGAAGCCAGTGGCATACGATGAGTTAGTGGCTGATGTTGCGGTGGGCGAGCATGACAGGTGGACAGAGCTGAAATGGAGTGGTGGTCATTGCAACGCAGCAGCCAACCTGATCTTGTATAGGGTTTCATATTGGACATTGGGCTGGAGAATTGGGCTTATGGGCTTGGGCTCAGTTTGGTTTTTTTTTTTTTTAAGAACTTTTTCTCTTTGGGGGAGGGAAGTTTGTAGGTACTGAGGCTTGAGAAAAGTCGCCATGAGTACCAACATTGTCTGCACATGCAATTTTAATCTTGTATGTAGTGTTGGGTAATTTTTGGACGTGCTACATCAATAGTTAAAAATGTTGAATTACTTAGGTAGCGGGTCCTTATGTGTAATTTCGTTGAACATCAATATTAGTTTACTATATATCTCAAAAAATAAAAGCTAGGAAGCAACTAAAGAAGATATATGCAAAATTATGGAACAAAATAATTTTACAAAGTAATATTTAGAAACCATAAGTACGTAATTAGACTAGAAAGAAGCCATACTTAAACCCGATCCAAGCTGGTCTTGGTTCTCAGATTAACATTAAGAAAAGGAAAAGGATTGGCCAATATTCAAACCGGCCTTTTGAACCCTCTCGATTCTACCATTAAGAAATGAAAACCAAATGTTGGAAGAAATAGAGCAACACCTTAAAAGATTAACCATAAAAGAATCAAGCATCAAGCAGCCCTAATAATCCTTTAATAAGTGTGTTGACAAAAAATGATGATGAAAACTCAGATAATGAATCTGATATTAGTTAGCGTGATGCCCCGGAAATTCGTATTTATTTTTTGAGAATTTTCCGGAATCTAAATTGTGGTTATTGGACGGTTTTGTGGCTCGTGGATGGAGCGGAAGTGTTTCGGGCGAATAATTAATTGAAGAATATGGTTTTAGGGGGGGTTGCCAAAGGTTGACTTTTTATACGTTGGGATTCTCTGAAAACTTCCTTCACGAAAGTTGTAGAGCGCGTCGATACGAGTTCGTGGACATGTGGAACGCGTCAATCGAAGTTTGTATGAGGAAGTTATGGTCATTGGAAGAAGTTTCCATTTTGGTATAAATAAGGAATTTCCGAAAATAATTTTAAAAATCCCATTTGCCATTTTCGGAAACCCGCCGACCCGACCCGGACCCGTCGCCTTTTTCCGTCAACGCACGACGGCGGACCCGGCCCAGATCAATTCGCCCAGCCCTTCTCCGTCGACCCTTGGTGTCAGTTTCACCGATGGAGCAACCCGGAAGGAGATCAAGACTTGATTGGAAATCCATTTTTCTTGCGACGTCTCGGCCGATCCTTCTCGGTTTTGGAATCTCCTCCTCCTTCTAATCATCCTCATACCCGCCTTGAAGGACGATTTTGCGTGTGGAGTGAAAGATCAAGGTTTGAAAATCTGCGGTGCACAACGAATCTGGGGCTCGATCAGACAGCTGCGATTGGCCGATCTTGGAAGCTTGATCAAGGACGATCTAGGCCTAACCAGACTTAGCTCCAGGTATGAAAGTTGCTCTATTCTTCGTGCTGAACATTTCTGGATGACTTGATTGTTGTGGTTTTGAGTTTTGGCCGGTGGTGGTTGTGGTGGTTGCACCGCTAATTGTGGTAGCGTTTTGGCGGCCTTCCGGCCATGTAAGTGATAGTTTCTGCTATTATATATCTTCTATTCATTGATACGAGCATTTTGATATATAATACATAATTTTTGGAGATCGAATGAATATGTTATGATTTTTACGGTTTCGGACCGTTCGATGTTTTGATCCGTGAGGATCCGAGCGTCCGATCGACTTGTGGTTTGGACATATCGATCGTAGAAGTATTCCAGAGACATTGGGTGGTCTCGGATGTGGTTTCGCCTCCATTGGCGTCACTTTGGGAATTTTAGTTCAAAACAAGGGTTTCGGACTTAAATCATTTGTGAACCGTTACTGATTTGAGATCATTGGTGATTAGGTGCTTCTAAAGGTGAATTGGACGAGTTGTTGGTGATAGTGTTAGTTCGGTTCTGTATAGAAGATGCACCGGGATTCTGAGGTAAGTAATCTCACAAGGTTCAAGGTTCATTAATGAACGAATTACCTTTATTGTTTTGAGAGTTATTGATTTAACTGCAAACTATAGTTGGTATTAGTAAGCATTCCTGAGCGGATGACTGCGTAATTATATATTTATGTGAAATATATATGTTTTGGTGTATTTTTGGATTTATGGAAACAATATGGATGAATGATGCGTTTATTTGTTTGTGATGTGACTTTTCAGAAAACAAATGGTGGGAAATGGTATTTCTATTGTTTTAAAAAGTGTTTGATGATTTGAGAGTCACAAGTTGTGATTTCTCCTTTTGATTTGATTTAACGTTTTGATCCGACGATCGATGGTCTGAGGATGTGAGAGTCACAGGTTGTGATTTATCCTTTTGATTTGATTTAACATTTGGGGTCCAGTGGGACTTGTTTAATATTTTGATCTAAATGTCAGGTTGGCCTAAGGATTTGGGGTTGCAGGTTGCATCCTCAAGGCAATATTATATCGTAAGGTTGAACCTTGGCCGGGTGACAGGTTACGATTCAGTTAGAGCTCTAGTCTGTCTGCCATGGTACCTCATGGATCTAAGTAGGTTACTTACGACTCCTGAGTACGTATTCGTCCAGGTTGGGCCAAAGATTCATATTCTATTTGTTAGGTTAACAATTGATATGATTTTGATGCTTTGTCCAGGTTGGACCTAATCACTGTTTTGTCCAGGTTGGATCGATTTATTGTTTTGTCCAAGTTGGACCGATTTATTGTTTTGTCCAAGTTGGACCGATTTGCTGTTTTGTCTAGGTTGGACTAAAGAATCATATTCTATTTGTTAGGTTAACGATAGGTATGATTGATTTGTGTTGATACTTTGTCCAGGTTGGACCGATTTGCTGTTTTGTCCAGGTTGGACAGATTTAATGTTTTGTCCAGGTTGGACCTAATTACTGTTTTGTCCAGGTTGGACCGATTTGCTGTTTTGTCCAGGTTGGACCGATTTGCTGTTTTGTCCAGGTTGGACCTATTTGTTGCTTTATCCAGGTTTGATCGATTTATCATATTTGAATTGTTAGGTTAACGATTTATATGATTTTGTCACGGTGTGGCTTTCGTTGTTTTCTTTTGGGAAAAGAGTATCGTTTTGGGAAGCATGGTATGTTTTCTTTACTCGCGAGTTGAAAGGTTTTCCTCGTTTTTGGCGTGAGTTTTGAGTGTGTTTTTTGAATTACTCATACGGGCTTGCAAAAGCTTACCCGGTTTGTTGTGTGACAACCCGGTACACTATTCAAATGGTGTAGGGGTTAATCCTGCAGGTTAGGATGATCGGGACTGAAGCTGAGGTAGTGCCTTTGCAGCTTTACGGTAGGGGCCATTTATGTGACCTTACTATTGATAAGGACTTCCGTTGTAGTAAACTCTGAGGAGTATTTACGTTTTATCTTGTTGTTGATAATTTAATTCATAAGCATTGTAATATATGACTCTATGGAGCGGGTCAATATTGACATAGTGGGTTCAGGGCATCAATATCTACTTGGGTTAAAAGGAAAAAAATTTCTAGGTATTTTGTATTGATGGCTAAACGTTCACGCATATGTAATTATGGAATTATATATCAATTTTCATGTGTGTAAAACCAGGGGCGTGTTAGTTAGATTGAGAAAAACTTCAAAATAGAAAAACTCAATTTTGCGAGAATAACAAGGAATTATTACCCTCAACCTACTCCGGCCAGTTGATGTCCAATTAGAAGAGGCTAGCTTAAACAGACATAGTCAATATCAGACCAGAACTCTTTTTGAATGGAATATAGATGGCATGAGCGAATGTCAAATTCTAAACCACGTACATGAAATGATAATGTGGAGTAATGCTAAGTACACATGCCCATAAAACAGATAGTACGTCAAATAGAAGATATAGTAATAGCAGGATTTATAGGCCAGCTAAAAGGATGGGGATAACTATCTCACGCAAGAGTCTCAAAACACGATTAGAAGTAGTATCAAATTGTTGAGCGGAATATCAGAGTTTGGGGTTGGAGGCCGAGTACATAGCCAAGGCCATGAACTGGGATCGTGGCCGGCAAATCCTAGCCACTAATTTTTATCCGAGTTGTGCATCAAGCCACCGGACTTCCCCTTCACACCGATCACGAACTTGTGATACTAATAATTCAGAATGACATGGGTGGTCTTGTAGTTCAGAACAAAGGCAAGTATGTCTTTGTTGATTGTGCTCCCGATGCTTTTATTGTTAACATCACATGACCAAATACAGGTATACCAAAATTCATGTATTTAATTATTTGACATAACAAAATTTGAGAAACAATGTCTCTTTTATTTATATATAGTTCTATAGTTCAAAATTGTTCATCCAATATTTATCAGATCTTGACTAATAATAAGTACAAGAGCAACAGGCATTTTTGTTTGTTTGTTGCACTTGTTTCTCTTTCTAGTTAGTTTAGGCCCATTTTGGGTCTTTGTTTTTTTTTTTTTTTTATCAAGAAGAAACTTCATTATTAATAAACTGGATATAAAGAGTTTTGGCATCATCTCATACATACCATTTGTTGAATATAAAAAATTATCGCAATAAAAATAAAAATGCAATGACAATTACTTATGCTCCAACCTAGCAACCTGTTGATTAGGTACACTAGAGGTTTTACATTAATTCTTACACCATTCTAGTCTCTATACAGTATATGCTCTTCTTTGGCTGACTTGTTTTGAATTGTTTCGAACAGAGTTGTTTTAATAATTACAAAACGATGGCATGGGCAATTTTGAAGTTATTTTAAACTAGGTTATCCGGTCTTTTTGTTGATCTGTCAGTCAAATTTGCATCACTCAATTATAAATGGTTTAAATCTTGACTAACAATTTGCAAAGACCAAGACGTACGTAGTTGTATCAACCAACTGTTTGTCTTACCATAGCTTATCTCTGAACACAAATATTTTTCTCAAAGACCACGTAAAGGTTTCCTTAATAATTGTTTTATCAATTGTTTTTCTGTTAAAGGAAAAATATATTGTGTGTCTTCGTCAAAGTGATTGACAAAGAGGAAATCAAGCAATTACCGATTAACATCAATCAGCATAGATTACGAACCAATCAGTAGTTAATGTCATTATTGTAATTGTTCTTTCCATTGTAATTCTCTCCCTATATAAAGAGGTTATGAAATGAAATGAGTAGACCAATTCCAATTGTCATTTTACTTTTACACGTTATCAGCACGCTCAGAGCAAATAGCCAAGAAAAAAAAACTGTAGTTTTCTAGTTTCTTTCAGTCGAAAAAAAATCAAAACCCTAAGAAGAATTTTTTTTTTTCTTCTTTTCTGCCGCCCAAATAAATAAATAAAAAATTCCAGATCGGCCTCCTCCTCTCCTGCCCCCCCTGCCTGCGCAGCACAGCCCCGATCGCTCCCAGCCCTGCACTGCGGTCGCTGGCACCAGAACCTCATCTGCTCCTCCTCACTTGCAGCCTTGACTCACCTGCAGGACCAGACCCGATCTCGATCTCGACCTCAACCTCAACGATTGAATCTGCCCCGTCTCGAATTCCGACAACCAAGTAGCAACCTGCGTCGATCCCAGCAGTAGCTGCCCAGCCAGACCGGCCTCAACCTCCAGACTTGGCTCCGGCCTCTCACCAGCCCACCGCGCACGGCCTCACATACCCTTCCAGATCGCTCCACCGCGCACCTCGACATCGATCTCATCGCTGCTGCCCCTGCCAGCGGCTCTTCCTTCCCGTGGTTCTCCATCCAAACCCCAGTCACGACCTCCATTAGCTTCAGCCTAGCCTCGCTGCCTACAGCCCCTGCTGCAACGCCCCGACGCAGCAGCCCTGCCGGAAAAAAAAAACCCAGAAAACCAGAAGGAGAAGCAGAGAAAGAAGAAGAGAGGAAAGAAAAAAAAAAAAAAGACTTGACCCGGGCCAAAGTAAAGACCCGGCCCAAAAAAATAAAAACAGGCCTCTGCGGCCCAAACAAGAAAAAAAAAGAGGCATTGCGGCCCACAAAAAAAAACAAAAAGAAAAAGAAACAGGCCTTGCGGCCTAAGACAAAAAAAAAAAAAAACAGGCTTGCGGCCCAGCAAAAAAAAACAGAGAGAAAGTGAATAAAACAAAAAAAACAAAAAGGGTTTTGTGGCCCATTGTTGAAAAAAAGAGGAAGCAAACACAGTTTTTTCTCAAACTCAAAAACATCGCTACGCACGCCTGCATCAACACGCTCGTGTGCTAGGATTGTTTTATTTTCTCGAAATCAAGTATGTTTTCTTTATTTTATTTTATGATTTTAACCAAGCATGCTTTATACCATATTGTTTATGCCTTTATTTTATTATTAAGCAATGTTCTAAAAATCGGCCTAGGCGGCCGACTAGGCGGCGCCTAGGCGCTAGGCGTGAAGGTGCCGTTCGGATTTTCCCCTAATCGTTTGCCTTAGGCGCCGGACGGCTAGGCGTCCGCCTAGGCGGGCTGGGCGGAGCCTAGGCGGGCTGGACGGATCCCGACTGGGGCTGGGCGCTAGGATCTGAACTATATTCAACCTCACATCTTTCTTCCACCGCCGCTTTTCCTCTCTTCGAAGGCTATACGGCCGCCATTAAGTCCATCCCTCTCCTCGATTTCTCTGGGATTTGAGACCGGATTGGGTTGGGAGGTGGCAATCGTGGTGATGGATATATGGTTGGTGGTCACGACGATAACATCTGGGTCTTTGAGGTCAGAGTGGGCGAGAAGAAAAGAAAGAGAGTAAGGCGATGCGGATATGAGTGCCATGATTGTGATGATGATGATGATGATACGACGTTGCTGCTGCTGCTGCTGCAACAAATGACTTTGAATTTGAAAGAGAAGCTCCTGTACAACTAACAGATGAGATAAGAATGAGATAAGATAGAGCTTTTTTTGTTTTTTTGGTCAAAGAGATAAGATAGAGCTAAATCTTTGGGCTTTAAGAACATTGGGTCAGGAAATTAATATGGGTCTGGGAGGATTGTTAGATTCTTACTACCCGATTTATTTTTAATTAATAAGTATTATTGTTTTTTTTAAACGGTATTATTGTTTCTTTTGGCTAATGAGTATGATTGCTAAATTTTAAATTTTTTTTCTTCTATTTATTCTCAATTAATTGTGAACTTTAATATTTTTATTTATATAATTATGTCATAAAAATAATATTAAAATTAAAAATTAAAAACCGCCTAGTCCCCGCCTAGGCTCCCGCCTAGGCCCCTAGGCGCTAGTCCCTGCATCACCGCCCGACTAGCGCCTAGCGTTTTTTAGAACCTTGTTATTAAGCATGTTTAATTAGATAATTTTGATTGTTTTAAGCATGTCTTATTAATCATTATATTTAAGCATGATTTATAATTATGTTGAAGCATGCTTTATATTTTATTACTTATGTTTTTATTATGCAATTGTGAGCATGTTTTGTGAATTTTATTTACGCTTATATAGTTATTCCTAAGCATGCCTTTAATTATGCTATTGTTTATATTTTATTTTACGCATGATATATTATTGCTATTATTATATGTAGCATATATTTTGCTGTATATTTGTGCAATTTGAGCATGTCATGTAGTTTATTTTTATATATGCTATGTCTTATTTATTATTAAATGTGTTATAGTTATTTTTGTAATACGACATATAAAATTCCATTTTGCCATGATAATGAAAATTCATGCGCATTATACACTCATTTACTGTGATAAAGTATTTTCACATAGCATCGAAAAAATGTGACCATTACGAATAGCATCCCAAAAAGCTTCGTGAAAAGCTAACAGTTTCTGCCTTATCGGGAAGCCTATTTTGTGATTGGTTCCCTACTGCCTCGTTGACACTTCTGACCGGTTCTTTGGCTCTTGTTAAAGTATGACATCATATCTTGGAGATTCGCTGGCCCTTTCTGAATAGATGCAACTGGAAGGGTGCAAGAATTGCTCCTCAAAACCGTTCCCAGAAAGCTGATTCTGAAACTGCAGTTTTCTGCTTTGCAGCAACTGTTTTGCACAATGAATTCCGCGGACTTCCCTTGTAATTTCTGGTCAAATGGTTGATCAATGTTGATCCTCTGCATCATTACTTCATTATCCATGGCTCCATTGCTCCCTTTAAGCTTCTATTTCTCTTGAATCACTTCACGAACTACCTACAAAGAAAACAAAGTTAAAACCGACTTTTTAAAGGAAATATATAGCTAAGAAAAGTGTAGAGAATTGTGCATTATATTTGTCGCATTTATGCTCCTATCAGACTTCACATGGACATCCATTCTTCAGAGTGAGAAGAAGCAAGAATCGAAAATTGATTCCTGGACTTAGCAAGACCGCAACAATTGCAGCTTCTGGCGCTGCAACAGTCTTGGGGCGCCATAGGGCTACCCAAGTCCCATGTGATGATGCCATCAATGGCGCCAACCATGCGCATGACGCCATGGTTGCCTCTCCTAGTGGCCATGACGCCACACATACCAATTTCCATGGCTCTAATGCCATGATGGGAGATGTAGTCACACATTTTGCTTCCAATAGCACTATAGACGCTCAGGTCCAACCAAAATCCTTATTGGTTGCTTTTAAGGCCCCTCGCTCATTTTGCAAAGCCTGTTCATTTGGGAAATTAGGACCGAGACCGTCCTACGCAAAGGATCCCAAAATACTCATTCCGTTCTTACAGAGAATCCAAGGGGATATCTGTGGACCAATTCAACCATCATGCGGACCTTTTAAATACTTTATGGTATTGGTTTATGCGTCGACACGCTGGTCACATGTCGCCCTGTTGTCCACTTGAAATGCTGTTTATGCTAAACTCCTCGCCCTGATTATTCGTCTATGGGCTCGATCACTACCCAAATCATCCTATTAAGTCGATTCGACTTGATAATGCTGGGGAGTTTACATCGAAAACGTTCGATGACTATTGCATGTCACCGGGGGATTGATGTAGAGCATCTAGTTCCCCATGTTCATACCCAAAATGGTCTCGCAGAAGCTGCTATCAAACGACTATAGATGATAGCATGGATCCCTGTTTCTGCTTCGGGATATGCAATATTCCATGCAGCGACACTAATTCATCTACGACCCACTACAACCCAATCT
This sequence comes from Rosa lucieae, assembly GCA_024704745.1. Taxonomy (NCBI): domain Eukaryota; kingdom Viridiplantae; phylum Streptophyta; class Magnoliopsida; order Rosales; family Rosaceae; genus Rosa; species Rosa lucieae. Next base: position 21,975,163 of record CM045497.1, on the reverse strand, counting down.
TACTCTGCGTTACAGCTAGTGACTGGGTACGAGCCTGATATCTTGCACTTACGCATTTTTGGGTGTGCCATTTATGTGCTTATTACGCCGCCACAATGTACTAAGATGGGTCCACAACGACGAATGGGCATATACGTTGGATATGTATCTCCAACCATCGTCCGCTACCTTGAACTCTTGACAGGCGATCTCTTTACCGCTAGATTTGATGATTGTCACTTTGATGAGACAGTCTTCCCATTGTTAGGGGGAGATAAAAACACATATGTTCAACAGGAATGACAGGAATTGTCGTGGTCTGTCCCCACTATGTCTCATCTCGATCCCCGTACCACACAGTCCGAACTTGAAGTGCGAAGAATAATCAAGCTCCAGAGCGTAGCAGACACTCTGCCTGATGCGTTTTCTGATGTTGCCAAAGTGACAAGATCACACATACCTGCTGCAAACGTGCTTGCAAGGATTGATGTCCCAAATAATGGAAAGCCACTCCTGTGACACCAGGAGATGGCGCCATTGCCCAGAATGGCAATGATGTGGCGTCTATGGCCGCAGGTCCCACAAGGAACCGCAGTAGACCGATTGGTTCAAAGGATACTCACCCTAGAAAGAGAGTGAATGAGGCACAAACAAATCCTTTGATCATCGATACTCAAAATCCGTCCCATGAGAATGTTCCGGATTATGGTTATCTCCAAGAGACATCATTGGGGGATGCCTCAATGTCAGAACCTATCCCTGAGAAGGTAGAGATCTCTGTTAATTACACTAGTGTACATGGGACGTGGGAAAGAAACTTCATCATCATTGATGATGTATTCGCGTATTTAGTAGCGGGTGAGATTATTGAGACTGATGACATCAAACCACGCTCCAATGATGAATGCCAACGTAGAGCTGACTAGCCAAAATGGAAAGATGCGATCCCGGCAGAACTTGATTCTCTAGAGAAAACAAAGGTATTTGGCAATGTTGTACCAATACCGCCCAACACCAAACCAGTTGGTCACAAATAGGTATTCGTTAGAAAGCATAATGAGAAAAACGAGATTGTACGGTACAAAGCTCGCCTTGTGGCGCAAGGCTTCTCACAACACCTTGGAATCGACTACGAGGAGACCTATTCACCCGTAATGGATGTCATAACATTCCGCTACCTTATCAGTTTGGTAGTTTCCGAAAAACTGAACATGCAGCTTATGGATGTGGTTACAGCATATCTATATGGGATCTAGATACGGAAATATACATGAAAGTTCTAGATGGAATTCAACTACCCAAATCATGTGGCTCCAAACCACAGAGCGCGTTTGCAATTAGATTGAAACGCTCACTATATGGATTGAAACAATCCGGACGGATGTGGTATAACTGTCTAAGTGACTACGTGATTGGAAAGGGATATGTCAACAATGAACTATGCCCATGTGTGTTCATAAAAAGGGCAAGTTCCGGATTTGCAATAGTAGCGGTTTATGTCGATGACATGAACATAATTGGCACCCTTAAAGAGTTAAGGGAAACCGCTGAACACTTGAAATACAAGTTTGAGATGAAAGATCTTGGGAAAACACGGTTTTGCCTCGGTTTAGAACTTGAGCACCGTAGAGATGGTATCTTGATTCATCAATCAGCTTATACCCAAAAGATGCTTAGGCATTTCAACACTGACAAGATTAAGCCTTCAAGCACCTCAATGGTCGTCCGTAGTCTTGATCCAAAGAATGATCCATTCCGTCCAAAAGATGATGACGGAGAAGTGCTAGAGGCAGAAGTGCCCTATCTAAGTGCAATAGGCGCATTATTGTACTTAGCACAATGTACAAGACAGGATATCTCATTCGCTATGAACTTGCTAGCTAGATATAGCTCTGCACCAACATGGCGCCATTGGACTGATGTTAAAGATATCTTTCGATACCTAAATGGTACGATCGATATGGGCTTGTTCTATCTCTATAGAGAGAAGATGGATTCAGACCCATCTAGTGTCAGGGACGCCACATATGGTGGACTGCGTTCCCTCTACCCATCCCAAAATGATATAAGTATTTTGGAAGATTTTGCTGATACTAGGTACCTCTCTGACCCACACAAAGGTCGCTCCTAAACTGGTTATGTTTTCACCATGGGAAAGACCGCGATATCTTGGAGGTCTACAAAGCAGACCTTAGTCGCTATCTCTTCGAATCATGCAGAGATTATTGCTCTTCACAAAGCAGTTCGTGAATGTATATAGCTTAGGTTCATAGTTACGCATGTTCGAAGCAATTGTGGTCTGAAGTCTACCACAGATGAGCCAACAAGCATTTATGAGGATAATGATGCTTGCATTGAACAAATGAAGCAAGGCTACATCAAAGGTGACAACACCAAGCTCATATCGCCTAAATTCTTCTACAATCAGCAACAATAGAAGCTCCTCGAGATCAAAGTGAACCAAGTTCGATCTGAGGACAATGTGGCAGACTATTTACTAAGTCACTGCCCAAATCCACGTTTGAGAAACACGTGGCAAGAATTGGTTTGCGGAAATTATCTGAACTCCCATGATCGTGGTCATCAGGGGGAGGTGCAGACATCAGGGGGAGATGTCTACATGTTCGTCTCGAATCGTGAAGGGTGTGTTGTGCTCTTTTTCCCCTTCGACTGAGGTTACTTTTGTCCCATTGGGCTTTTGTTACTCGACAAGGTTTTTAACGAGGCAACGAGAGAAGCACCGCTTTTGGGCAACACAAGGGGGAGTGTTCAAGTAAACCCTAATTTGTGTTTGGCCCAAACTCTAGGTTACTTGCTCTGGTGGTAATAAGATTAAATTAGAAGGATCTAGATTCCTATTCAATGTACGATTACTTTCCTTGTATGATTGAGATTCTATGCATTGTAATCCTCTATATAAAGAGGCCCCTATTATCAATGAGAATACACAACCAGTTCCTCTCAATTTCAATTTCTCTACAATAAAAAAGATGTTTTAAAAAAGTCACTGTTGTACTTCTTCGACATATTAGAATGCTAATTCCTTAAGCATATATAATTATCACAACTTGTAAGCGATGTCAAACCCTAATCTCTCTCTAGTGGCATTCCTCCTCGCGATCACTCCAATGCTGCTCTCTTGTGGAGGCGACAAGCATGGCTGTTCCGACTGCTTCGAAACTTTTGGACGTTTCCGTCCAAACTTACCAAGGGTTGGTGAATCTCTCTACCTTTTTGGATACTCAAGTCCGTCTCTTCCTTTACCTTTCCATCTGTCTGGGGTTGATGAAAGGGGTGACGTACCCAGGTGGAGTGGCAGTTTGGCCGAGGAAAATCAAGTTGCAGACGGGCTTTGGTGTTGCACGATGTGACGCTATTGCCTGTATACCACCCATTACACTATGCGGGGTGGCAGTTTAGTCATAGTTGGACTCTGGTGCTACATGGGAATACGAAGCTGGATCTGCAGTGGTGATCTCGGTGTCTTAGAGGAGGAGATACAGACGATGCAGCCTCTATACAGGCCCGAAATGGCCATCACAGTCAATCTCGATTGGGTTGATGATGTTACCTGGCTACTATCGATCATGGCCTCAGCCTCGAAATTGAGCCAAACCTCACTGGTCTCAAAAGCTACTTGGCAGATAGTCGGTTCACCGCTGCTAGCTCCATTGAAGCTTGATCCAAGCATTGCTAGACCACCATGGACGGAGATGGTAGCGGGTCGGCACTGCATCTACTAGTTTTTTCTGGGGATTCCGAAGTTAGGTACTTGGAAATTGGCTTGCTCTGGTGTTGCAAAGTCGGGAATGGTTTCTAATTAGTCATGCTGGATGCGATGATGGATTTTATCCGTGCAAGGATATGTCGCAGTACCCAAAAGGGTTTGGGTGTCCATATCATACCTTGGCATGATGTTGGACTTGCTTAGGGCCCTAATAAGAAATAATGGATTAGGTTTACTTCCTACATGGGGCTGGATAGCTTGGAAGTAGGCTCAACTAGTACAAAGGATTTCTTGAAGAATTATGAGCCACAGATTACTGCTGATAATGTGTTTAAACCTCCTAGCCCTATTGATCGGCAAGGAAAAATGTAGTCTTCTTTACATTTGCCTATAACTATGTCTTAGTTGTATCGTAGTTTATAGGCATGCTTAAGTGAGCACCGATTGTATAATGAATGGTCTAGTCCTTATGTAGCATGTGGTATCGCCACAACCTCTTGACTATCTTTGAATTATAGTGAAGGGGTATGTAATTGTCGTTCTAGCTTGAGTTTATTAATGACAATCATTGATGGATTGATTCCAAAAAAAAAATTTCCTTAAGCATATATATATAGCTTTAGTTGCATACATCCACAGATGTTTCAATTCATTCATTACATGTATTAGCTGAGATTTACAGTAGATTTATCCAGTATCTACCTACATGCATTCAAATATCACAACATTATATATCTTTTGAGCAGTCCATAGAAGCAAACCGGAAGTGGTGCAAATGAAGATCATATACAAAGCCAGTATTCACTCTTGCACTCTCTGATACCAAAATTGCCACAGAGGTAGAGTTTTACCATAAACTTTTTCCCTTGTGATGGCACCAAGTAGCCCTCTCTACTTAGCCACCCTCTTTCTCACTCGTTTGTTTGGTGCGCAACGAGGCTATTAAGTAAATATATAGCAACGAGTATATAAACATTCACATCCCATAAGCACACGTTGCTTGCTTGCTTGCCACATTTCGCATGCATGCTGCCCTAATGATGGTTCTTTTGATCTTGTAATAGGTTTAATTACCGTGCAAAAATACTTCTCCCCAGTCTTGAAAATGTATAGATTCTTTGGTTGTACAAAGAAATCAACATTTTCCCCAAATGAAATGTCATCCTTGCTTGCTATCTAACGATTGGAATAAATGTGTAATAAAGTTCAAATATTTGAGATATGCGAAATCTTTTGATGCAACATGATAGTTGCGGGTGGCAGTAACCTAATAGAGCTACGTTATGCAACATGATAGTTGCTGGTGGCAGTAGCCTAACAGAGCTACGTTTTCTATATTATTTTCTTTATTTATTTTCCTTTTCCTAGCTCTTTTTGAATTTTATCACTAGTTTGTTTAGGGTTTGCAAACTATTTAAACCCCTTATTTGGTTGTAGTGGTCGTTTTTTCTGAATATCAATAAAATTGAGAATTTCCTCTCAACTAGCTCTATCAACTCGGCCATTCCGTAAGAATCAACGAGGTATAGGCACTCTAAATCCTTACCTATTCTCACCTTAAGAATCAACAAGTTTTATATTTTATCTCGTTTTGTTTATTCATCATATTGGTTTTGTTCTGGTGACATAATTGGAAGTTGGGGTTTGAGGTTGTGAGTTGATTCCCATCACGGGCTACATCAGTTAGTACCAGAGCTTCAGTCGACCCATTCCAACAATCATGCCTGCTAGGAGAGGTGCTAAGGTTGGCGGAAGGGGCAGAGGAAACAAGTTGGATGATCTCTCTAATGTTTACACTAGAGAGGACATGGCAAAGTGGCAGCATCAATTTGAACAACAGGCCAAACATCATATTGATCAATTGTCCAAGCAAATAGCTGCTCTGTCTATGTCAAAAGGAAAGAAAAGAACAAAGAAATCTGAAGATGCGGTAGGAGAAGATGAGGAGGTCAGCATGGGTGATGACTAGTCTGATTCTTCTAGTGATAGTGAAAAGGAAGAGAAGCATGATTATGGACGTTGGGAAGCCGAAATGAGGACTGAAATTCCTGAGTTTTATGGAGGTATTCAACCAGAAGAGTTCTTAGATTGGTTAGGTGTTGTATAGGAAATCTTTGAACTCAAAGAAGTGCCTGAGAAGAAGAAAGTTTCCTTGATTGCTATAAGGCTTAGGGTACATGCATCTGCATGGTGGTGACAGTTGAAGAAGCAGCGTGTGCGACAAGGAAAGAAGAAGATTACTTCTTCGGACAAGATGAAGAAGCATATGCGGGCTGTTTTCCTACCTCCCAATCATACCCGATTAATCTATCAACAACTTCAAAACATGCGGCAGGGTTTACGTAATGTTACTAATTACTCAACTGAGTTTATCAATTGGTAGCCCGTAACGACTTGTCTGAGACTGATGAGCATTTGGTTGCTAGGTATATTCGGGGCTTGCGGCCTCAGTTTCAAGATGTCCTCAACATGTTTGATCTTTGAACTGTTGGAGAGGCTCGTGCTAGGGCCATTCAGTTAGAGAAACAAATGGGTAGAAGGACAATTGGAGGTAATATGGGGTTTGTAAATGGAACTAATGCTCGAAACGGGGCCAGCTCAAGTGCTCCACCAAAAGTGGTAGTGTCTCACGTTCCACCCAGACCTGGTAATGGTGGACAACCTGCTAAGGCCATGTCTTCATAAGAGGGAAGGCCCAGGATGAAGTGCTTTAATTGTGGGGAGCCAGGGCACAAAATGAGTAACTATAAGAAGGATGGTAGGGTGAATAAAGGGTTGTTCATAGAGAATGATAATTCTCAATATGAATTCACTCCAATTGAGGGAGATGCGGGTTATGATGAATCATATGAAGATCTTGTGGGTGAAGAAGTTGTGTATGGGGATGATGGTCCATTATTAGTAGTGCGCAGAGCTTGCCTAACACCTCGCGGGGTGGAGGGAGATGGTTGGCTTCGTACCAATATTTTTTTCGTCTACCCTGTACTGTTGGGGGAAAGGTGTGTATGATGATATATTATTGACTCTGGTAGTTGTGAGAATGTGATATCAGAGGAGGCTATAGCTAAATTAGGTTTGGAAACTCAAACTCATCCTCAACCATACAAGCTGTCTTGGCTTCAAAAAGGCAATGAGGTAACAGTTTCTAAGCGTGTTTATGTTTCTTTCTCTATTGGCACTAACTACAAGGATAGAGTGTGGTGCGATGTTATGGCTATGGATTCTTGCCATATGTTGTTGGGGAGGCCTTGGCAGTTTGACAGGGGTGTCATGCATGATGGTAGGAAGAATACTTATAGCTTCATGTTTAATAACATTAAGATTACATTAGTGCCCACTAGAGAACAAGGTCTTAAACCCCAAGGGGTAAATGTGACTAATATGTTGTCCATGGATAAATTTGTGGAAGAAGTAAAAGAACTAGAATGATGTACTTGTTGCTGGGAAGAGATTCTAAAGAAGAAGAAGCTAGTGTGCCTAAGTCTGTTCAAGAGGTGCTCAAGAAGTTTCAAAATGTCTTTCCTGAAGAAATGCCTACGAGGTTACCACCTGCTAGAGATATTCAGCACCAAATTGACTTAATATCGGGTGCCTCCTTACCTAATAGGCCTCATTATAGGATGAGTCCTATGGAGCATGAGGAGTTGAGAAGACAGGTAGAAGAGCTGCTTGAGAAGGGCCATATTACGGAAAGCTTGAGTCCTTGTCCAGTGCCTACTTTGCTTACTCCAAAGAATGATGATGGCGTATGTGCGTGGACAGTAGGGCCATCAACAAGATTACGGTACCTATCGGTTTCCTATTCCTCATTTGGATGATTTACTTGATCAGTTGAGTGGGCTAAAGTGTTCAGTAAACTTGATCTTAGAGTGGGTATCATCAGATTAGGATCAAAGAGGGTGATAAGTGGAAGAGGTCTTTAAAACTCGTGAAGGATTGTATGAGGGGTTGGTGATGCCTTTTGGGCTTTCTAATGCCCCAAGTACTTTCATGAGAGCTATGAATCAGATGATGTGCCCCTTCATTGATAAGTTCCTTGTGGTGTACTTTGATGACATACTTATTTATAGTGCTACACCAGAGTTACATATGGAGCATTTAAGAGCGGTATTGGAAGTTTTGAGGAGGGAGAATTTCTATGCAGGCCTAAAGAAGTGTTTGTTCATGACTGACAACATTTTATTTCTGGGATTTGTTATGTCAAAAGAAGGAATTAGTGTTGATCAGTCGAAGGTAGTAGCCATAAAAAATAATAAAAAAACTGGCCTATACCTACAAATTTGCATGAGGTTCGGAGCTTTCATGGTCTCTTTTTACTGGAGATTTATTCCTAACTTTAGCACAATCATGGCTCCTATTACAAATTGCATGAGGGCAGGGAGGTTTAGTTGGAGTGATGAAGCAACTACAACATTTGAGCTGATTAAGCAGAAATTAACTACTGCTCCAGTTCTTATACTTCCAGATTTTAGCAAACCATTTGAACTCCATTGTGATGCTTCTAAGGTGGGTATTGGGGCAGCATTGAGTCAGGTAGGAAGACTCGTGGCTTTTTATAGTGAGAATCTTGGGGGAGCTAAACTTAACTATAGCACATATGATGTGGAGTTTTATGCAGCGGTGAAGGTTTGAAGCATTGGAGTTCCTATTTAGCTTATAATGAATTTGTGTTATTCTCTGATCATGATGCTCTCAACATATCAATGCTCAAGATAAGCTTTCTTCTAGGCATGCCAAATGGGCAACATATCTTCAACAGTTCACCTTTTCACTGAAGCACAAATCAGGAACTTTGAACAAAGTTGCAAATGCGCGCTTTAAGCAGGAACTAGCCTCTTTACCATAACGAAAACTCAGGTGATGGGTTTTGAATCTATTAAAGATCTTTTGGCCACTGATCCTTATTTCTATACTACTGTAAAAGAGGTGGAAATAGGTACTAGGGGTGATTACTCTTTACATGAAGGGTTTCTCTTCAAAGGTAACCAATTGTGTATTCCGGATTGTAGCCTGCGTCCTAAAATCATAAGGGAGTTACACGCTGAAGGGCATGTGGGGAGCGACAAGAGTATACAATTAGTCTTGGCTTCATACTATTGGCCTACAATCCGTAAGGGGGTTGCTAAATATGTGGAAGGTTGTTACATTTGCCAGATTTCTAAGGGTCAAGCTACTGATGTTAGTTTATATATGTCATTGCCTATCCCTGAACAACCTTGGGTTGATATTAGCATGGACTTTGTGGTAAGTCTTCCATGAACGTAGCGAGGTGTGGATTCTATTTATGTGGGGGTTGACAGGTTCTCTAAAATGACTCACTTCATCCCTTGTGAGAAGACTACTGATGTTGTGAGCGTGGCTCAGTTATTCTTTAGAGAGGTGTATAGGTTGCATGGGTTTCCTACTTCAATTGTGTCTGACAGAGACACCAGGTTTCTTAGCTATTTTTGGATGTGTTTATGGAAGTTATCTGGCACTAAATTGAACTTTAGCAGCGCTTATCACCCTCAAACAAATGAGCAGATTGAGGTTGTCAACCATTCTTTAGGGAATTTGCTAAGGAGTTTGGTAGGAAAGAACTTGAAGTCTTGGGATCAGAGGTTGTGTCAAGCGGAGTTTGCTTATAATAGATCAGTTAACCGAAGTACAGGTCACATCCCATTCTATATTAATTATGGCTATTATCCTAGGTCCCCAGTTGAATTATCTCCCGTACTCGATTCTCAGAAGGTTAGCACCAAGGCAAAAGAATTTATGACACAATTGCTGGACATACATGAGTTGACAAGGAACAATTTGAGGGAGTCGAATGCTAAATACAAGGGGCAGCAGACAAGAAAAGATGACACCTAGAGTTTGATGTTGGTGCTTTTGTATGGGCAATCCTCACCAAAGATCGATTTTCTGTTGGTGATTATAATAAATTGGCTTCAAGGAAGATTGGTCCTGTGGAGATTATTGAGAAGCTTAATCCTAATGTGACGCAGTCGGAAGTAACCTGAGTTTACAAACAATAAACCCTAAAAAGATATATCTGGAGTCCACCAGAAAATTTGAGAAAAATCTCTCATTTTATTAAATTTCATATGATAAACTGATTCTAGTACAAAGCATAATGGTGCTTATATAGGCATCCAAAACCCTAAATCATAATCTATCAAGAAATCCTAAAGAATCCAAATTAAAAGGAAACTAAAACCTAATAATAAAAGAATCCTAAAACAATTTCAAAACTAGCCTAAAAATATTAAATCCCGAATCGGATAATTAAAATGACATATTTTGGCTTAAATCTGTTAGGGCTCACTAAATTGAGTCTTGAAGATAGTTCAGCAGATGAAGGGTAGAATTCGAGGGCGAATTCTTTCCAACCTGGGGAGGATGATGTACCATGATAGTTGCTGGTGGCAGTAGCCTAACAGAGCTACATTTTCTATATTATTTTCTTTATTTATTTTCCTTTTCCTAGCTCTTTTTGGATTTTATCAATTACTAGTTGGTTTAGGGTTTGCAAACTATTTAAACCCCTTATTTGGTTGTAGTGGTTGGTTTTTCTGAATATCAATAAAATTGAGAACTTTCTCTCAACTAGCTCTATCAACTCAGCCATTCCGTAGGAATCAACGAGGTATAGGCACTCTAAATCCTTGGCTATTCTCACCTTGAGAATCAACAAGGTTTAGATTTTATCTTGTTTTCTTTGTTCATCATATTGGTTTTGTTCTGGTGACATAATTGGAAGTTGGGGTTTGAGGTTGTGAGTTGATTCCCATCACGAGATGCATCATCTTTGAAGGCTGGAGTGAAGAAGATCATTTTCGAATTCACTAATCACGACATTTAATGTTCTTGATGAAATGAGCACATCCACTGTTTGTAGTCTATCAAACAACTGCCAGTACCATCTTGTTTAAGAGAAAAGGTGTCTAGTGGAAACTTCAAGCGGCGTCCCCAACACGAATATCTAGCTACTTTACATAGTAATGGTGCACCCAATTTGTTTAACAAATAAAGTTGTTCTAACAGTTCGAGAATTTTGTTTAACAACATCCTCTCTAAACCTTAGTCAACTGTTGATGGACAATAGGGTGCAATAGGTAAAAGCCAAAGAACTAAGAGTAGCAGTGATTGATGAAGCTTCCTAGTTGACGTACTAATGATTACGGGGATGAACTCATGCCCATTACCCCTGAAATACAGCCAGAGTAAGCCAAACTAACATTCTGATTATCATTTAAGCACCCAAAGACCAACTTAATGGGCTCAACTAGACTTCCATTACCTTATGGAAATGTAAATGTTTCCAAAGAGGCAACTTCTTGTGTGACAGTCTCGTTTGTGTAACTTGCATTGTAAGTGCAATCATAGGTAAAAAAAAATAATAAGAAAATTAACCGATCACTATTAAATTTAGGCTACATAAACTACTAACGGAGGACAGACCACCTTGAAAACAAAAGATGCCGCAGAATTTCATTAAGCTTACTGCTTCAAGAGTAGGAGAGAGTGTTGGCTGCTAACTTAAAAGTAAGGAGGTTCAAAACCAACGGGAGATGATGACGACTCCTCTTTTTATTTCTCTTCTCTTTTCCTTTCCTTTAACTTATCTCTTTCTTCTGTTCTTCACTCTCACGACCCAAAATTGCTACTTAGATAGTCGCAAAATCTTCAGCTACAACAAGTTCACTGTCAATGCTTTGATTGGTTTTGGTCTGGGGGATTTCAAGTCTGAGATTCGAGATCCTTCCATTTATTTGATTATTTTTGGTTGATTTTATCCCCTTTATCTGGGCTTGTTTTTCTTCCCTCGAATTTAGGGATCTGTATTTTGGATTGATTCATGCTTTTCTAGGTCAATCACTGATGGCTTACAATGAACAGGAATTGGAAAAGTGAACATTTCAATATTCTGTAGCCATTTTCTAGAGAGTACTCCAGAGGGGAAATGATCTTGGATACAACGAAACCAATTTGTGTTAGTTTGCGAACTTTTTGACTTCAGTTAAGACATGAGTGGAGGATACATCTTTAATGATGATCATAAGTACTACTGAGGCTCATACTTGCAACGCGTTTCCAAAGTCATGTAGTTTCTTGGTGGAATGAAGGGTAGAATGGAAGGATTTTCCAATGTTTGGTCTGAAAAATATTTCATAATATATTTAATTTCTTCATACTCCAAGCTTCTCTATCTCTTTGATCGAAGGTAGTTTTTTACAGCTTGTTTTGTATACCCAACAACATCTCTTTCATCTGCTTGCTTACCCATAAACTCATACAAGTGACACCAATTCCAGAATCGTGTGCTAATTCTATGTCAATGCCTTGAGAGTCTTATACTTTCTATTGCAAAGGTAGCATGTGAGAACATTCTTTGACCACAAGAGGATGATTGTGCTTTTGAACAAAATGTTTAACAAAAAACTTATTGTTCCCCTTATTCAATTTAATACAAAGTTCAGCATGACAACATGTTCTTGTCTTTGTTCAGGGTTTTCTAGTCATGCAATCCCTCTTATCTTTGGATCGAATACCTTCCTTACAGCAAACAAATACTCTTAAAGTGAGTTCTTTTGTTCTTGTATAATTACCACAACTCGTCCTTCTAATACTAAATCCAATACTAGCTAGACCCCTCTTTTCCACCTCCATATCTATTCTAGAAGTCATAAGCTGATTGTTCAGAATCAAACTCCATTCCTTTTCTAGGTTTCCAATCCAATTCCAAATCAGAATTCTCTACATTAATATCTGTTGCACCTAATGAATTATCCATTTGCAACCAATACCATCCATGTACAGTAACGACATCAATCTGCAATTTACAATTACTAAATTAAAAAAGCACAACCAATTCAGAGAACAAAACTAATACAATAAACCTAAGACTTTTTTTTTTTAAGCCAAAGCTAACGCAACTATAGATACAAGAATAACAGTGCCTTGACACTTTGTTATGGTTTTATATCGATCAATATATCAAAGACGCTAGATACAAGAATAGATGGAAACTTGAATGAAAATTGCATTTTGAGTTTTTTTTTTTTCCTATATTAATGAAGCAATCAATTTGTTGGGTTCAAATAGAAACACCCAAAAAAAATTACCCATCGCCCACCGTGGGGCTCGAACCCACGACCACAAGGTTAAGAGCCTTGCGCTCTACCAACTGAGCTAGACGGGCAGATGTGTGTTGGGATCAGAAATCATCAATACCATTTGAGTCTAATAATAAAAGCTGCTTTAGCTTTCTCAGTTAAACCCTGAGTCTCAGTACGCCACAACACCTGCTTGTTTACTTCAGTTTTGAATATGGCGGCTGCGCAGCTTACCTTCAACCCTCCATCCTCCTTCTCCAAACCCCTAAACCACTGTCTCCCCCGAAACCCATTTTCCCAAAACCCCATTCTACCCTTCAAACCCTCCCTTAAACCCTTCGTTCTCAAAGCCGTGCTCTCCCAAAACCCTTCCAAATCCCTAACCCAGGACCCTCAAACGGTGCCGTTTAAGCACTGCTTCTCCAAATCCTCTGATGGGTTTCTCTACTGTGAGGGCCTCAAGGTCCAGGACGTCATGGATTCGGTGGAGAAGCGCCCTTTCTACCTCTACAGCAAGCCTCAGATCACCAGAAATGTTGAGGCCTATAAGGAGGCCTTGGAGGGTTTAAGGTCTGTTATTGGGTATGCCATTAAAGCCAACAATAACTTCAAGATTTTGGAGCATTTGAGGGGATTAGGCTGTGGTGCTGTGCTCGTCAGTGGGAACGAGCTCAGGTTGGCTCTTCGAGCTGGGTTTGACCCAACTAGGTAAAACCCTACACACCCTATACATGTGTAGGTAAAACCCTACACATGTGTAATTTTTTGTAGCTTTTTCCCTTGTCAGTTGTTTTGTGTAATCAATAGAATGCCAATGTGGGCATCTTTTTGGACCTCACGCTCTGCTTTGGCTGATAATGTTCTTAATTTGACTGTGACTTTGAATTGATGCTTATTATGTGAGCAGGTGTATTTTCAATGGGAATGGAAAATTTTTGGATGACTTGGTTTTGGCTGCTCAAGAAGGTGTTTTTATCAATGTCGATAGTGAGTTCGACTTGGAAAATATTATTAGAGCTGCGAGAATTGCTGGCAAGAGGGTCAATATTCTACTTCGAATTAACCCAGATGTAGACCCTCAGGTATTTCCACAATGTAATATATTCTGGTTAATTGCTTAGAGATGTTGGAAATTTGGAATGCTTTGTGTTTTCTTGAGCAAGAGTATGACATAAAACCCTTTCTTCAGCCGGAAGCCATTATTTAGCCGTTGCAATGCTTGTGCTGAATCTATGATAGGAAGGTTCTTCCCTCGTCGTCTTAACTCTATAATCACAGTTCTTTGCTGGTTTTTAATTTTATTTATAAGCGGGAGATACTTTTTTAATTAGGCACTTTGGTCTAACCTGAAATTGAAGTTATTTATATATTTAAATAGTCTAGATATCAATGACGCAATAAGCTTTCATTATTATTGACATGACGCTTTTCATAATTTGAAGTGTATCATTTTTTTCATGAATTGTAGCTTTTTTCATGCTAGCTTATAAAAACAAGATTATAATATCTGTACCATACCTATAACAGGCACTGTTCTTGCCTAGTGTTAGATGTAGTTTTGTACTCCGGGCTCTTGTTTATTTCTTATGAAATATGTGGATACATGTTTGACATGGAATACAAATGCCTAAAAGTGTGGATGCTTCAGAACCCTGTCCTAAACACCCCTACATGACCAACTTGTTCAGCTTCTATTGTTTAGATGCTATTCTTCTCCATATAAAGGGGTTTGTCTTTTACATTGTACATCAAACCATTTATATACTGTTTAATTTATGGGTTATTTTCTCAGGTTCATCCTTATGTTTCCACTGGTAACAAGAATTCCAAATTTGGTATTAGAAATGAGAAGCTGCAATGGTTTTTGGATGAGGTGAAGAAACATCCTGATGAGCTAAAACTTGTTGGGGCCCATTGCCATCTTGGATCCACCATTACAAAGGTACAATGATGACTCTGTGTTCATATACTCTTATAACTTTAGAAGAAGTTTCAATTAGTATAAGGTTTACAAATCCGTGCTTGTGTAAGGTAATTATTGACTATATTTCAAAAAAAAAAGGTAATTATTGACTAAAGTAACATAAATCATATCCGAAAGTAGATACCAATAATAGACCTCATTTAAAAAAGGACAGAAGTTGCAATTCTGTCTGAATGTCTAATTTTTCTAAACCTCTTTCTCATTTTTTGTTCTTTTGTTTTTCTTTGTATTATCAGGTGGATATATTTCGAGATGCTGCAGTTCTTATGGTCGAGTACCTTGACAAAATCCGAGATCAAGGTTTTGATGTTAATTACTTAAACATTGGTGGTGGTCTTGGGATAGATTACTATCATACTGGTGCTGTTCTTCCAACACCCAGAGATCTCATTAATACTGTGAGTATCATTTTTTTTTAATCTTGTTTTCTTATTGAACTATGCAATTTGTCTGTGTGTGTGTACGGGGGGCAGATTAGTTTGGTTTAAAGAAAAAGACTGGCTGCACTTCTGTAGTGTGCACTTACGCCACTTGGTTCACCTTGCAACCTTGATTATAGAATGTTGAGCCCATGTATGGCAGTTGCTTGCACATTTATAAAAAGAATGAAGAATGTTCTGTGTAAATCCTTGTCTTTTTTGAGATCTAAGTAATCTCATAAGGGATTAGTTGCCCGTCATCTGTAATGTCTTTCTTTGTTCCAAGCTTTATCCTTAGTGGTACCAATATGCCAGGTTTGATGTTGATCTTTTCTAACCTTTTCGAACTCTTAGAATTTCTTTTGCATATCCTGATTGAATTAGTAATGAGGCCTTGCTACCTTGCGTGTGTTAAAAAAAATAAAAAATAAAAAATACTAGCAAATCTTACTATCTTGATCCATATGAAATTTCACTGAACATTAATGTTGATGGTTTAGGTCCGGGAGGTGGTCCTATCACGAGATCTAAATCTTATCATTGAACCCGGAAGATCACTTATTGCAAATTCTTGCTGTTTGGTCAACCGAGTAACTGGGGTGAAAACAAATGGCACCAAAAACTTTATTGTGATCGATGGAAGCATGGCTGAACTCATTCGTCCCAGTCTCTATGATGCTTATCAAGTAAGTTCTAAGTTTATTCAACTAATGTTGAATTAAAGTTCATTAGCAATGGGCACTTGAGATATTCCCTAGTATCCGTAAAGATAAAAGTAAGCCATGTGTAGAATCTTGGAGCATATTATCTGCATTGTGTAGTTTTCATTTAGTTTGATGTTTATCCAAAAACTGTTATCAGCTTTTGCATCATTACTCTAGGTTTCTGTCTGGTGCTATTATTGCATAAATTGTTTACCTTTTAGAATATATATATATATATATATATATATAATCTTTTTTTATAGATTTACCTTTTAAGAAACATTGAGTTATTGTATGAAGACTTGTAGCTCCAGTGGCAGTGAGCATTTTTCCTCACATCCAGAGCTGAGTTTGAACCCCTTCCATCCCCCTTAGGCACTTTGGCATCCTTCATATCACTCAACAGAAATTGTGTTTTGGTGGCCTTATCTCAAATATCAAAAGCATCTGTTGGGGCATATGCATTGAGAAGTTCTACAGTGATTTCCAAAATATAGTTCTTCTTATCAACTAAACTTGACTAAAATTTATGATAACCGCACAACAAACTGTTGCACTCAATAGTGTCTTTTAGACAAGCCTTTTTTTTTTTTTTTTTTAGGTTCGGATCACAATTGACATCCTTTGGCATTTGCTTGCAGCATATTGAACTAGTTTCTCCTGCACCACATGAAGCTGAGATTTCTACTTTTGATGTGGTTGGCCCTGTCTGCGAGTCTGCAGATTTTTTAGGGAAGGAGAGAGAACTTCCTACTCCTCCAAAGGTACTGTTTTTCTTTTGGAGGGAAATCACAGTCTAGTCTCTCAATTTCTGTTGTATGTTTGGGAGTAAATTTCAATAATTTTCTCAGGTACTTTATTCTGGAGCTTTCCTTTTTAGATTATGGTGCTTGATTTCTGAACTAGAGTTTCCCATTGCAGGGAGCTGGTCTGGTTGTTCATGATGCGGGTGCTTACTGCATGAGCATGGCCTCGACTTACAATCTTAAAATGCGCCCTCCGGAATATTGGGTAAGGAATTCTGACTGCAAACTACCTCTACGAACTGATACTAGCACCTCTTTCCAAAAACTTAATTTTCAGAGCTTTTGCCATGTTTTCAGGTGGAAGAAAATGGATCAGTTTCAAAGATCAGGCATGCAGAGACATTCGAAGATCATATGAGATTCTTTGAGGGTCTTTGATTGCGGGAGCTCAGTAGTCAGCAGCCCGTTAAAGGGACCAGAGTTTGTTTATGGTTGTTTTTCTTTGTAACAACAGAATTTTTGTATTTGGAGATGAAATTTGGCATATGCCGCCTTTGTTTACGCACTGGACTCGAGTTGTCATCTGTGGAACCACTGGACCATCTGTGTAATGTTTATATCCTTCAATAAGAAGATGAAATTTATGGCATTTCTAGTAGCAGATAAATTGGAGTGTATTTGATAGTCTTTCAAATAGGGTCCAGTTGCACCAGCTGCAAGTAATCACCTATTAATTATGATTGATTACCATAACGCAACTTTCAGATGGCTGACAAGTGTCGTGGGGTAGCACGCAGGTTGGTTATAATTCGTTTAGTTTGGCTGTTGGTGTCAAAACGGATCTTTTATGTTGACTGGAATGCCCCATTTGCCACGCCACCGACTATGGCATGTAATCACCACCAGAGTGACCAGACCACTTTAAATGAAATTATTTTTTATTTTATTTTTTTGAAATAAATGACTGATGCGGCTGCTCTCAAACCTTAATTAATGAAATTGACGAATATAAAGGGAGGAGGACATTGACTAAAGCTCTGATTACAATAAGTATTTAGAGAACGTCCTGAAATGATATAATGTAAAGATAACTCGATTCGTAACACGATTACAACGTTGCATAATAACCAAAAACACAATTTTCCATTATATCATCGCCGGAGGATAAATAAAGTTTTTTCTTTACATCGTTTTCCAAGTCGTCGTCTGTGGATAAGGGAATTTAAAATCTAGGTGACTGAGTAGTAGTTGTGAAATCTTGATGGAGGTTTAATTGCCTCACATAATCTTGGTGTCACTGTCAAACTTACAATCCATTTTAATTCCTGGGCCTAATGCAGTCCCTTAGAATAGAACCAGTCTATTTCATCCTCATCAGTCATATCACAACAAGTTTGAGAGACTAATTAAGAGCAATATGTCTTCATAGAAAGATTTGGGTCCCGGAATTTCTGCACTGGTTTAATCTATTGCAAGGCCGATTTAGGACCATTACGATAACTCGTTTTGTAGGCAAATTCTTTTGTAGTGAATCCCGGTTCATAGCATATCGAGGAGGATTGTAAGGGAATGAATAGGCTCCATGGCCTCTGTACTTGGTCTCGAGTTTGGAGGGAGGATAATGGTTAAACCGGAATCAACGTCTGTATTCTTAAGATTGGTTGCAAGTATATGGAGTTGATAGAGACTAGGGAACAAAATCATTGTGGTGCTGGAGTATGGTCTAAGCTAAAATCAGTTGAATAAATTTATAGTTGAAATACATTAAATTATTTAATTGATTTAAATGATAAAATAAAAGAAAAAGATTAAATTGCTAAGTACCATTTGATCTAGTGGTATAGTCTCCCATTCGTAAGTATGAGGTTGTGAGTTCGACTCACGAAAGACTAGTTGTAGTATTTAATTTGTTTATCCGATAAAAAAAAAATTAAATTCATGAATGAATGCATCCATGGAACCTTCAACTTGTAGAAGGATGGCACAATTGCCCCACTGATTGCCTAAATCTTAAACAAGTATCTGTACTAATGGTTGCTCTTTTAGAAGAACGAATACTCTTAACACAAACCAACCAAAAGAGATTACCCGTACGGACACTACTAGAATAATGTCATTAGACATCACCACTATTAAATCGGTCAGGATTGCACCTGATGTTAAAAAACATTTTAACATCAGTTTGTGAAGAAACCGATTTCTATTGTTATTATAGACATCAGTCACCAAGTAAACCGATGACAAAAGTTTCATACGGAAAATTCACAAAAATGCGGAAGGACTAAGTTGAAAAATTTGAGAAACGCGCGCGCGACTTAAAATTTCATTCCCCCCCCCCCCCCCCCCCCCCCGACACTTAGTTATTTTTTTTCTCATTCCCAAACCCTAACTCATTTTCACTCCTCGTCTTCCTCCTCCGCCTCTGAGCTAGCCATCTTGGGCACCTCCATTCCCTTCAACTCTCGCAAGCTTGATTGTAAGCACAATCTCTCTCTCTCTCTCTCTCTCTCTCTCTCTCCCTTCACCGACGGCTACTTCTCCTTGTACCCCTGCAAGCTCGAAGACTGGTCCTTCTCTCTCTCTCCCCTTCTTTCTGTTTCTCTTGTTCCGAATCTGAACAAGCCTCTGTTGATTTCGTAATCTAACAATCTGTTTCTTCTGTAAAGCTCTAATTGCAGGCGTCGGAGAACCCCATGAGGGAAATCAAGGTCCAGAAGCTAGTCCTCAACATCTCCGTCGGCGAGAGCGGCGATCGTCTCACCAAGGCCGCCAAGGTTTTTGTTTTTGTTTTTCTTTTGTATCTACTTTCTGATTATCTTAAATTTTGAATTTGGATTTGGATTTGATTTGCTTGCATAATCACCGGTGCAGAATGAAAAACCCCCTATTAATCTCAGTCTCAGATTCTCTATATGAGTGTAAGTTCACTTTGTAGAGCTTATTATTTTCAATTGTGTGCATTTTTCTTACTTAGGAAAGATGATCGATGATGGTATTAGCTATGTATTGATTCATTACTGTGTTTTACAGTAAAAATAAGCAGAAAAACCGAACTCTTGATGTCGCTCTATTTGCTTTCTTTTGTTTGCTCTGCAGTCAGTGTCTATTTGATTTGGAAACCTAATTTATTTTCGTTAGTGCTTTCATTTTGTTTCTGGTTTCATTGGCATTTTTCTCAAAACAATATTTTGATATATATTTGCAGCTAACAACAGTAAGATAAGAAGATATCAATCTATTGATACCCCCATGTTTTTATATTCAAAGATATCAATCATCTTTATGCACTAATTTTCTCTCTAAGGGCCATTCGAAAGTGGGTGTCTTGATTTTGAATCATGGATTGAGATAAACATATAAATCTCAGGATGTGTTCGAAAATTAATTGCTGCTTTCCAATCGATTTTGGTTTTGGTTTATATATATAGTGCTCTATAGACATTTCTGTGATGTTTGTATGCTTTTCTGCAGCCAAGTGAACATGGGTTGTCTTGGATTAAATGAATTCATTTATTGGTGTTTGGTATTGATTTCTAATTCTTTTTTTTTCTTTTCTTTTTTATTGAAAAAGGGAAGATTTTTGGTGAGGAGTAATCAGTGACGTTTATAGAGTTGGTGATGGAATTTCTATCAGGGATTTGGTGAAGCAGGGCCATGGTGTGGTGGGATGGGTTGAAAATCAAATATAGCCTGTTTGTTTTGTTTTTTTGTTTGTTTTGTTTTTGTACTGGTACATAGTGTGCTTTTGGGAGTTGGGATTTTAGGGGCACATTGTTGGCACAATGATAATGACTGATGAATTAGGAGTCACTGTGTTCATCAAGTATTTGTCTTGCAATTAGTTTGCTTGTCACAATCTGATCCATCATATATGTTATATTGGCCTAGGTTTTTGGTTGCGTTTGAGCTTACTCTATTAGAGCCTAAAATGCACGATTGGCACTCATTTGATAATTTCACACATATCAGGAGCATTTTCTACTGTTTCATTGTCAAAAGGGATAGATAACAAATTTAAGGTTCTATCATGATGGGAAAACAGAAATGTTCTTGGTTATTATTAAATATTCTATTCCACCTGCTCCCTAATTTCTATTTGTTTCCAGAGCTTAATCTCATATGTTTTCCAAGTTGAAATGGATCAAAATTTAAACAAATATATTTGATTTTTTTCGAATGTGGTAAATGAATCTAATTGCTGTCTGCAGGTGCAGCAGGCCAAAAACAGCCACCTTCAATTCCCGAGATGGGTTCTACTTCTCAAGACCGAAAAAGGAAGCGCTTTGCAATAGATGGAGAGGAGGAAACATTCAGTTTGCAGAATCAGTTGATTGAGGTCATGGAAAGGAATGGTAAAATGCTGGCTGACTATTTTAAGGCTCAGAATTCTCATTCGCAACTGGATAGGGAGCAGAGGAAAGAACATTCTGATAGCTTAATTGCTGTTCTTAACAAGCTTGCAGATGCTTTCATGAGAATCGCCGATAAGTTGTAGGGAAGGCAATCAGAAATCAGTGTATATAAGAGAAGTCTCTTCAAGACTCGTAGATGTTAGCCTTGCAGGGACTGAACCCAATCTGGATCAATTTTGTTCAACTGAGGAGGCACAAGATTAATTCCCTGAAAAGAGTGGAGTTTTTTCACCCAAAAGAAGAAAGAAAGGTTTGAACTAAGGAGGTAGCCCTAAATTCTTTTAATTTTTCTAGACTAGCTACTTCAATTGATGATCTTTTGCAGATTATTAGTGAGGCTGCAAAGCATTTGTTTCTCTTTTCACCAAAATGTATCCTTTTTGCCATGCACTAGTTCTCTACTTGTATAGATGTGCACACTCTATCTAGAACATAGTTTGAAGCCCGTTGCTTTTTAGAATATATTTGATATTGCCTATTCCCCCTTTTTCTCTTGTTGCCTTGTGACCTGCCTTTAGAGCACTTAAATGTGCTGCAGTGTTGAGTAGCTGTAGTTAACGTAGTTTGCTGTAATTCAGGTTCTGTCTTCCCAAGTTCTCTTTGACATTTTGACATTCAATTTATTACAGGCACGACTTCAGGTTTCTGAAGTGGTTCTCGAGCAGATAAGGCAATTTAACCACCTTGATTTGGAGCTTTATAAATATGCAAAGGATATCTTTACAAAGCGACACAAGCATGCAGTGCAAGCTTTTGGTAGTTCAGTAAGTCTCTTAATTCCAGGCTTGACAATCCCATAGATAAATACACCTATATGCATGGCAGGATGTGTTATAGAGTAGTCATGTTGTTTCTGATTGTCTTTCAATTGAAATATACAAGTAACTATGATGTTATTATGTCAAAATTTGGCTTGGGAACTGAAAATGCCACTGTCTTGGCTACTACCTTTGACGGCTAAAGAAATTGAGTTCCTCTTGTATCAAGAAATAATGATAAACAAGTAGCAAACCATATGAGCAGTTGAAATGAAATCTATTATGCATATGACTTTGTTAGATATTTATTTATTTTAAGTGTGGTATTCTCTTTACCAATGTACACTATGCACATATGATGATCAATTCATTGAGTACATTTTACTTATCTGTATGCTTTTGTCATATCACATCACATGTTCTTCAAATCATGCATGATTCATATTTCTAACTTTTCATTGGGAAGTAATGTAGCCTTTTTCATACCAGCTGATGGCTGCAACAGAACTAAATTCCTTTCATTAAAATGTATTGAAACTGCAGGACAGATGGGAGAGTATCCGGAGTCCTGCTTGATTTTCTAGTACAGTAATGATTATTTTTCTGTTTATCTTCTCTTCATCGTACAATAGTGAGGCACACAATTGGCTCAATTTTTTTTTTAATTTTTTTTTAATCACTCCATCTATGGCATGCAGGTGCTTCAAAGGTTTTAGACCAAAAAATGGCTGTGAGAAAGACTACAGTTGGGACATGTTTCACAGGTACTCTGGGGCCAAATTGCTGAGACAGATCAATCCGGGTGAGATGGATAAGAAGACTAAGAAGAAGGTGGGTTTTGAAACTGGATTTTGAAGGGCTCTGTGCAAATTGTAGAGATTTGTTCTGGCGGAGTGATGTGAATGAGTCTTGCATAAAGAAAGAGGGAAAGAATTTGCGAATTGGTTTTGAGGAGTTTTTTCTGGAAGAACATGAATGTTCTTCACTCCCACAACTTTCACAGTTCATAGTAGGAATTAAGAAAGACAGTCTTTGCTAATGAGATGGAGGTGGTTTGTAGGGCTCAAAAAAGACTTTTTTACATTTACAGAGGTATATAATCTATCATTGCATTATTAGATACAATTTGTATGTTATTTTCATTCTTCAGGTGCATGCATATCATTGCATTTCTAGAAACTTGGAAAAGTACATCAATTACAAATTGGAATTACTTGCTTCAGAAAAACGAGAATAAGGAAGTTTCCAAAATATCATTGCATTATTAGCTTACACTTTGTATATAAATTCTTGTACTAATAAAAGAAACAATTGCTGATCTTTTTGTTGCAGGAACGTATGCTTCTCTATGTCGCTCTTTTGGCCCTTGGTTTCTCTTCCTATCTGGGTAACAACCTTGGTGCCATAATTCATGTTCATGGCAGCTTCAACTTTTCTGCTCTTCTAGCGTTGAAATATTCTCCTTGATAGCAGTTTTGAAATAAAGTTTCTGTGTGGAAATTTGATAGAATGGATTGAACTTTCAAAGGGAGTTTCTTTTGACTGATTTCATGTGCAGTAAATATGTTCAGGAGGAAGGATTTGCTGGAACAAGGCGTCATGTGGGTGCCTCATGCTTATTGAGGAAGAACTTGAAAATCTCAGTCTACATCCAAGCTGTGCTCCAGCATCAGAGGAGGGGCAACCTAAGGACATATTCGATGAATGAAACACTTCACTTGTGAAACAAAAAGTTCAAAAATACTAACTGCTAGGCTAGCCTTGTAGTATATAGGTGCATATATGAATTGGGGTTTTATTTTGCCCATTTTGTAAACTGTTAAGGATGATGAATGTCGGATATAATACCCCAATTTGCAATTTATAATCACAGTTCCATTTTGTGGACAGAATCCTCTTTATAGAATGTGATGTTTAGATATAAAGTTGAAATCAGTTTTAGCCATAAAAACTGATGTCCAGAAATACAGATACATCAGTTCCAAAATGAAAATCGATGTTACTAATATATCCAGACATCGGTTCATTGTTAAAAACGATATACTACCGAGTGCCAGACATCAGTTCCGAAATGAAAACCAATGTTACTAAAACATCCAGACATCGGTTCATTATCAGAAACGATATACTACCGAGTGCCAGACATCAGTTCTGAAATGAAAACCGATGTTACTAAAACATCCAGACATCGGTTCATTATCAGAAACGATATACTACCGAGTGCCAGACATCAGTTCCGAAATGAAAACCGATGTTACTAAAACATCCAGACATCGGTTCATTATCAGAAACGATATACTACTGAGTTCCAGACATCAGTTCGGAAATGAACACTGATGTTACTAACATATCCAAACATCGGTTCATTGTCAGAAACGATGTCTACAACAGTATTACTCATCGGTTCTTAAATCAATAACGATGTTAAAACTCAAACTTGTGTTATATAATCTATATTTCTTTAAGCTTTAAATACAATAAAATGTGGGTTTAACAATAGTAAAGCATGCAAGTTTGTTATCATTTAAAGTTTTAAACTTCTTTACATCGGTTTATTATAAGGAACCGATGTCTACCCGAATATTAGACATCGGCTAAAAACCGATGTCTGCATTTTCCGGATCTTTCTCATCACCCACAAAGACATTGGTTGGATTTTTTTTTCTCATCGGTTTTTGACCGATGTCTGGGGCTATAATTCTAGTAGTGGGAGGTTATGGTTGCTCTTTTAGAAGAACGAATACTCTTAACACAAACCAACCAAAAGGGATACCCGTACGGAGGTCTTATCTACTTGTCAAATGTACATGTCTCACACACTGTAGATGTAACTAATTCTTTAGCCTAAGCCATCATTAGCCACTTAGTTGTGATAAGGTTGGTAGAGTGGCTTAGCATAAAACCATCATATCTAGCGTTCGAGTCCTAACCCTCATCTGTTTGTGGCCTGCAGGTATGAGAGGTATTCAAGTTTGTGCACCTGCGGCTGTGGATTAGTCTGACGTTAATGGAATATTCTCATGGACCTCTGTTATGCCAAGTACCTAGACTTGTGTTTACTGATCATTTGGATGGTAAATGACTAAAATCTTCACTTTTCCCCTCCATTTCAATCTTTTAGGAGGCTCCAAAGTTGACTTTCTCTTTGATTCACTCTTTAAGGAAACTTTCTTGATGAAAGATTTAGGACACGTTAAATTGAGTCCGTGGGCAAGAAGCATGCTAAAATTGGAGTTCATATGAAAAAGTTAGGATAAAAAAAAGTTTAGGTTACTAATCTAGAAACCCTAGTATAAATAGCTAGTTACCAATGGTAACTTTTCATTTCATTCTGAAACCCTAACCTAGACACTATTTGGGCTACCCGATTGCTTGATTTGACTTGAACCCGAAACTTGGAATCTCCCTTTTAGAGTGCCTCCTCATACCTGCACGGTTTTTGGCCTTATCTTCCGTCAACTGTTATCCATTGGAACAAATTGAAGCCTTTTAGCTTTGACAATCCGTGCGACACAACCCGATCAGATTTTCTCTTCCTGTCACCTGAAGCCGCGCCACCACTTGTGTTTGAAAATTCTTTCCATATCGCGGTTCGAACCCATCAGGCCACCAACGTCAATTCGATCAAAGGAAGGAGAATCAACTATTTGAAGTTTCAGAATTTCTACAGCTTTCGAGGTAAATGTTGTGCTTTCTGTGTATAGTTGGACTTCTAAAGAGTAGTTCTGAACTACACCAAACTGGTGCTGATTTTGTTGTTGCAAACTTACAACAACTGAAAAATTAGATGTTTCCGAACCAAAGCAGTAATTCTATAACTACTATATTATTTAATTTTTTTTTTTGTATAAAAGAGGTCAGCCTTTATTGAAATAGGGAAAATTACATGTGACAACATCTAACTGCAATAACAGCTAGTACGAAATGAGGAGGAGAAAAATAAAAGCATTTTGGTCTCTTAGGGAGCAAGATTATATTAAGTCAAATAGTTAAATTTTCGAACTACCTATATGCTCTTGACTAATTAAAAGTCTAGAATATATAATCTAACATAAAAAGAATTTTCTGGTAATATTAAAAAATCCAAAAAAATGCAAACGTGGGATTGTTGTAGGTAACTATTCTAATAACTCAACTGTAAGATAAAAAAAAGACCTCAACTTGGAACAATTTTCACAAATTACCGAGTAGTGTACATATATAACATAAAAAGATACTATTGTTTAAGGAAAATAAAATTGGGAGAGAATTTGCTGTGCTTTCATTGATAATAGGGGCCTCTTTATATAGAGGATTACAAGCATAGAAGTAGAGTTGTACATGGAAAAGTAATCGTACAATGATTGTATATCTACAAATATATCCAAGAATATCTCTAACATTACCCTTATTACAACTTGCACAAGTAACCTAGAGTTTGAGCCATACATATATTCTGGATTTACTTGAACACTCCCCCTTGTGTCGTCCAAACGTGGTGCTTCTCTCGTTGCCTTGTCAAAAACCTTGCCGAGTAACAAAAACCCAGTGGGACAAAAATAATCTTGGTCGAAGGAGAAAAAGAGTACAATACACCCTTCACGTTTCGAGATTAATATATGGACATCTCCTCCTGATGTCTGCATCTCCCCTAAATGACTATGATCATGGGAGTTCAAATAACTTCCGCAAACGATGATATCAACATGTTTCTAGAAAGTGGAATTAGGCGATGACTTAGTAACAAGTCTGCCATACTGTCCTTAGATCGAACCTAGTTCACTTTGATCTTGAGAAGAGTCTATTGTTGCTGATTATGCTTGGTGTCATCGCTTTTGATGTAGCATAGCCTCATTTGTTCAATGCAAGAGCATTATCCTCATAAATGCTCGTAGGCTCATCTGTGGTAGGCTTCAAACCACAATGATCATGCGTAATTATGTATCCAATCTATAAACATTCACTAACTGCTTTGTGAAGAGCAATAATCTCTGCATGGTTCAAAGATATAGCAACAATGGTCTGTTTTGTAGACCTCCAAGATATCGCAGTCTTATCCATGGTGAACACATAACCAGTTTGGGAACGACCTTTGTGTGGGTCAGAGAGCTACCAGGATCAGCAAAACCTTCGAAAACACTAATATTGTTTTGGGATGGGAATAGAGATGCAGACTAGTGTTGGCAGCGTTTCAAGTGTCCAAATCCATCATCTCTCTGTAGGGATAGAACAAGCCCATATCAATCATATATCTTAAGTATCGAAAGATATCTTTTACACCAGTCGAATGGCGTCGAGTTGGCGCAAAGGTATATCTAGCTAACAAGTTTACTATAAATGAGATGTCTTGTGCATTAGAGTAAGTACAATAATGCGCCTATTGTACTTAAGTAGGACATTTCTGCCTCTACCACATCTTTTTCATAATCTTTCGGATGAAGAGCATCATTTTTAGGATCAAGACTACGGACGATCATAGGTGTGCTTAAAGGCTTGGCCTTGTCAAAACGCCTAAGCATCTATCAACATGATGCTCAAGTTTCAAACAGAGACATAATTGTGTTCTCCTAAGATCTTTCATCTTAAACTCAGATTTCAAGTGTTCAGCGGTTTCCCTTAACTCTTTAAAGGCTTTCAATGAAGAACATGTTCAACATGAACAACGATAGAATCCAGAACATGTCATGAAAACGCATGGGCATATCCCTTCCCAATCAAGTAGTCACTTTAGTGCTCATTTCAACCTCATTGCAAACGCTCTCCGTGATCTAGAGCCACTTGACTTGGGTAAATGAAGTTCATCATGAACCTTCATGTATATTCCGTATCTGGAACCCCATAGAGATACGTAGTGACCACATTCGTAAGCTACATGTTCAGTTATTTGAAAACTACCAAACTGACAGGGTAATGGAGTGTAATGACATCCATTATGAGAGAATATGTCTCATCGTAGTCGATTCCAGAGCATTTTGTGAGAAGCCTTGCGCCATAAGGTGAGATTACCATATCCTTTTCTCATCACACTTTCTAACGTAGATCTATTAGTCAACATGTTTTCTGTAGGAGGTGTTGGCATTAGTGGCTTGAAAAACTTTCCTCTTCGTTAGAGAATACAACTTAACTTGGATTGCATCTTTCCATTTAGGTCAAATTTCTCTACATTGGCATTCATTCATCAATGGAGCGTGATTCAATATAATCAGACTCAACAAACTCATGCGCAATGAAATGGGCGACTACGTCATCAATCATGATGGAGTTTCTATCCCACGTCTCATGTCCACTAGTGCAATTATCAGAGAGCTCTATATTCTTAGGAATAGATTCTGACGTTGAGGCGTCCCCAAACGATAACCATAGTTCAGAAGGTTCTCATGAGACGAATTTTGAGTGTCGATGATCAAAGGATTGAGTTATGCCAAAGTATATTTCAAACCCACGGGCCTCCCACGCATCCTAGCTAGGGCCATGGCTTGTAACGCCAGAGTGCCAATCTCTATGGCATTGGCACCATGCCTACCTTTGTGTAGGGTGGCGCTACGTCCTTTCGTAGGGACGTTCATCCTTGTAGGCATGTTTGCAGCATATATGTGTGATCTTGTCACTTTGGCGGGGATCAAGATGAGATATAGTGAGGACAAATCATGACAATTCCTGTTGTTTTTGCTGAATATCTGTGTTGTTATCTCCCCCTAACTATGGGAAGACTATCTCATCAAAGTGACAATCCACAAATCTAGCTGTAAGGAGATCGCCTTGCAAGGGCATTAAGTGGCGGACGATTTGTTGGACTCTCAAATTTAACTTAGTTTCCCATTCGTCTGTAAGGACTCATCATAGTGCGCTGTGGCGGTGCAATTGGCACATAAATGGTACACTCAAATATGCGCAAGTACGAGATACTTGTACCCAGTTACTAACTGTAGCGTAGAGATTGTTTGAGTGGCAGTGGGTCGTAGACGAATTTGCATAACCCCAAGCAGATATAGGGACATTGGTGCGCATTACCAATTTCTAGGCTACCATCATTTCCGCGAGACCATTTAAGTGTGTACATGGGAATATGATGTCCAACATCAGTCCCATTGATATGCAATAATCATCGAAAGTCTTCGATGTAAACTCTCTAGCATTGCCAAGTCCAATTGACTGAATGAGATGATCCGGGAAGTGAGCCTGTTGTCATATTATTGCTAGGAGTGTAGTATAAGAAGCATGACAAGCGGACAATGGCATAACACGTGACCAACATGTTTGCTTGTCAACTAACATCATGAAATATTTAAACGTCAGCAAGTTGGTTGAATCAGTTCACAGAATCCTCTATGATTTTATGTAAGAACAGAGTGAGTATTTCGTATCCTTTGCATAGGACGGTATCGGTCCTAATTTTCATAAGGAAAAAGCTTTGCAAAATGAGCAAGGGGCCATGGAAGCAACCAATGAGGATTTTGGTTGGACCTAAGCGTCTGAAGCGCTATTTGAAGCAAAATTTGTGACTACATCACCTATCATGGTGTCATAACCATGGGAAGTGGCATCCATGGCGTCATAGCCATGGGAATTGTCATCCATGGCGTCACGACTATGGGTAGCACCTACTATGACGTCATCAAGGGGGACGGTGGCGGCCCTAGGCTGGCGGCTGTCGCACTTAGTCCGAGAATCAATATTTGATTATTGCTTCGTTTCACTAGAAAGAATGGATGTCTGTGTGAAGTGTTTAGTAGACGGATCATCACATCATGACTAGGATGACCTATCTTGTCATGACAAAGTCAATATGTATCTAAATTCAATAGATCTTCTCTCATAACTTTATTGGATTTAATAGCTCGAATAATGGTGACATAAAATCCACTAGAGAGACACATACGTTTCTCTAAGATGTGTCTTTATTCGAAACGATTAAAGGTAGTGCAAAGGAAATTTTTTCCGTTCTCTTCATGCGTTTTGCATGGAATTCATTGACTCGAATAACTCAGTAGGGTTCCATTTACCCTAGGAACATAGGGAGTTTCTATGACAGTAATCAAGGTGCCATTTGGCAAGTGGAATTTGGGCTATTCCATGTCCTTGAAATAATCCTGATGGCCCATCGATTGTAGTCACAAAGTAATATGCTCAGAATCAAAATGGAGTTATAATGAAAAGAACTCGAAATTTTATTCATAAGCCAACAAAGTATATCATTGTTTCTTAACCATTAGAGAATCTAATTCAAGTACTGGCTAATGCAAAACAATGGCAGTCGTTTGACTTCTTTCGGTAACTCCAAAATAAATATGACCAGATGAGTAGAGAGAGGTCGGTGGAGCAAAGCTCACTTAAGTACCACTTATATAAAAACCTTCCTAGATATCATACTCACTTTGGATGAGCCTAGTTTGAAGAGAAACTAAACCAATGACATTTAATACAAAATTTAAGGCAATTGCCCATTACATCTCTTAAAAAAAAAAAAAAAACTTTAACAGAATTGGCGATCTATTCATCCCAGCCAGATTTGAAGTCTTTAACCTTTCACTCTAGATCACCTTCTTGATCTTCTTGTTTCACATAGTAAGCTTCTCTTGCTTCACAATATGCTTTGTAGGCAGTGACAATATCTTCATGAGCTCTTCAAATGTGTGCCCAATGACCGGATAATCCATATCGGGAACATACATCTTTGTGCTCAGACTCCATTGATTGAGGCGCTTTTAAAGTGTCATTTAGATGGCTCTTAGTATTGGTGGGGCCACCAACATGGGTAGAGGCGTTGCCTCCCTCTCTATTTCCACTTGACCTCTTCAGTTTCGAGTTTGCCTATTTTGGCAGTTACATTCCTCATTAGAGCGAGAATATGGACCAAAACGTCCATAAATGTCCCTAGATTTAGGGTTTAACTCTTGGCGCCCTCTCTTAGGGGCGCGACTATAATTGGACTCCAGAATATGTTTTGTTCCCACCAGCCTCAAATGATAGTTCTTCACAAGGATGCTGTCATGCTTTTCAGCAACATTCATATCTCTAATGAGCTCATGAAAACTTGTGATTTTTCCTGCAGTAACATCGATTTGATAGTTCTTAGCAACCATCAAAGCAAGGACGAGGAAGATAGAGAGAGTCCTCTAGATCGATCAACATCGCATCTGTGATATCTTTTCCACAGAATTCCATCAAGTATTTAATGTGAAGTGCTTCTGAGTTGTAGTCAAGAATAGTCTTGAAATTACAGAAGCGGAGGCTATGCCATCTCACTTCTAGTTCAAGAAGCAAAGAGTCACAGATGTTGCTAAATCTTTCTCCAAGTGAGACCCATAGCCTTCTGGAGTCTTCTTCATTCATACACTCATACTGGAGTGAATCATCCATATGACTAGTCATTAGGATGATGGCTTTAGCCTTATTTGCATCCAAGGCTGCTTTATTTATTTCCAAAGCTTGAGCTTGCTCAACAGTTAGCACGTCCTGGCTAGACTTAAGAATCGTATCCAGATTCCTTCGGCCTTAAGATGCTAGCGGACATCACGAACCCACTTGTGATATTCAAAGCCAGTTGTTCCCAATGGAGCAAAGTCCAGTTTGTTCAGGTTACTCATTGTGAAAAGAGAACAAGGAAAAATGGTTAGTTTCGGAGCCGAAAAAGGGTTAGTTTCGAAGATGAAAAAGCTACCACGAAAACAATAGAAATTTCTGAGCGTAATCGCTTCCAAGAAATTATGAATTTTGAGCGTAATTGCTCCCAAGAATTCGATTCCAAGAGGTATTGGATTAGATCGAAACAATGACGTAAGTGGTCGATCATAAATTCTCTACAAACTCTAAGTTTGGAGATCTTAACAAGCTTCAAGCTTGGAGATAGCACGAACCCCCACAGTTCAGTTTAATTAGGTCTCCCATATGAAGAAGAAAAAGAGGTAGAAGAAGGGAGGTTGCAAGCATTATATTTTAATTTTACAATTAGCAGATAGTATGTGTCAAGAGACTAGCATTATCTAAATGTAGTTTTATTATACAAAGTCGTAAGCCCTTGATATATGCCATCTTAAGTGATGATGAGAGTGAGTAATTGAGTTAGAATTACGTTACGTAAGGGCTTCAAACAAATCCTATGTGACCCAAAGATATCGTTTTAGTTTAAGATTAATACCAGTAGATCGTAATAGATAAAATCGAGTCAATGCTTAAATAATTATTTAAAAAAAAAAAAGGAAAGAGAAAAAGAAAAGAAAAAATTGGGGCATTGGAGATAAAGAATTAAAGACTGGAAAAGCAGGGGCATTTGAGCATGTGTACCCCGCCACAATGGACTTTGGCGGAACTCCGCGTCAACTGTTTCTTTGGATTTCTTCGCCTACATGTCATGTCAGTGTGTTGCGGTTAGTTTCCGTTTTCCCTTTTTTGCCCCTCACCTTTTCTTTTTATCCTTCTCTCTTTTTCTCCCCCCAGAGTCCAGACACTCAGAGAGAAGAAGAGGGAAAACGACTGAAAGCGAGAAGAAAGCGGTTTCGGCCTTGGGTTCCTGGTTTATTTATTTATTTATTTTCTTTTCTCCTTTCTGCACCACTCTCGCCTCTTCCCCCTCTAACACTGTCCCCAATTCGCTCCACTCTAAAACCCTAATTCTTCAGCCCCAACTTGCTGCCACTCTTGCCTCCCATCCCTCCAAAATTTCGCTCCACCGTTTGAGATCGGTCAGTTGCTTCTCGCATTTCACCTCTGTAATTCTATTTTTCCAGCTCTATTTTTTTTTTTGGTGATTATGTGAGGGTTTTATTGTTTATACTTCATCTCTGATACTGGTGCTGGGTTTACTTGTATGTCCTTTTTTTTTTTTTTTTAAATCATTGTGATTAATAGTTGTTGCTGGATTTGTTGCATCGTGATTAATAGTGTGATTAGAATTTGCGATCTTGTTGACTTTTGCATTGTATGTAGGTGTTACTGTTAGTGAGTAATTTGTATTATGATGAAGCTTTAGATTGTATTTTAGTGTAGAGAATCCTTAGATGCTATCGATCTGTGATAATTGATTTCGAGGCCAACAGTAATTATGAAAAACTTAAACTAAAAACAGATTATTTTGGTAGTAGTCTTACTATCACCCATGATTTTTTTGGTGCTTTTTCTATGGTTATAGGATTAATGAAACATTGGATTTGGTGGCAGTTCTTTGCACGCCCAATTTCGTTGAAATTTTTTTAGATTATCAACATATAGGCTATTCTTTATTCTTAGTTTCGTTTTAGTGTACCTTTTCTTTTCAAAAGATTTTATGCACTCTCACTAATCTCTTTCTTTGTCTTGATTACCCAATCCATATATGTGTACTCGTATTTTGACATTTATCTTACTATCGTAGGCCTTACCGCACTTCCAGAATAATTGGCTGTGCGGTCCTCGTTTGAAGTTGCTTCCTTTGAGTCTGTGTTGTTCCTTGTATTCAACAATGGCTGGTGAAGTAGTGACTGTAAATGGAAATGGCAATGGAAACACCCAGCTGAATCCACAGAGGACTTACCAAGTTGTTGTGGCTGCAACTCGAGAAATGGGTATTGGAAAGGATGGGAAACTACCTTGGAAACTTCCTTCTGATCTCAAGTTCTTTAAGGATGTCACTGTAACCACATCAGATCCCGGAAAAAAGAATGCAATTATAATGGGCAGAAAAACATGGGAGAGCATTCCCCCTGAGCATCGGCCTCTACCTGGACGCCTTAATGTTGTTCTGACTCGTTCTGGGAGTTTTGATATAGCTACTGCAGAGAATGTCGTCATATGTGGGAGCATGGCCTCTGCTCTGGAGCTGTTAGCTGCTTCTCCTTACTGTCTGTCAATTGACAAAGTGTTTCTCATAGGAGGTGGCCAGATATTGAGGTGTGATTTTGTTGTTTACTTTGGTATTGAAAACTGTTTTCTTCTTTCTTCTCTTATTCATATTAACATTTATGTATCCAGGGAAGCTCTCAATGGGCCTGGCTGTGATGCAATTCACATTACAGAAATAGAGACCAACATTGAATGTGATACTTTCATCCCTGCAATTGATTCCACTGTATTTCAGCCCTGGTATTCATCTTTTCCCAAGGTGGAGAATAGCATTCGTTATTCCCTCACGACTTATGTGCGTGTGAGGAGTTCTGAAGTTGGATCCCTTTGTGAAAACAATGATCTGAACTGTAATATTAGGTCGGATTCCATTAAGTGTGAGGTAAAGAAGTTCTCTTTCCTCCCCAAGATGATTTTCGAGAAACATGAGGAGTACATGTATCTAAATCTGGTTCAAGATATACTCTCAGATGGTACTTCTAAGGATGATAGGACTGGGACTGGTACTTTATCAAAATTTGGTTGCCAGGTAATGTCAAGCTAAACTGGAAAAAAGAGGAAGTTCTTTTTTCTTTTAACAGTCTATTGATTAAATACTGATAAGGTATATTTACACATTTTCATTGTATCTCCACAGATGAGGTTCAATCTGCGCAGAAGTTTTCCTCTTCTAACTACCAAGGCACGCATATGTTTCGTCTAAGATCTTTGTTGTTTCCCTCTTGACCTACATTATACTACTAGTTTTATGCTTCTGTTATGAATTGGTTACATCTTCTCATTAAATTGGATTGAAACCATTTTCTTTCTGCACACAGTTGCATTACTGGAATTATCTTTTTATTTCAATATAATATTGACGTAGATTGTGATCATTTGGTTCGTAGAAAGTATTTTGGCGAGGGGTTGTTGAAGAACTTCTGTGGTTCCTCAGTGGTTCAACCAATGCCAAGGTATTACTCTCTTTGTTCAACCTTTTGAACCATATATATTGTTTTCCTTGTTTCATATACTTTACATCCTTGTTTCATATACTTTACATCATCTTAATGGGACTATGTTGGAGCAAGTGGTTTTACTAGTTTGTTGAGAGCTCAATTGATTTGAGCATTCTGAACCTATGCTTTGTTCTACAATAATTTGCTAGAAGTGATGACTTAGTGGGACGATTCAGTCAACCATTTCTTGGAATATGCCTATAGATTGTGAATTAAGAGCAGCTGAAAGGTTGACATTTTGAAGTTCTTGCATTTTAAATCTGTTCTTGTTTTACTTGGAAAAGAAACATCTGTTTATGTTATAACTTTGCATGAAGATGGGACAAATAGCCACCTTACTAGTCTGTAAAGAGCAAGATTTGTGACACAAACAGCCAGTGAAAGAGAAGTTTATGCAAAGTATCTTACATGTAGTGCTTATTTGATATCCTCAGGTCCTTCAGGAGAAAGGCATCCGCATATGGGATGGAAATGCATCTAGAGACTACCTTGATAGGCAAGTATTGGACTTCCCACATGTGGGTGTTTGTGTCTATGATGAGTAATTTATTTTGTGCAGTTTTATATGACATGTGTCTGCTGTTTCAGCATTGGTTTAACGGGCAGGGAGGAGGGCGACTTAGGACCAGTATATGGGTTCCAGTGGCGACACTGTGGTGCCAGGTTGGTGAACTTCTATTACTTGAATGATCTATATAATGAAGTCTAACTTCAAGTCCACCTAATTCTCTTTCGAATAATAGGTATACTGACATGCATGCTGACTACACTGGCCAAGGATTTGACCAGTTGTTAGATGTTATTGACAAGATCAAAAATAATCCTGATGATCGACGGATTATTCTTTCAGCTTGGAATCCTTCTGATCTGAAATTGATGGCACTTCCACCTTGTCACATGTTTGCTCAGGTTTGTCTTGAGATGGAATCATGGTACAAATTTTGTTTTCATTATCATAACCCTTTTGTTTTCTTACATTCTTCTATCTTCTCTTTGCAGTTCTATGTTGCAAAAGGAGAGTTATCATGCCAAATGTATCAGCGTTCTTCTGACATGGGCCTGGGCGTGCCATTTAACATTGCGTCATATGCGCTTCTGACATGCATGATTGCTCATGTCTGTGGTATGCATTCTCTAGGAAACTCCTTATTAGTATTTGGTTAGATCTTAATTGCTGACCTCTTTGTGTTCATTGGCTACATGGAGGCGTTCATACCTTAATTCTGATGTTGCGTACTTAAATTTTGTCGCAGATCTTGTTCCAGGAGATTTCGTTCACGTTTTAGGGGATGCTCATATTTACCGCACTCACATCAGGCCTCTGCAAGAGCAACTTCAGAAACTGCCCAAGCCTCTTCCAGTAAGTGTAATAAGGTTACAGAAATGATCTTGTTCCTCTCTCATTTCCACCCTTATATGCCCCGTTTTTTTTTACATCTGCCTACTTCCATTTCAATGCAGATTTTGAAGATCAATCCCGATAAAAAGAATATAGATTCATTTGTGGCAGCTGATTTCGAACTCATAGGTTATAATCCTCATGAGAAGATAGAAATGAAAATGGCTGTGTGAGGCTCTTTCAAATTTTCAGCAGAGAGCTCAAAAATTTTCTTTATTAGCGGCCAATACTGCTCTTTATTATAGGTAAGGACATGACTTTGTTCTGCTTATACCTCAGCATGCTTTAAAAAACATATTTACATAATAAGCTGGATAGATTCTTTGCAGGCATAGAGTTTACAAATGCATCTCTACCCTTCTAATTAGTTGGCAATTGGCAGAGTTGATTATTGTCTGTTGTCATCTTTAGAGTATTCGTATGGTCTGCCTGATGTGTTTGTTTGGCTAGTTTCATAAACAAACTGAAGACTAGGAAGGAAGTAGAAGCAGGCAGCCCTCTTGTGCCAATTACACTATTCCATAGGCTTGAACAAACATAGTTTGAAGAAGTTTCATTTTTATTCTTCAAGTTTGTGACATGTTATGAGACTGAATCTTTGTATATCATGTTTCAGGTGCAGGAAATGGAGGTTCATGTTGATGTAGGCTTCAATACAATTGAATAACTGCTAGTAGGATATACTTCAAGCTTTGCATCTGTAGAGTAATTAACTGGGATCCTTTAGTTCCACATATATGTGGTGGTTCTAAGGTGATTTAGGATACTTGGATCCCCCCCCCCCCCCCCCCCCCCGCCTTCTGAGGTTGCTTTTCACTTTCACTTTTACTTTTTTCTTATGGGCAGTGGCCATCACTTTCCTAATGACAACTACTATAAACTACTATATGGTGTACTGCGGTATATTTAGTGCATTATTTGTGCTTAAAAGTTTAAGATCAATGGACTGGTCAAGTATTATGATTGTACGCGGGTTTCTATTATTGAGGAATAATAAAGTACCAGTCTTAGGTGAGGACTGATGAATGGTCAGTGTCAGTATATACCACTCTATATACGAATGTGCTGTTGGCTTGCGAATTAAAGTCAGAAAAAGTGACACGGATCCCAAATTTGCCTCATGTTGCTCGATAAAGTTGGCTTCAGCAACTTCTTACGGCAATGTGTGTCACGAGCCACACTTAAGAGTAGTTCTATTGTGACACTTTGTAAAGGAGATGCCAAGAGGGGCGAGCCTTGGGACAAGGAGAAGCCAAGAGGTGTGAGCCCTGGAAGCCCAAGGGTGAGCTTGAAGCTAAAGTGAGGACGAGTGACATTGTCGTAATTAAGTGGAAGTTCGGGTTTGAGGTACTTCGGCTTGGAATTTGGGAAAACTCAAAAAGTGAGAAATGTCCCGGACGTCAAAATGAGTTCAACGCACTGGACGACATTTCATTTGGAATTTCTGTGAATTAGTTATGGATAATTAGTCTCCTCGGCTATTTTGATGTTTTCTCCCACCTTGTTCATGTAAGCAAAATATGCTCTATTGGGGGAGACATGGTGTCAAGCTCTCCACCACCCCTGATGTTGGCCTTCATGGGGCACTAAGTGTGCTTCTCCCGGGCACCCATGGGAGTTTGGGGGGGGCCGAGCATGCGTCGTCAGCAAGGGGCAACATATGTTTCCACGAGTCCGAATGTCTCGTGGACAATATTGGCTGAAAGGTCGACATTGCGGGTCGGCATTGGGGACAAGGTTCGTATGAGGGCGATCCTTATGCCATCGGTGTTAGGAAAACTTGTGGGCTTACGGAAGATATGTCGGGACCCCTTTCTGCTCGTTGGCCACAGAACAAGTGATGTGGGTATGTGTTAGGGTTCGACCTTGCCCAAAGCAAAGTGATGCCAGCAAGCACGGGAAGGGCAACCCCATGCTAGACTGAAGGAAGCTTAAGAGGGGCATCGAGAATGAGTTGCTCACTTGAGCGGCGTGCCAACAAGCAAGACGGCATGCCCGCTTGAGGATTGGCTTATGGGCTAGAATATGCCTTAGAGCCATGACAGTCATCAAGAAGAGAACCTAGTAGCCTCGTTAGATGGGAAAGGGCACAAGGTCTAGATGGCTTGTCAGAATGGCACTCAAGGTTTAAGTATGCAGGCATGTGTTGCCCATGAGCCGATCAGTGAGTTGGGCAAGCGATGCTCACAAGGTGAAGTAGGCAGGCAGGTGTTGCCCATGAACTAAGTGGGTTGAACAAGAGACACTCACAAGGCGAAGTATGCGGACAGGTGTTGCCTGTGAGCGAAGGAAATATTGAAAAAATGAGTAGAAAGATGATTGTGTTAAAGGAAAAGCACATTATGTGCCTTCGTCAAAGTAATTAACGAAGAGGGAATCAAGGAATTACAAATCACAGCTCAATCAGCATTTAGTATCATTATTGTAATTGATATTTCCGTTGTAATTTTATCCATATATAAAGGGACTATGAAATGAAATGAGTAGACCAATTCCAATTCAATTTTTACTTTAACACGTTATCAGCACACTCAGAGCAAATAAGCCAAGAGAAAAGAAAACTTTAGCTTCGAAAAAAAAAAAAAAACTCCAAAACCTTAGAGAAATTTTTTTCTTTGCTGCCACCCAATTCAGAAAAAAAAAAAAAAAAATCTTTTTTCTTCCGGCCGGCAAGACCTGGCCTAGATAGCCTAGCTTTGCACGCCGTCTGCTCCCCTCCACACTAATCTCAGCGGCATCCCCCAGCAGTCCCCCGCGAGCAGCAAGCCCAGCAAGGTCCTTGCAGGCCAGTTCGGCCACCAGCTCGTCCAGACCGGCTCTGTCCAGATCGGGGACCGCAAGCCCACACCGGCTCTGTCCATATCAACAGCAACCCATATGCAAAGCCCCCGCTGCAAAGCATGTATAACCCACCTGCAAAGCCTCAGCCACCGCCTGCGCACACCACCTAACACCTGCGCAGCCCAGCATCTGCCACAACGCCCAGCACCCGCGCCTGCAGCAGCCCTTCACCAATCGCAGCCTTCAGCCCAATCGCTGCCCATCCCCGTGCCCATACACAGCAGCTCGCCTTCAACCTTGCAGCCCTGCCTTCAAGGTGTCCCAGATCGGAGTCGTCGGCGCTGCCTCCACTGGTACACGAAAGGAACAGAAACAAAAAAAAAAAAAAAACAAAGGCCTTGCGGCCCAGAGGAAAAAAAAAAAAAAGCAAATAAAAAAAGAAGAAATAAGGCCTGCAGCCCAAGAAAAAGAAAAAATATTTTGTGGCCACTGCAAGAGAAAGTAACCCAGTTTTTCTCAAGCCCAAAAAACATCGTTACGCACGCCTGCATCAACACGTACGTGCGCTAGGATTGTTTTATTTTCTCGAAACCAAGTATGTTCTCTTTAATTTATTTAATTTCATACTATGGTATATTTAATTATTTATTTTCTTGAGCATGCTTTATATTTTATTGTTTATGCTTTTATTATAAATTTTTCGAGCATGTTTAGTTAGATTATATTAATCATTTTAAGCATGCTTTGTCATTTATGTTTTATATGATTATCTTTAAGCATGATTATATATTTTTTAGCATGCCATATATATTTTGTTATTTATGCAATTTTTAGCATGTTTTATTTTATTTACGCTTATATAATTTTCCTATGCATGCCTTTATTTACTATGATTTATTATTAAATATGCTATGGCTATTTTTAGAATGCAATATACAAAAATTGCGTTTTGTCATGATAATGAAAATTCATGCGCATTATACATACACACTTACTGTGATCAAGCATTTTCACATAGCATCGAAAAAAAATGTGTGACCATTACGAATCTTGGTCTTGAAATCTAATTCATACGTTTGGAAAATAATTCATGTGGATGTCTTTATGACTGCGTAATTTATTTCTTCTCTATTGTTTATGTAGATGGCTGATCCAACTCGACCTGAATTTGACATTTTGGACTCAGACGGACTTGAGTACCACCGTTGGGTTTCCGATGTAGAAACTGCCTTTGTGGCAAACGACTACACTGCCACCATTACCGACCCCAAAGATGATGAACCATCTAATAAGGTGAAAGCAAATGCCTTAATATTTCTGAGGCGGCATATTGATACTAGCCTACGCTGGGAATACCTACTATTGAAGACACCCAAAGAACTATGGAATGCCCTTAAGGGATGTTTTGGGAATATTCATGAAACTTTACTCCTAGAACTGACCGTTCAGTGGAATGAAATCCGCTTGCTTGACTAAAACAGGGTAAATTGATAGGAGCATTTTAATGCGACGTTTTAACTGTTTTTCCCTACATTTTCTGCGCCATTTCCTTGAAAAATCCTTGTTTTGGAAAGTTTCCATTCTTTGTTTGGGAAAGTTCCTTATTGTAAAAAAGTTTCCATTTTTGTAGTTTTCATTTCTCATTTCTGGCAAGTTTCCATTTTTCAGTTTAGGAAAGTTTCTATTTTTTTTTCATTTTTAGTGAGTTTCTATTTTCATTTTTAGAAGTTTCTATTTTAAGTATAGTTTCTATTTTCAGGACCTCCGAGCTAAAAAGTGGAAATGAATGCACGAATGGAAAGAGGAGCTTGCGAACATCAAGACGAACGAATATGAGAGAAAACGGCCCACACATTTGAGCAGAAATGAAGAAATAAGCTTTCCTAGTCCAACCAGCAAACCCTGCGAAATGGAGGAAGGCTTCCCTAGCAAGTTTCCAACGCAACCATGAAAAAGAAATGGAAAAATAATGTATTTTGCGTTGGAAAATGAGAAGGCTTGAAGAAGAAGCAACGAGGCCCAAGAACTCTTTGGATTTTCGGCAAAATGGATCAAGGCCCATCAAAGCCCATGACATTAGGGTTTGTGACGCATAACCCTAACCCTAGGGTTGCATTGCCGTGAAAACCAAAGGGAGGAGAGAAGAAAGTGGCGTGAAAATCAAGAGGAAATAAAAGATTACACAAGAGATTTTCTAGGGTGAAGTTTATGGAAAGAATTCATTCCTAGAAACCCTAAGCATGTTTTGGCCGAAATATCAAGGAGAAAATCAGAAAATATTCAAGGAATTTCGGCAAGAATATATTAGGGTATCTTCTTGGAGTTTTATGATTGGTTGGATGACACACTAGGGCTTACTTGGCAATTTTTCATTGGTGGAAGCTATGTGGAATTATTAATTTAATTCCTTGGAAAAGAAATCAGAATTCACGGCTTGGAGACCAAGCATAGCCGTCCCCTATATAAACCCTACATCCCTAGACGTCAACTACCACTACACAACTCAGAAAATTCTCTCTACGCACGGAAGCTCTCTCCATTCTCTAGTGCAACTTTGGCGTTTTCAAGCAAGGAAGAAAGAAGCAAGCTTTGGCCGTGAGCATCATCATCCATTCTACCTTGAAGCCGTGTACTTTGAAGCTTGCTTTCGAGTTTCAATTGTTCATCATTCGAATCATTCATCCATCTCTCCATTCACAGTGTAATTCAACCTTCTTTCTTGTAATCACTTTTGATTCTCCTTGTTTGATTTCGTTGGATGTTGTTCTAGTTAACATTGATGTTTGAACAAGGTTTATAATCTGAAATTTTATGATTGAATAAAGGATTTTCGATTTCTATGTTGTGATTCCATAGTTGCTTATGTGTGATTGTTCGATTGAATTTGCTTTATAGATAACTTTTGTATTTTAATCTTATGTGGTTCGAAACACTTAGGGTTTTGATATGAATGGTGCTAGGTTTAAGAACATGAAATCGACTTTTCGTTTTGTGTAAACTTGAATCAAAGTAGTAAAGGTTTTGGACAAAAATTGAATTCAATTGAAAATGATTGCAATTAGATGAACTTATTCATACTAAGTTGTGCACTTGAGTTGATAGCCTTTCTTTGAACTTCTTGCGTTGAACATGTATGATTGACTAGCTTTCTAGGGTTTGATTACATGTTTGATAGGATTAGTCTATGTGCTTTCACTTAGATTAATTAGCATTGAAAAGTAAAATATGGGAAATCGTTTGCTTTCGAATGTTTCACATGATCAACTCCTTTCACATGACTTGGAAGAACAATGTAAAGATTGGTTCGAATTCATTGATAAAATCGGTTTTAATCTTTGTTTCTTACATTTCATTCTTGTATTTGTGTTTTTGTTTATACTTAGTTTTAATTCTTTTAATTTTCGAAAAACCAAAAACCAAAAACCCCCCTAATTTCATGAATAGTGTTTATATTGTATAAATATTATACTTTGTTTTATTTTAATTGTTTAAATTGTCCTACATTGACAGGTGTACCCTCAATCCCCGGAATAGAACGATCCCTATTTGCTTATACTACTAATGATGTTTAAAGGGTTAAATTATATGCTTGCTTTGAGCGTATCATAAATGACTTCAACAAAGACATGTTGCGCCTCAAGGCACGTCTAAATTTCTGTGGAAAGGAACTCACAGAAGATGATATGATCCAGAAAACTCTTTCCACTTTACCTACTTCAGCAATTATACTAGCAAACCAGTATAGGCTGGAGTATGATAACAAAAGAATCACAACCTTCAACAAGCTAATCAACCTACTGCAAGTGGCTGAGAGGCATAATGAGGTTCTTTTGAACAACAATGTCAGGCCTGTTGGGACAAAGAAAATTCCTGAGGCTAATTATGGCAAAGTGAAAGGTGGAAAGAACCCCAATGCAAAGGGGTTGGACATGCTGATCCCTACCCATGTGGCAACAATGCACCACGTGGCAAGGGACATGGGGGTCATGATATGGGCTGTGGAGGCCCTCCCAATATATGGCGCAGAGATGGTGGTGCTGGCCCTAGTGGTCATGGAAACAAGGTGCAAATGGCACCTAAGAACCCTTCAGTCAAATAGGATAGAGTTGGCAATGAACCATGCTATAGGTGTGGAATTATTGGGCATTGGTACAAGAACTGCCAAGCAAGCAACATAGTTGCAGCCACTTACAAGAGATATAGGGAGTCTAAAGAACCAGAAACTCACTATATGGAAGAAGGAGGCCATGACCCAGATATCAACCTCACAATTGCAGACCTCAATGGCAACAAGGAACTTGCTCAGTCAATGGATGCACTAGATTTTGACTGACCTGCTTTATCTATTTATTTTCCAAAGACAGATGTGAAGGCAAAATGCCTCATTTTTAATTAGACTATTACTTGGTCTTAAAGTTTATTTCAATAATGGTTTGATGAATTAGAACAAGACCTTGATTTGATTATCGTTGGCTCATTAATAAATTTTAAATTTTATTCTCAAGCACTGAATTTATTCAAATTTATTTACTACACATATTTACATGGTTCGAAATTGCAATATAAAGATGTCAAGCAATACATCTAGAGAAAAATTATTATTAGAATGAAAAGATTATTATTCTACTAAAATAGAAATACTCTAAAGAATCTGAGATATATTTAAAGTCAAAGACGCTCTGTATGAACCAAGAGCTAATCGAACCTTGTTAAGTTTCAAAGATATTCGTGCCAACGGTTATCATGTAAAAACACACTGTGAGAATGGAACTGAATACATTTATATTACCTCTAATGAATGTGGAAGGAAACGCATTTTAGAGAAACTTATGAGTCAATCTAGTGGACTGTACCTCACTACGATTCGAATCATTGAATCCTATACTGTCACCAAC
Organism: Rosa lucieae; assembly: GCA_024704745.1. Classification (NCBI taxonomy): domain Eukaryota; kingdom Viridiplantae; phylum Streptophyta; class Magnoliopsida; order Rosales; family Rosaceae; genus Rosa; species Rosa lucieae. The sequence continues at coordinate 21,931,467 of CM045497.1, read as the reverse complement.
AGTGAAATGTGGGACACTGACTCATACATGCTTTGGCATGACCACCTAGGGCACCCCGGTCGTGATGTGATGATCCGTATTTTAACGAACTCATATGGACATCCATTCTTTCGAGTGAAAAATAAAATGGGACAAAAATCCTTCACACTGCACGGTGTCGGTTCTAGTACTGCTCAAATGCAGTCATTGTCTTCTGAAGTACCAGAAGCACTACCACTCTCCCATTATGCCTCATTGACTATTTCAAAGGCACATCACTCGTTTTGCAAAGCCTGCTCTTTAGCTAAAACTGGATCGAGACCTTCCTATGCTAAAGATATGAAATAAAACATTCCATTCTTACAAAGGATACAAGGAGATATCTGTGGACCTATCCATCCAGAATGTGGACCATTTTAAGTACTTTATGGTTCTGGTGGATACTTCGACACACTGGTCACATGTCGCTTTATTGTCCACAAGAAATGCTGCAAAACTCCTAGCACAGATTATACGTTTAAGGGCTCACCACCCTGATAACCCTATCAAGTCTATAAGGCTTGATAACGCTGGAGAGTTTACATCAAAAGCATTTGATGAATATTGCATGCCTATTGGGATCGATGTGGAGCATCCTGTACCCCATGTGCATACACAAAACGGTCTCGCAGAAGCCACCATCAAAAGGCTACAGATGGTGGCTAGGGCATTGGTTATGCGCACCAACCTGCCTATATCTACCCGGGGTTATGCAATATTGCACGCAGCTTTACTTATTCATTTCAGACCCACTACTAGCCAACCATTTTCTGCGTACCAGTTGGTAACTGGATATGAGCCTGACATTTCACACTTACGCATATTTGGTTGCACAGTATATGTGTCTATTGCGCCCCCACAGCGCATCAAAATGGGTCCTCAGAGACGATTAAGTATTTATGTTGGATACGAATCCCCAACAATTATCCACTATTTGGAACCCTTGACAGACGATCTCTTTACCGCTAGATTTGCGGGATGTCACTTTGATGAGACAGTCTTCCCGTCGTTAGGGGGAGATAGGAAAAACGATTTTCCAAGGGAACGACATGAATTGTCGTGGTTTGTCCACACTCTGTCTCATTTTGATCCCCGCACTTCACAAAGTGAAAGTGAAGTGAAAAGAATAATCGATCTTCAGAACGTAGCAGATTCGATGCCTGATGCGTTTACTGATATCGTAAAAGTGACGAGATCACATATACCAGCTGCAAATGTGCCTGTAAGGTTAGAAGTCCCCAACAAGGGGCACGGTGCCGTAGATAGTGGCACTGCAACCACACTTAGTGGAGGTATGGTTGAGGCCGTGGCCTCCCCCTCCCCAAGGAAGAGGGGGAGGCCACTTGGTTCGATTGACACTCACCTAAGGAAGAAGAGGGCGAGTAAGGCACAAACCAATCATCAATGTATAGAATCCCTCTCATGAGATTGTCTCTGATTATAATTATGTCCATGAATTAATACTTGAGGACACTCCGATGTTTAAAATGATTCCAGAGAACAAAGAAATCTCAAAGGATTATGAGAGTGCGTATGAGTTGATAGAAAAATCTTCCATACACATTGATGATATATACTGTTGCTGAAGGAATCATATAGCACGATGATATCGAACCACGCTCTGTTGAAAAATGTCAACAAGGAGTAGATTGGCCTAAATGGAATGAAACAATCCAGGCAGAATTAAATTCTCTGACAAAGAGACAAGTATTTGGTCCGGTAGTGCTAACCCCACCAAATGTAAAGCCTGTAGGACATAAATGGGCCTTTGTCAGAAAGCATAATGAGAAGAATGAAGTCCTGAGGTACAAGGCTTGCCTTATGGCGCAAGGTTTCTCACAACGCTCTGAATTGACTACGAGGAGACATACTCTCCCGTAATGGACGTTATAACATTCCGCTACTTAGTTAGCTTGGTAATTTCCAAAGGACTAGAAATGCAGCTCATGGATGTGGTTACTGCATATCTCTATGGGGATCTAGATTCAGAGATATATATGAAAGTGTCTGATGGCCTTATATTACCCAAGTCAAGTGACTCTAAACCACGGAGTGCGATTGCAATTAGGTTGAAACGCTCACTATACGGATTGAAACAATCCGGGCGGATGTGGTATACCCGTCTAAGTGACTACTTGATTGGGAAGAGATATAAGAACGATGAATTATGCCCCTGCGTATTCATAAAGAAAACAAGTTCCGGATTTGTAATTGTAGCAGTATATGTCGATGATATGAACGTAATAGGTACTCTTGATGAAATAAGAGAAACCGCGAGCTACTTGAAATCTGAATTTGAGATGAAGGATCTTGGGAAAACTCGATTCTATCTAGGCCTTAAACTAGAACACCGAGTTTGTGGAATACTATTCCACCAGGCTGCGTACGTCCAAAAGTCAAGCAATTTAACATGGACAAAGCGTATCCTGCTAGCACTCCCATGATCGGTCGAAACTTGGATGCAAAGAAAGATCCATTTCGTCCAAAGGAAGATGACCAAGAGGTGTTAGGAGCTGAAATTCCCTATCTAAGTGCAATAGGCGCATTATTGTACTTAGCCCAATGTACTCGACCAAACATTGCATTCTCAGTGAACTTGTTAGCTAGATTTAGCTCAGCGCCAACGCAGCGTCACTGGAATGGTATCAAGAACATCTTTGATACCTAAAAGGAACCATTGACTTGGGACTGTTCTTTCCCTACGGAAAGACAAGAGGGACCACAGATGGAACTGCAATCCCTAAAGCAAATGTTGATGGCGAAAAAGCCACTCACTACACTAAAACGCCGAATGACGTTTTGATATGTTTTGCTGATGCTGGATAAATCTCTGACCTACATAAAGATCGTTCCCAAACTGGTTATGTATTTACTAATGGGAACACGACGATATCTTGGAGATCAACCAAGCAAACCCTTGTGGCTACCTCCTCGAACCACTCAGAGATTATTACTCTACATGAGGTGGTTCGTGAGTGTATATGGTTAAGAGCTATCATTACACATATTCGAGGGACTAGTGGTTTGAGTTCTACCACTAAAGAGTCTACTTGCATTTATGAAGATAATGCAGCTTGCATCAAACAGATGAAGCTAAGATATATCAAGGGTATAATACAAAACACATATCGCCAGAGTTTTTCTACAATCAGCAACAACAGGCCCTCCTCAAGATTCAAGTGAATCAAGTAAGGTCTGAGGAGAATGTGGCAGATTTGTTCACCAAATCATTGCCTAAGGCCATATTTGAGAAACATGTGAAAAGCATAGGAATGTGAAGACTTTTCAAGCTCCCTTGATTAATGTAAGGATCAGGGGGAGGTGTAGACATTAGGGGGAGTCTAACACACACATGTCATCCTCAAATGTAAAAGGTGCGTTGTGCTCTTTTCCTTCGACCAATGTGTAATTTTTTGTCCTACAGGGTTTTTATTGTTACTTGGCAAGGTTTTTAGTGAGGCAACAACTCATGCACCATTTAGTCTTTGACTTGGCACAAGGGGCTTTAAAGGAAAATCACATTATGTGCCTTCGTCAAAGTAATTAACGAAGAGGGAATCAAGGAATTACAAATCACAGCTCAATCAGCATTTAGTATCATTATTGTAATTGATATTTCCGTTGTAATTCTATCTCTATATAAAGGGACTATGAAATGAAATGAGTAGACCAATTCCAATTCCATTTTTACTTTAACAGATTGATATTATTCTTTTAAGGCTTCGTTTGGTTTGCGGAAAGGAAATCATTTCCTTAGGAAATCCCACGGGAAAGAAAAACAAACTTCCCACTAATTTTCTTTTTCGCTGTTTGGAAACATTAGGAAAGCAAGGAGAAAATATATGTTTGTTTCCATTCTAGTGTTTGGTTTGTGTATGAAAAGGAAACAAAATCATACTAATATTCCATTTATATCTTCATATATTAAAACATATAGTTACACAAATCTCATAAATTTTTGAAATAAAATTGTCAATAATAATTTGTAACAAGGATATAAATGCACTTATACTATGTAATTAATACACAATTAATGCAGGAAAACTGGAAGGGAAAATAAATCATTTGGAGGATGAGAGGATCCACTTTCTTCCATATTTTCTCTTCTTAAAGGAAAGTTGTTCCTTTCATTAAGCACACCAAACATAAGAAATGAATAAATTTCTTTTCCCAATCCCTCAATTCCACGAAACAAAACAAACGAGGCCTACGAGTCAAGACTCGCTAAGGCACCTTGTAAGTATGTCTGATCATCTTAATTAGAAATCAAATCTTCGACTTGTAGATTTTGAATTTGGAGTCAACCAGCCAGAGTAATCTCATATTTTAAACCATAGCCTCTGCTTAAACTACTAATGCATAGCCAATCGGAATCGTACTTGCACAAATTGCAATTCCATTTTGATCTCTAATAACAAAGCCCACCAAAGTTTTACCGTTTGCATTTACCGCCTCGACAAAATTTAGTTTGTAATGATTGGGTAATGGAGGATAGCAACTTATCATAGTTGTCCGTTTTCTTCTAAAATCTCGTATAGAAACTTTATTAGTTTCCCAAAAGTCACAATTTCTAAGAAAAATTCTTCTATGCACTAGCGGTGTAAGTAAAGCAGTAGATCTGATCTAGCAGATCTTAGAGGTTGATATTTATATACAATCTTTTAACAACAACAAAAATATACTTAATGTTATCAACCATCTTTTAATGTTGGTGCAAGTGTGTTTTTTAGTCTCCAAGCAATACAACTCCCAATAAACCCTCAAGAAATTCGGCCAAAAAACAAATAAAGTCTTCGCATGACCTTCAAGATTCAACTACGCTATTAAGAATTGAGTGGCGGCTGTTGTATTGTAGAAGATGATGTATTAATTGTAAGAACGCATGATGCACACAAGGTCATATCACAAATCACATAACACACAACCTGCACAAGAACCAGAAACAATTATGCAGCACACCAGAAGAATTCCTAATCACCTGGATTGACACTTTCAATCCCTGCAGCCACAGCTTGTCCAAGAGCATTCATTGAGGTAGACATCTTCTAAGATCAGGAATGAGCAGCTGCACAAATGGAAGAAAGTCTTCTATGATTCAACACCAAAATGCTTCAGAATGGGGCTGAGAATGTATGCAAGGAGCAGTGTTGAACATAGGGACTTTCTCCTCCTTATATATTCGCCAAAACTTATTCTTAGACTCTTCCGATAAGGAGTCCTCGTTTTACTTCATTGTTTATCAGTTTAGGAGACTTAAAACTTATCACAACACTTCATGTTAATCAGGTTATTAACAATGAGAGTCCTACTCCTATCAAGAGATATACATCTCGATAGGTGACTGGTATTAGAGTTATAATCACATATTTCTTGTTATTTATTTAGCTAGATCAATTGTTCTATTTACTTAATGCTTTTAGATAATGTTAAGTCCACTTAATTCTAACATTCTCCCACTTGGACTAACATTTTCTATTTGTAGAACAATTGAACCAACAACTTGAATTAAACAACAACTGAAGTGTGCACTTGAAACATGTAAAAAACTCAGATCTCATTCAGCTCGGTCAAGTACAGAAACTAATGCAGAATTCAGAACCAACTAAGTTTGGAACAAACTCATTGGTTAAAAATCACTAACATCAGCTACTGTATTCACATGAGCTTAAGTGATAATAACAGAGCTATATGGCAAGTATATCTACCTCTAAGGCCATAATACTTATAGTCCATCAGAATGATTTTGATTTATCAAAATCTTGGCAATAACCTCTAAACACCAGTGAACTTGAAGTTGTTTTCTGTAACTGAAAATCTATGCAAGCATAGCAGTTCACTTGATAACACACATATATTCAAAATGAAATAACTAAAAACAAGTACTGCACACAAGTTAACCTTTAATGAAATAATTACTTCCTGGAATACCTCAATTTATTGATAACTTGTAGATGCTAATACAAGTATTAGAAAATTTCAAAACTGAATTGGAACTGTTACATAGGAATAAAAATTCAAAAAATGACTCGAAACTCCCACTGAACTCAAGCTCTCAAATCAAACAATACTCCCATATTCTATGTATGTCTCTTAAAATTTACAACTGATAAAGCCTTGGTAAATAGATCTACAAGTTGAGATTCTGTGTCAATATTCAAAACAACAACTTCACCATGCTTCACTCTCTCTCTCTTACACTACAGTATTTCAAATCAATGTGCTTGGAGTTGTTAGACCTCTTACACTGTTCTTGCCAAAAAATACTGCAGTTCATTATCACATTAAATCTTAAGTGCATCCGACACAATTGAACTTAAAACTTTGGTCTGCATTAAAAAGTTTTTAATCCACAATCCTTCACACATTCCTTCATAAATGGCTATGAATTCAGCCTGCATAGTGGAGGTAGAGACTAATGACTGTTTCATGGTTTTCCATGCCACAGCCCCTCCTGCAAGCATGAACACATAACTAGATGTTGATTTCTTTGAATCTGGATAATTCCCAGTAAAATCTGAATCAGTATATCCAACTAATTCCAGCTGTTTGACTTGTCTATATACCAACATGTGGGATTGGTTCTCTGCAAGTATCTAAGTACCTTTTTTCCTGCAGTCCAATGTTCTTAAATAGGGTTTGACTAAAATCTAGACAAAATTCTAACTGCAAAAGCTAAATCAGGTCGAGTACAGACCTGTGCATACATGAGGCTGCCTATTAGTCTAGCATAAGGCTTGCTATCCATATTAGACATCTTCCCCCCATTTTTGGAATTTTTATTCTTTGACAGTTTGTCTCCTTTTGTCATAGGAGCTTCACCTAATGCACAAGCTTCCATCCCAAATCCTCTTTAAAACTTTTAAAATGTAGTTTTGTTGAGATAAGCCTAATAAACCATGTGCCCTGTCTCTCTTGATTTCAATACCTAAGACATAAGAGGCCTTACCTAAATCCTTCATGTCAAATTTATTAGACAGAAAGGTTTTGGTGTCTTTAAGTAACTTAATGTTGCTGCTAGCTAAAACAATATCATCCACATACAGTATGAGAAAAATAAAGTTGTTTCCAATTGTTTTCATGTACACACATTCATCAACTATATTTTCTATAAAACCAAATGATGAAATCACAGAGTCAAACTTTTTATACCATTGCCTAGAAGCTTGTTTTAATCCATAAATGGATTTCTTAAGTCTGCATACATGGTTTTCTTTTCCAGATTTCACAAAACCCTCAGGCTGCTTCATATAAATGACTTCATCTAATTCTCCATTCAAAAATGCTGTTTTAACATCCATTTGGTGTAATTCCATATTATAATGAGCCACTAAAGCCATTATAATTCTAAATGAATCTTTTGTGGATACAGGAGAAAAAGTTTCAGTATAGTCTATGCCTTCTTTTTGTGTGGAACCCTTAGCTACCATCCTAGCTTTATGCCTCTCTATGTTGCCATTTGCATCCCTTTTTGTCTTAAACACCCATTTGCATCCTATGGCTTTCTGGTTTGGATAAGGTTCAACTAGCTCCCACACTTTGTTTTGACTCATGGATGAAATCTCAGCTTCCATAGCTTTCTGCCATTCTTCAACTTCACTGCTTTCTAATGTATGTTTAAAACTCAATGGATCATTTTCTTCTGCAAGGACATCAATTTCTTGCAAGTAAACAACATAATCACCATCCTCCCCATAAACTGGTCTTCTTTGTCTCTGGGATCTCCTAGGCTGAGGGTTAACATTGTCTCATTGCACATTTTGAGCCATATATGGTGCTTGATCATCTAAGGCTACTGGCTCTTCTGAATTTTGATTTTCAACTTCATTTTCTGAATTAACAGTTTGCATTTCATTTTCAAATATTAGAGGTAAAAAATTTTCTAAAGTCTCATCTTCTGTAATTTCTTCAAACTCTAAAGACAAGTCTTCAAAACTTGTATTACAGACTACTTCATCCAAGAATTTAGCTTGATTTGTTTCAAAAGTCCTGGTTGTATGATGAACTGAATAAAATTTATAACCTTTAGATTTTTCACAATATCCTATGAAATAGCAACTCATTGTTTTTGGATCTAACTTCTGTGTCAAGGCATTAGGTGTTTTAGCCTCAGCTTTGCATCCCCAAACATGACAGTGATGCAAGCTTGCCTGTTTTCCACACCAAAGCTCATAAGGTGTCTTTTTTATAGATTTACTATGTGATCTATTGCAAATGTAATTTGCAGTCTTATGAGCCTCACCCCATAAATATTTTGGCAGACCTGAAGTACACATCATACTTCTCACCATGTTTAACAAGGTTCTATTTTTTCTTTCTACTATTCCATTTTGTTGAGGGTTGTAGGGAGTTGTATACTGAGCCTTAATGCCATTTTCTTGTAAATAAAGTGCAGAAGGTCCCTTTTGCTAGCCTGTTTCAATATGTCTACCATAGAACTCACCTCCTCTATCAGATCTCACTACTTTAATTTTCTTTTCAAGTTGCAATTCAACTTCAGTTTTGTATATTTTGAATGCATCAAGAGCTTGTGATTTTTCTGACAACAAGTAAATATAGCAGTATCTAGATAAGTCGTCTATAAATGTGATGAAATAAAAATTTCCACAGAGTGTTTTATATTTGAATGGACCACATATGTCTGTGTGAATTAGTTCTAAGAGATTTTGACTTCTTAAAGCCTTTTTCTTTCTGCAGTTTGTCAATTTTCCCTTAAAACATTCAATGCAATCACTCAAGTCTGTATAATTCAATGCAGGCAAAATCTTATTTTTCTCAAGTGTTTTAAGTATTTCTTTAGATATATGGCCTAGTCCCCTGTGCCATAACTTTGCAGACTTATTATTGAATAGAGTTCTTTTAATACCTGTAATGTTGTTATCTGCATTCATGTTTTCATTGTTCTCAATCAATAGAATTTCCTGCTTAATTACAGAACAATCTAATCTCAAATAATTATTTGAAAACATTCCACAACCAATGTATTCAGAACCTTGAAATAATTTTATTCCACTAAAATCAATAATGAGTTTGCATCCAATACTAACTAAAAGACCTACTGAAATAAGATTCCTTTTTAAGGAAAGAATATAATAAACATTGTCCAGAAAAATAAATTTTATTAATCCTAAATCAATCTTCAGAGTTCCAATGCCTTAACTGCTACCCTTATTCCATTTCCCACATAGACCTGCTGCTCACTTTTCATTGGTGCCCTCCTCTTTGTTGAACCCCGCAGTGAGGTGGTAATATGAATAGGTGAGCCTGAATCTAACCAATAAATGTGTGAATCTACATTTATAAAATTAACTTCTAGAGAAAAGACTGAATAAGGAAATGACTCACCCTTCTTAATCATCCAAGCTTTAAAGCCACTACAGTCCCTCTTCATGTGCCCTATCTTTTTTACAGAAATAACACTTATACTTAAAGACTTTTCTAGCTCTAGCTTCTGCAAATTTCCCAAGTACTTTAGTGATGGTGGTCTTCTTAGGCTTAAGTTTATTCTGCTTCTTCCACTTTGGTTTCTCAACCAGATTAACTGTAGTGGTTGGTACTCCCTCTCTCTTAATTCTTTCCTCCTCAACCACATAGATGGAGATTAGCTTGTTCAGGTTCCATTTGGTCTCTAAAGCATTATAGGAAGTTCTAAGGTTGCTGTAGGTGTTTGGCAGAGAATGAAGTGCCACATGCACCACCTGTTCATCTTTAACTCCCATGTCTAGGTCTCTGAGCCTAGAGTTAATGTCAATTAGCTGCATAATGTGCTCCGTCACACTATCCTTACCAGAGAAATTCAGTTCATTAAACTTCCTTGACAACCTAGCTGCTTCAGCCTTGTCACTTTCTCTATATTTGTTTGCAATTTCTTCCAGAAAGTCCATGGCTAACTCGAGCTCCACTATAGACCCTTTCACTGTGTCTGACATAGTGCACCTAATCACATTTTGGGCTTTCCTGTTGCTGCTATACCACTCCTTATAATGCCTCCTATCCTCATTGGTACTTTCAGAATCTAGTTCAGAAGGCTGATCCTCTATAAGGCAAAGATCCATGTTTTGATGCATGGACAAATAAAATTCGACCTGGTTTCTCCACTTCTTATAATTCCACCCATTAAGCATCTCAACTTGACCTAAGGTCACAACAAGAGGTCCTAGACAAAAGAAAGATAAAACGTACGTGTAAGTTACTGCAATATTTCATTTTCTGTGTGTTAAGACTGTATTTTAAATTTTATGTGTTTCATGCATAAGTTCAAAAGTAGGCAACATTACAGAAACACAATCACAAACAATAACCCCATAAACTGCAGTAATATCAAGTAATGCCTTTGTGGCATAAAACTTAACATTCTTAAGGTTCTAAATCACCATGCTATATCCTACATATACCAGTTATTAGTTGAAACAATCATACCTTTAGATAAGAAAAGTTTCAAAAAATGAATATAGATATTTGTGTTTATACATGATGTTGTACCATAATCAAGATTACACAGTGAACATCTTCTTTGGAAGAACAAAATATAAGTGTAATTTTAAAATAGCAACACAAGTGTTAATTTGTTTAATCTTTAAGAATTTCTCTAAAAAAATGATGGCTTGCTTTGTGCAACATGATCAAACTGTAACCAGAAATTCACAAATCAAAAGTTAATAATGTGTTTTGCCTAATTGTTCACAGTTTATTAACTATATTCTGCATATATGAGAACATAACAAGATTACTGGGAGATTTGTACTGAATTCTTGTTAGTTCCTAAATCATATTCAACTGAAGACAAGATTATCAAGAATATCAACCATAGACATATTTGCACATCAGAAACATCACATCCATACATTTATCAACAATTGCATATTCAATCAACATTCCACACATGATGTTTATATGCAATATGACAACCCTTTCCATATGCTAAACAGTAATCCATATGACAACCCTTTCCATAATGCAGAAACTGAAATGCAAGTTTTGATTCTCAGAAAACATACCTTGGCCTCTGCTACAGCGTTGCAACAATTATTTTAGCGGAAGCAAAATTAAGAACAAGCAACAACTTTAACCTTTCTGTCAATCCAAAAATTTCTAAATGAGGGTCTTCAATCCTCAGAACTGAGAATTCAATCTCAGTAAGCCCTACTCAATCCAATCCCAAAACATAAGTGACCGTTATGTTCTAACGGTAATATTCTTTAAACTATTTTAATTCTGGACTCGGGTTTGGGCCAGTTTACTTAATGAATTGGATTAATACTAAAAACGGGTTAAACATCATTTAAGGCCTGCTTTTACTATAACAGAAAATATATTTTATTTTCCAGAAAATAATTTTCACAATATGGTTTTCTAAAACAAAGCAAAAACGCATGATATGTGTTTATGAAATTCTTAAGCTCTGATACCATTTGTAAGAACGCATGATGCACACAAGATCATATCACAAATCACATAACACACAACCTGCACAAGAACCAGAAACAATTATGTAGCACACCAAAAGAATTCCTAATCACCTGGATTGACACTTTCATCCCTGCAGCCATAGCTTGTCCAAGAGCATTCATCGAGGCAGACATCTTCTAAGATCAGGAATGAGCAGCTGCACAAATGGAAGAAAGTTTTTTATGCTTCAACACCAAAATGCTTCAGAATGGGGCTGAGAATGTATGCAAGGAGCAGTGTTGAACATAGGGACTTTCTCCTCCTTATATATTGGCCAAAACTTATCCTCGGACTCATTCCATAAGGAGTCCTTGTTTTACTTCATGTTTATCAGTTTAGGAGACTTAAAACTTATCACAACACTTCATGTTAATCAGGTTATTAACAATGAGAGTCCTACTCCTATCAAGAGATATACATCTCGATAGGTGACTGGTTTTAGAGTTATAATCACATATTTCTTGTTATTTATTTAGCTAGATCAATTGTTCTATTTACTTAATGCTTTTAGATAATGTTAAGTCCACTTAATTTTGACATTAATTAATGGACAAAATACTTGTTAATGTCTAAAAGTCTAGCGGTAGCTGGACCTTAGTTAACGCTGATCCGGTGGGCGGATCGATACTTGTGTTGTTATTGTAGTTCCCTTTACCTATCAAGTAAAATACAATGGGCGTCAGAGGGAGACCGCGCCGGGCGGTCTTCAACTCTCCGATGCCTAAGTTAGTCAATGTATTTATGTTGACAAAGTAACAGTAGGAAAGTATTGAATGCGTCCTTAATGAGGAGAGAGGAGATAACCTTTTATAGGTGAGGAAGAGACTGATCTTGTCTTTGTTTTCGATGTGGGACTGATATGCTTCAGTTCCCAGTTTCAGAAGCTTCTGATGCCATCTTGGCGCGGCGCGTGGCGGCGCGTTGGTGGCGATCTGGAGGTGCTCCGATGCTGAGGTTGTAGCCCGTCTGGCGGTGTGTCTGTATGTCATTCCTTTGGTTGGAATTAGTACCTTTGGCGGTACAATGAGCATGGCCCATTATAGCTAATTATGCTTGCAAATGTACATGTATGTACAATACTGTTTACTCCCTATACTTATAGGGTATCGACGTTTTAGTCCCTGACATTTCAATTTCACCTAAAAAGTTCCTGAACTTTCCAATTTCACCTAAAAAGTCCCTGCCGTCAATTTTCCGTAAAAAAGTCTGTTATCTTGCTGACGTGGCACTATTTCAACAGTAAAATGACTATTTTACCCTTACTGACCCAAAAAAAAATTTACTCTTTTTTCTCTGTTTTTTTTAAATTTGTTCTTTTTTATTCCTACTTTTTTTTAACTCTTTTTTCTCTATTTTTTTAATTTGTTCTTTTTTATTCCTACTTTTTTTTAACTCTTTTTTCTCTATTTTTTTTTAATTTGTGCTCTTTTTTTTTTCCTACTCTTTTTTCGCTATTTTTTTAATTTGTTCTTTTTTATTCCTACTTTTTTAACTCTTTTTCTCTATTTTTTTATCTTTTTTTTTCCTACTCTTTTTCTCTTTTTTTTTTTATTTGTTCTCTCTGTTTTTTTTTTTAACACTATTTTCTTTTTTTTTATTTATTTGTTCGCTCTCCTTTTATATATATATATATATATATATATATATTTCTTTCTCTTTTCTATTTAGCTCTTCTTCCTCTTCCTCCTCTCTGCTCTTCGGCCTTATTTTCCTCCTCCCTGATCGCAGCTCCAGTTTTCGGCCACGCTTGGAAGCTGGAATGGTCGGGTTCTCTTCCCTTCAGATTTCGGCCCCTTCGTGGTGTCGGAGATATATCAGAAGCTTTCTCTCGACGTCAATGACGTTTCTTTGGTGTTGGTTTGCTGAGATGATGAGCCAATAGAGATTCAAAGAGGATAAGATATTTGAGTTTTCCTGCAAGTTTCCATGTTTTGGTCTATTTGGCAGTTTCTGATCGTAACTTTAGAGAGAAATGTGTGAACTGTTTTGGCACCGAAGAAAGGGAGGTGGAATGTGAATTGATTTGATTTGGGTGTGCTCCGATTTGGTTTGGAACCGCTGTATGGATAGAGGTCATCAGGAGAGGTGGTGATGCTTGCTAGCATGACGGGGATGATGGATGGACGGTGGAATGGTCAGCACTTGCTTGGAGCGGCGGGCACGCCAACGGTGATTAGGAGAGGTGGTGATGCTCGCCAAAAATTGGAGCTGAGATCAGGGAGGAGGAAAAGAAGGCCGAAGAGCAGAGAGGAGGGAGAGGAAGAAGAGGTAAACAGAAAAGAGAAAGAAAAAAAAAAAACAAAACAAAACAAAAGAGAGAGAACAAATATAAAAAAAGAGGAAAAAAGTTTTAAAAAAAAAAGAGAAAAAAGATTAGGAAAAAAAAAAGAGAAAAGAGGGTTAAAAAAAAAGAGAACAAATAAATAAATAAATAAATAAATAAATAAATAAATAAGAGAAAAGAGAGTTAAAAAAAGAGAGAGAGAGAGAGAAGAGTAAAAAAAAAAGAGTAGGAAAAAAAAAAGAGAACAAATTAAAAAATATAGAGAAAAAAAAAAAGTAGGAATAAAAAAGAACAAATTAAAAAAATAGAGAAAAAAGAGTTAAAATAAAAAGAACAAACTAAAAAAATAGAGAAAAAAGAGTTAAAAAAAGAAAAAAAAAAGAGTAAATTTTTTTTTTGGGGTCAGTAAGGGTAAAATAGTCATTTTACTGTTGAAATAGTGCCACGTCAGCATGATAACAGATTTTTTAACGGAAAATTGACGGCATGGACTTTTTAGATGAAATTGGAAAGTTCAAGGACTTTTTAGGTGAAATTGAAACGTTAAGGACTGAAACGTCGAGACCCTATAAGTATAGGGAGTAAACAGTATTTTGTCATTAATTAATTTTTAGAGTTACACTCTTTTGCTCTATTCATGTAGATTTGAATTGAGTTGTAATTTTCCTTCTTAAGTTATTTGTATTTGGGTCTTGCTTTGGGCTCTTCCCATTGGGTGCATACCTTTGGTTATTACTAGCAACAATGCCCGCGCTTTGCCGCGGGATGTGAATCGCAACCATAATGTTTTTTCTTACTCCCTAAACTTAAAAGGTAAAAATTGATTTGGGAGATCGTCAAACATGCAGAAATCAAACCCATAAAGCAATCTAACCAAAACCCTGTTTCATATACCATCTTTTAAGTATAAGAAGAGTCCCTCAACAGCATATAATCTCACACCAGCAGTCCACCTCGTATCAATTTTCTACTCTACTCTCGGGCTATGGCTTTAAAATTGTACTAAAAAGTTGAAAGGTTACAACTTCAAAGAAATTCATCCTCTACAGATCTCAGGAAAAAAAACCTTATCAAAAAATTTCTAAAAATTTAAAGTTGAGCATGATTTCAAAAATTGCTTAAAATTTATTCTCTTCCATTTACCTTGATTTACAGATTCAACCTTTTCCTTCACTTCAGACCTTGCTGACCAATTTCTTACAACAGTACCATGTGAGACCTGCATACAAAACCAATCACAGTTTAACATTAAATAGGAACAATTTACAATTACAATAGACAAAATTGAGAGAGGAGAATTAAGGAACCTTGAACGTAGAAGCAATCTATGTCTCCAAGCATGAACAACAACTCTGGAATTGAATGTTTGAAGCCGCACCTCAAACACCAGAAACAACAGCTCTCCTGCCTTTCTCAACACACCTCCACCTCAAGGTTAAGCCAATAACCCAGAAACCCCTGCATCACCAAAACCCCAAATCAAAATTCTTTCAAAAAAACAACAAATTCTTTCATTATCCCTGTTTCTTCATTATTATTAGAGAACACAAAAACACATACACGGAGAACATGCAGAACCTACTCTCTGAAATTCTCTCCCTCTCTTTCACTCTATCAACAACAGAAACACAAAGCTCAGCTAAGAAGAAAGAGAAAAAAAGAAAACATCCTGTCTATCAACTTCAGAAAACAGATATGCTCATCAAATAAAGTATAAGAGCTAATGGAAATAGAAGGAAGCAGGTGTGAAAAGCCAAAATAAATGAATGAATGGAAGACGATCCGCATGGCAAAGAAGCACCCGAACTAATTGCTCAAACTATTGGAGCTGAGACAGAAAAGAAATTGGATTCAAATACTAACTTGCAAAAACCCCCACCACTCGTTTGTGACATCAACGAAAATACAATGCATAAAACTTACTTGTTCAACAACTCAACCCTGTAGTCCATCTCCTTTTCTGCCATACCAAAAATCTGCACACAATTATTTAAAAAGCATTAGTTCCAGGGCAACAACTGAATAGCAAAAGAGTACCAATCCATCTCTAAGAGTAAAAATAAACCATGTTACAGCCTACTAAACTCTCAGGAAATACCTTTGTTTCATTAAGATCAAACACTCATCACTGATCAATACGACCATATGCCAAAATTGATTGCACCAAATCGACAGAAAACAGAGGTTCCAAATACCCACTAAGAATTTCAATGACCAAATCCCAAAACTTTCCCAAAATCCAATCTTTGACACTCTTGAACTCCTCTTCACATTCAAGCATGTACAATGGAAAAGCAATGAAGAAAAAGGGCATTTACCTGTTCCTTGTCCAAACCCACAGGAATCTGATGTTATAAAGCTTCAGGTGATGGAAATTCTGTCATCGGGTAAGGGCTATTGCCACACTTAAATCCCGTTTTATTTCTCCACTGTAACTCCCAGCTCTCATTTTGGCTGCCTCAATGAGTCTTCTACCAATAACTCCTGAGCAACCTGCAATGGAGAAAGAGCATTCAACTTATACAGAACAGAAAATTATTCTCGTCTAGGGAACAAAAATGAAAGACCAAAGCATGTTGAATCCCTTTGAGGAACAGCCGACTGTAGAAGAGAAAAGAAGATAAAGATCGACGCACAGCAGAACCAAAAGAAAATATCAAAGGAGGGCAAAACAGACAATTTACTGTCCTATGAACAGTAACCGTGTGAACAGTCACCGAAAAAAGGAGGGCAAAACCGTCACTTTACTGTTCTATAAACAGTACCTAATGAACAGTGAACTCATCTTTGGTATATAGTAAATTAGTGAATGCTTTCATTAATTCCAAAAACACAAAAGAGAAACATTGGCTGTTCCCCCAACCACGTACTTGAAGGAACCTTTGGAGCAGTTCCAACTCTTTGAACTCTGTTCCAAACAAAAGTAAAGTATATGGCTTCTATGAACAACCAAGGAGCCTCCTCTTCTTCTGCTACTTCAGATTTCGTCCCTTACTCATGGTCATACGATGTCTTCCTGAGTTTTCGTGGCGAGGATACACGCTATGGTTTTACAGGCCACTTGCACAGTGCTCTGCTTCGAAAGGGAATCAACACCTTCATAGACAACGATCTTACAAGAGGAGACGAAATAGCACAGTCGCTTCTCAAAGTAATCGAAGAGTCAAGGATCTCGGTCATTGTATTCTCTGAAAACTATGCATCATCCAAGTGGTGCTTGGATGAGCTGGTTCACATTCATCACTGCAATGAATCAAAGCAACAAATGGTGAGGCCAATTTTCTACAAGGTGGATCCTGCTGTTGTAAGATACCAGAAAGGCAGTTATGGTGAAGCATTGGCGAAGCACGAAAGGAGATTCCCAGATAACTTGGAAAAGGTGGGAAGATGGAGGACAGCACTTACAAGATCAGCAAATTTATCTGGCTGGCATTACAAGGAGAAAGAGTGAGTTTATTTCTCATTTATGTAGTAGTACTGGTTATTTCCATTCTGTTACACTGGTTATCTAGATCATAGATCGAAAATCCCAAAACCTCAAAAAACCCAAATCATACATCAACAGATTTGATTAATCCAAAATCCAACTAATTACATAAATTTCAGGAAGAGAGAAGCACAGTCTATAGTAGTGCAAGTGGAAATTGTAGGCAGAAATTAGTGGATACTGTCATTTAGATCCTGTACCTCATTCTTTGTTACATTTAAAGGGATTGAACCGAAACAGAAAGCAGTAACAAAACTGAAATTCAAGCAGAAACCAACTAAACAAACAACCAACTTAAAGCATCTTTAGAAAACATTTAGCTTCTCCCACAGGTTCTTGAGTATATTATTGTAGAGAGATTAGAAAGATGACATAAGGTAGTTTCTGTTTATACATATCTTTTATTTGTGTCTTTGTTCTTATATTCTTTGCATTCTCGAGTCATATATTCTTCATTTTCTGTTTAACTGGTAGATATGAATCCACATTTATCGACAACATAGTTGAGGAGATCTCACTCCAATTACTCAATCAGACATATTTGGATGTGGCTGAGTATCCTATCGGAATAGATTCTCGTGTCCAGGATATTGATAAACTTTTAAGTGTTAGTGGAAATAGTCGTTGCATAATTGGGATATGGGGATCTCCTGGAATAGGAAAGACGACAATTGCCAAAGCTGTTTATAACTCAATTGCACATAGATTTGAAGGCAGATGTTTTTTGGAAAATGTTGGAGAAAAGTCAGAGTCACCTGAAGGCCTAGTTCAACTACTAGAGACTCTCCTTGTCGAGATTCTAGGAGGCCCAAGCTGGAAGTTAACTAGTGTTGATAAAGGAATCAATGTTATAAAGCAAAGGCTGAGAAATAAAAGGGTCCTCATAGTTCTTGATGATGTGAATAAATTGGAATGGCTAAGCAAATTAGCAGGAGCTACAGGTTTGTTTGGTGAGGGAAGTAGAGTCATTTTAACGACCAGGTATAAGGGTTCACTAACTCGTCATGGAATTAAGTTAGTATACGAAGTCAACAAGTTAGATCACCAGCAAGCGCTTGAGCTTCTCAGTTGGCATGCCTTTGGGAAAAATGAACCTCCATATGAGTATGTTGCACTCGCAAGTCGTGCAGTAGACTATGTTCAATGCCTTCCGCTAGCTCTGAAAGTTTTGGGTTCTCATCTGGGTACTCTTGAAACCGCAGATCGTTGGCAAGCTACATTGGATAGCTATAAAAGTGCCCCTTATAAAGAGATTCAGAAACCATTCAGAATATGTTATGATGCATTGGAATATGAAGTGAAAGAAGTTTTCCTTGACATCGCATGCTTCTTCAACCATGAGGAAAAAAAATTTGTGCTAGAAATACTGAAAGATGATGATGACCTTGATGTTGTTGAGAATTATATTGATGTACTCATACAAAGCACCCTCATAAGTTTTGATCGGTTCAAGAGGATTTCGATGCATAATTTGCTAGAACAAATGGGTAAAGATATAGCTCGCCAAGAATCTGTTGAACCTGGAGAATGCAGGAGAGTGTGGTTTCACAAGGATGTGTTTCGTATTCTAACCGAAAATTCTGTGAGTACAATATTTATTGCTGAAGAATTTAAAACACTTGCATTCTTAATTACTTGGTAAAGGAATGTCACTATTAATACCATTGCTTTTTCATACTAGGGAACCAATAAAATTGAAGGTATCATGGTAAAGTTTCCCCTACCAGTTGAGATACCCTTGAATGCTAAAAGCTTCTCAGGCATGAGAAATCTCAAATATTTCATAAACTGTAATGCATGCCTTTCTGGATACGTGGATTATCTTCCCAATAGCTTGAAGTTGATTGATTGGGGTAGGTGTGAGCTGAAATCTTTTCCGTCCAATTTTCAACCAAAGGAACTTATTGTGCTCAATATGCCTTACAGTCGCATTGCAGATCTGGGAAAAGGATTAGTTGAGGTACTTCATACTAATTTCTTCTCTTGTCATTTTGAAGAGGTTTTTGTGTAAAAATTGGCTTGAATAGCTAACATACCCTAACTGGAATAGCAAAACTGTCAATTAGCTCCCCTGTGTTCTTGTTTTAGTCAACCTGGACCTTTAACTTTTTGAAGTAGGCTATTGTGTCTCCTTTCATCAATTTCTTTCATTTCCGTCCTCTATCTGTTTTGAAAATGCCATTTCAGATGGTTGGAACTAGGGGGTGCATATAGACAATTTTCGCTATTCCAATTGGATATTGTGGTCATTGTGCCTAAAAGTTGAGTTGCAAATTTCTTTTTATGGTTATGATTTGGTCTATTAAGACAATTATGCTTTTTATCACAGCATTTGACAAAGGTGACGTCTCTAAACTTTGACAACTGCAAATTCCTGAAAAAAGTCCCCAACTTGTCTGGAATCCCAAACATTAAGTCGTTGAGTCTAAGTCAATGTACCAGTTTAGTGGAGGTTGATCCTAGTGTTGGATTTCTTGAAAAACTTGTTACATTGGCCCTTAATGGATGCTCTAACCTGACAAAATTTCCGACAAGAGTTTGCTGGAAATCTCTTGAAGATTTAATTCTTCTTGATTGCAAAAGGCTTAAGAAGTTCCCAGAAATTGTGGACAAGATGGAATCCTTAGACGCCTTGCAATTGGGAGGTACTGGCATAAAAGAATTGCCATCATCAATTCGATATCTTACTCAAGTTTCCTATATAGGTTTGGATAGATGTCAAAACCTTAAAAGTCTTCCCAGCAGTATTTATGAGTTGCAACATCTTGATTATCTTGGTCTTAACCACTGTCCAAATCTGATCACTCTTCCAAGTAAGGCGACCTCAGAAGTTTCATCCAGTGCAGAATCACTTCCTTTGGCACTCAAGTATTTATCTTATGAAGGGTGCAGTTTATTATCAGACATCGATTTATCTGCTGGTCTTCTTTGCCTATCCAGACTAGAGGATCTTGATTTATCAGAAAGCAATTTTGTTAGTCTTCCCAAGGGGATTAGCAAATTTGTCAACTTGAAGTCACTTAAGTTGCGGAGATGCAAGAGGCTTCAAGCGATTTTAGAACTTCCACCATTTACAAGGATCATAGAAGTGGCTGATTGCGTATCATTGGAAGCATTTTCACTGTTGTCAGAGATACTGGAGAATAAAGACACACAACTTGTTTATAAGATGGACTTGTCTAATTGTCATAGACTTATTGATAATTTGGGCTTGGACGTGGCAAAAATCGCAAATGTATTACTGAATGAGGTGTTTCTCTGCTCCCCTCTCTCTGTCTCACCCACTATCTACATCTTATTGTTAATAGGATGGCGCATGATATAATTACCTTTACCATGTTTTATGTTACAGGTGGAGTACTCTTTGTTTGAGGTTTTACTTCCAGGAAATAAAGTTCCACAGTGGTTTAACTATCATAAGGATATCTGCGTTGTTGTTGATGAAGATCAAAGGGATCCAATATGCGAAATATTGATTGAAATCCCTCAACATTTCATATCATTGGGTGAAGGATTGACTCTATGTGCTGTTTTTGAAATCACAGAAAAGTTTGGTGGTTATTATAATTTTGGCGCGATGGTTGAGATTAATGAACTTTCCGTGGAATTATATGTTGATTGTGATTTCAAATCAAGTATGGTAGAGTCAGCTCATGTGTGGCTAAAGTATATTCCTTTAGCTGTTGACATCAAGTCGAAGTTGAATGAAGAGAGGCCATCAATGCCTTATATGTGTCGAGTTGTCTTTCACCAATGGCATGGCAAAGGGTTGCTGTATAAAAGCTGCGGGGTTCACCTGGCTGGTATGCTACGGGATGGTGGTGATCAAGATGAAGATGATGATGATGATCGTCATCATGAGCAAGAGCAATCGATATCCTTGTCCACTGAAGCAACAAATCGTCCAAATGACAGCCGCAGTTATGAAGATGAAGATGATGACGAGTTGTGTAGCTGCTTTATCTGGACGCGCTTCTTGACCTGCTGCTCCCCAGAAAGTTAGGAAAACTATACTCATGGACAGTCGGGGTTTCAGCACCAGAAGGTTAAATATGGTCTGTTGGATTAATATCTTTTGATAATGGTGCATTGTTTCAGTAATGTTGGCCGAGAACAAGATGAGAAACATTTCAAATTCCTTGATGAATACACAGGCACTCCCACCCTGAGCCATTGCTTGAAATGGTGCAGGGTGTTGTTTAGGGTGAGTTGTCAAGTACTCAAGTCAAATAAATGAAACATGTTCTGACATGATTATATTTGTGGTATGCAATTTATAGAAAACTCACTCATCAGTTTTTGATAGATCTGTTTAGCTTTTTTCTTTTTCCTCTCTTTTTTGCGAGAAGAAGTCATTGCTGTCCTTGCACCTCACACAGAGAAGCCTGCCTGCACTGATGGTTTTATGTACAAACTTGTTCTGATTAAAGATCCCCATGCATGCATGTGCTTTGCATCAGGGGTTTTTAGGGGTGAGAGGTGAATGGTTTGTGTCGGGATGTTCAATGTGCACTGAACCTCCAAATGCAAATGTTCTACCATGAGCGGTGAATGGTAGGTGTCGGCATGTTCAACATTAGCTGTGTTATATTCCAATATTCTTACTTTTTTGTTGTAATTATTAATGTGGCTATTCATGTAATAGCAATTAGTGTTGCGTGATATACGCCAATTAAGATTGATTAGTGATTAACAGAATATAATTAGCAATTGATTGATTGTAATAAGACGAGTGATTGATGTAATCATTAAATAGTTACCTTTTGTAAACCTGAGGTATTCCTATATAAACCTTATTGTGAAATGAATAGAATCACTTCATTCTTCATACTCTCTATTCTATGTGTCATCATTTCTCTCCTCTCAAATTATTTTACTATAGTTTTACAACACGTTATTAGCACGAATAGTTCTACCATTGAGAATAGTTTTTTGGAGCACGAATAGCTCTGAGATTTGGATCGAATGGCTTTGAGATTTGAGATTTCCTACCAGAAGAGGCGAGCGAATAGCTCTTGGATTGGCTGAGAAGACAACATTCTCAGTTCTGCATAGATAAGATGAAGATTCATCCGTTCTACATGGAGTTAAGTTCTCCAAATTCTAATTTTAATTCATGGTTTCAAACGTTGATTATGTGAATAATCACCGTAAAGCATGAACCCTATTATATCATACTAGTCTTCCTCCACACATGCTCTGCATGTGCAAGTATTTTTATTTTTATTATATTTTTTTTCAGAAAGAAAAAAAGATAATGGATTAAAACAGTTATTGTAGAGAGAAGTTAGTGGAAGACAAAAGTGGGTTATGAGATTTTTTTTGTTTATTTTTTTAATAAAAATATAATTTGTAATTGTCTTAATTGCCCTTGTGATTTAATTAATTCTTAAAGTTTTTTAATATTTCAAGGTCATTTATGTCAAATTTTTTAGTTTTGGCTAACAAAGTCTCTTTTTTTAATAATAGTATAGATATACTTGTTTGTAATTTTGAATTGTACATACACATGCTCATTAAACCTTGATTGCATGTAATGATTTCCCACATCAACCCAAAAATCTATGCATACGCATATAATGTGCAAAGTTGGTTGATTGTGTGATTTGCAATCAACCCAGACATGACTGCCAGGCTGACTATGCCAGGAAACATACCGCTAGAGCCCAAGCCGTTAACTATGCCCTCAGGCAATCAGCCGCCAAGTCAGCCACAGTGGGGGCCCAATCAGCCCAAGGTTGTCAGATCCATAGCTATCTTTGGCCCAGCAGAACCAAATGAAAGGCAAAAATGGATTCGCTTTTGCTGGGATTCGAACCCATGCATGGCTGTGAACAACACAACGGCCTTCCCGCTGTGCTCGTAAAGCGTGTTAATATATTATGACCATATTTTGTATATATTCCATGCCAGCAGCATTTATTCCGATTATAAGATTTAATTTATGAATTCTTTCTATGCAATTGTGAGATGTTATTCCAATTTGTTTGTTCATAATTATTTTTGCTACTTGTTTAAATTTTCGCACTAGAATATATGTGTAGAAAATGCAGGTACTTAATAAACCAGAAGTTTATACATAAATATCGAACCCGTAGTTTCGATAAAGCCATAGCAGGAACTTGAAATTTCCTACATAAATTCACCATACATGATAAAACCAGAAGATTTGACATGTTTAATCCGATTTCTCAAGCCATGTTATAGAACCTGAAGTTCCCATTTGTTGTACATATATTTTCACATTAAGTCACGAAATGTTATGAATCTTCTCTAACTAGGCTCACCTAATTGGATGCGATGTGTAGGCAAGGTTCAGATAAAGCTGTGTACTTAAGCGAGCCTCGCTCCACCTAAATCTCATCCCTCCTTACCTGGTCGTATTCAATTGGAGATACCTAACGGGTTGAGTAATATCCACGATGTAATGTCAAATTTTAACAATTGAAAGTTTCTGGAAGAAATTATCAAAAGTTGGCATGCTTTCTTGCCTGAAGCAAAACATGATTAGCAAGATATTGAACAAGGCCATCTGCCCAAAACAATACAAGGAGAGGCATTTTAATTACTAATTCTAAGAATTGATCACTATCTTGTTGCTCATTGAAATGAACAACAGCCTCCTGTTGAGGAATGATCAAGCCAAGCCCATCGGTACCTAAGCAACACTTTTGCTTGAAGCAAATGATGTTACTCATCGCAAAGCTAATCACAAAATGAGAAATTGTGGCCGTGGAAGGGACAAAAAGTCTGATCTTTCGAGACAAGGAAAGAGAGGTGGGCCCATAAATGGCTCATATAACCGGCCCAAAACATGGCCCTATGTTATAGTGCCCCTACCTAACAAGCTAAACTGGAAAGGAACACTGGTTCGGCCCACCACCACAAAAAATCAGCATGATCTTTGTTATCGTTGTGGAGGAATTGACTGTTGGTCCCGCACCTGCTGTGCGATAACCGAAGCAGTAGATGAGTATTACGCTGGTCGCGAAACTCAAAATACCAACTTTATTGAAGAGTCATTTTCTATCGATTCCTCACTAGAGATCATGGATTTTTAGCCAGGTACTGAACATACCAAGGATTAGAACTTGAAGACATGGGTATAATTGGCCCCTTGTGCCATATCTATTTCATCTTAATGAATGAAATATCTTCGGATTTTGGTGATTTATGTTTTCAATTATTTTGGATTATAGAAATGTGGTTATGTTCGAATATATTTAATTCAATAAACTTATTCATACATGTGATCCATTGAATTAAATAAATGAATAGACATATTTTGTGGGGAACTTTGTTGTCTGGTTAAAAGTGCTATTACGCACACCATACCCCCAGATCGGAGATGTTTTTCAAACTTATTATCTATTCATACTTCTGTGACAACCGTATCAGGCCAATCCAACCTGATAGAGGGTTATGGCAAGACAGTTGTCCAATGGTACTGAACCTACAATTAATAAGGCCTTATAATCTCCACGTTCCAGAAGAACGTTATTGAGTATTAAGGATATTCGAACCAACGGTTATCACGCTGAAACCACTGAGAAAAATGAGTGTAATATCTTTGCATAACCTCCAAAGTGTGTGGCCAGAAGCGTACGGATACACCTAAAATAGGCGTAATAATTTAACCCTGCAATCAAAAATATTAGTCAATCGTAGTATAGGAAATAAGGGGTCTCCCGCAGAGGATTGTGCTTAATATGCAAATCTAGACTCGAAAACAGACAAAACACTAAAACTGACCTCTAATAAAGACGAAATTAAAAACCTTATCTAGACTCAACGAAAAATTATGAAAATTTACAGACACGCTAAGAACGACTCACACAAAATTTCAGGGGAATCGAAATTGATTTACTATACTAAATAAATAAAATAAAACAGAGAACAGAAAGTGACGAAAATAAAGAATTGTTTTTGGTTTTTAAAATAGATGAGATAAACAATAGCTAGGAACAACCATACACCACTAGACCATGTTTCACCTAAGATTTGTTAACCGATATGCTCCTTTTCAATTGAATGTCTTTACTCAAGCTAAGCCATTGATGTGTTGATCTTAACCTATTAACCTTTCGTACTTGATATGTTAAGAGAATGATGTCTTCAACTTTACCTAGCTTCTAACATGGAACCTAGAGTGATGTTCTCGCATAGCTCTCAAGTCAAAAGTCATTAAGAACAAAAAGGTTGTGAATAAAGCTAGGCAATTTCGGTACTGATGTTGTCCTAATCTACCCAGATGCCAATTCATATGAATGGGTCTCAAGTCACTCATGTGCTACTCTAGATAACATGCTTAACATGATGATCTAAACATGAAATCATAGCAATAAAATCCTAGCATGCTTACTACGTTTGCAACCATAATAAACGAAACCAAAATTTATCAATGAGAACCCAATGAATTAACAAACATTCAATACCCAAGAAACTATAAAATTAACGCTAAAATTTTAGTTTACACATGTCTAGGGCTTAGGCAGCCCCTAACTATCAAAAACTATTAGCTATACATAAAAGAAATAAAATAAAACATAAAAAGAGAGGGAGGAGAGAATGGCGGCATTGGACTGATGTTGTGGTCCAACGATGTCTACAATGATGCCCTAGACTCCTTTTTATATAGTTATTGCATCAAGACTTCTGCTCCTCCAAGAACTAAGGAATTTGACCTCTAATTAAAGAAGGATTTTTAATTCTTCTTCCCTTATAGCTCTTGGAGACAATTTTTCCTTGTTTGGACTTAGATTCGCGTGCAGTCTGACCTCCTTGTACTAAATCGGTCATAACTTCTTCTAGAAAAATCATATTCATGAACCGTAAAAACTCTAGAAACTAGACATCCGAGGCTTTCTATCAATATAAAGAACATTATCTAGATCGTCCTAAGCTACTCTCAATACTCTGTCGAAGTTGACTGATCTGCACAGACAGCTTTGCTGATTTTGGCTTTCAATCCCTCTTTTTCTTCTTTTCTTCTTCTTTGCTCTAAAATACCTACAAAACATATAAACAAAGTAAATAACTAGAAAATATCAAGAACTAACAATGAAAATATATAGGGATTTGATATAAATAATGTATAATTATCCTCCTATCACGTATATTGGAGAAATTGGAATCTGTTAGGTAGAAGCTAACTGATTCAAGTAACTACTTGCTATGGCATGACAGTTTGGGACACACAGGTCAAAGTATGGTGCACCATATCCTCAACTCATCGCAGGTGCATCCCCTTCTGAATAAGGGTCTTGTATATAATGACACGCTATGCCATACTCGTTAAGAATATTTAATACTAGACAATCATATGCAAAGACTAGTACATACACCACCATTTTTCTGCACAGAATGCAAGGGAAATTTGTGGACATATCCAACCACCATGTGGACCAGTTAAATATTAATGGTTTTGGTTGATTTATCGACAAAGTGATCACATATTACACTATTGTCCGCAAGAAAACGCTGCTTTTGCTAAACTTTCACCCAAATCATGAAATTGAGGGTTCACCACTCGGATTATCCCATAAAGTCTATAAGCTAGACTTGATAATACTGGAGAGTTTACATCGAACTCTTTCAATGATTATTGCATATCCCTTGGGATTGATGCTAAACATATAGTTCCCTATGTTCACACCCAAGATGATCTCGCAAATAGAATCTTGGTAATGCGCACCATACTTCTAGTTTTTGTGTAGGGCTATGCAATCTTGCATGCAGCTATGTTGGTCCCGTTGAGGCCCACTGCTACCAACCTTACTCCACTTTACAACTGGTGACTGGGTACGAACCGGATTTTTCCCACTTACGCATATTTGGGTATGCAGTCCTTGTGCTAATTGTGTCGTCACAACATACAAAGTCGGGTCCTTAACAAAGGATGGACATACATGTCGATTATGAGTCCCATCCATTATGCGCTCTTTAGAGCCCTTGACAGGCGATCTCTTTACCGATAGATTTGTGGATATTGTCACTTTGATGAGACAGTCTTCCCACCGTTGGGGGGAGATAAGAATGTCACCATTCCTAATGAATGACGTGAATTAACATGGAATGTCCCCACAATGTCTCATCTTGATCCCCAAACCGAACGAAAATAGCGAAGTGTGGACAATTCTAGATCTATAGAGTATAGAATACAATATGCCAGACACTTTCTCTGATCTAGCAAAAGTGACGAGATCATATATACCTGCTGCAAATGTGCCTGCAACGATAGATGTCCTTACAGGATGTGTCGTCCCAGATGGACGAGGTACGACCATGGCGGCTAACCAGTCATATGTCCCTACCTAGAAGCGAGGTAGACCATCAGGTTCGAAGGATTCTTATCCCCAGAAGAGGGTAAACTTGGCATAAACGAATCCTCTTAACATCGCAATCTCAAACCGATCCATATCATGAGATAAATCCGGATTATGGGTCTGTCCTAGAAGAGACAATGTTGGGGGATGCTCCAACATTTGAACCCACTCCCGAGAATAGAGAAATCTCGGTAAATTTAGTGAGATTTGGAATAGGATTGAGATTCTCATCAATGATATATTAGTATTTGCGGTGACCACCGAACTTCTAATAAGCGATGACCTCGAACCCTGATTTGTTGATCAATATCAACGGAGAAACGACTGGCCAAAAAGGAAATAAGCAATCCAGGTCAAATTAGATTCCTTGACAAAGAGAAACGTGTTTGGACCTGTTTTTCCTACACCTCCGCATGTTAAACCCGTTGAATTTAAATGGGTATTTGTAAGGAAGCGTAATGAGAAAAACGAGATTGTGATACACAAGGCTCGTCTAGTGGCGTAAGAATTTTCTCAACGCCCTGTGATTGATTACGAGGAGGCATATTCTCCCGTAATGGACTTCATAACGTTTCGCTACCTTATCAGTTTGGTAGTTTCTAAAAAACTGAATATGCAGCTTATGAATGTGGTCACAACTTATCTCTATGGGGATCACAATACAGAGATATACATGAAAGTTCTTGAAGGACTTATGATACCCGATGCAAATAGTTCTAGACCACGGAACACGCTCTCCATTAGTTTTGAGGCGTTCACTTTATAGATTGAAAAAATCTCGACGGAGGTGGTATAACTGTCTAAGTGAATATTTGATCGGGATGGGATATGTGAATAATAAACTATGCCCATGCGTGTTTATTAAGAAAAACAAGTTTCGGGTTTGCAATTGTGCGGTCTATGTCAAAGAAATGAATTTGATTGATATTCCTGAAGAAATCAAGGAAACCGCAAAGCACCTGAAGTCAGAATTTGAGATGAAAGACCTTGGGAGAACAAATTATTGTCTTGTCCTAGAGGCCGAGCAGAGTGCAATTTTGGTCCATCAACCAAATTACATCCAGAAGATGTTAAGACGCTTTAATGAGGATAAAAGCAAGCACACCTATGGTCGTCTGAAGTCTAGAGAGAACCGTATCGTCCTGCAGATGATAATGAAGAGATATCGGTGCCAGAAGTCCCATATCTACGTCCATTAGGCGCATTATTATACTTGGCTAGATGCCCTAGACAGGACATCCCATTCGATGTGAACTTATTAGCTAGATATAGCTCTGCGCCAACACGCTACCACCAGAATGGCATAAAAGACATTTTGCGCTACCTTAGAGGTACGGCGGATATGAGCTTATTCTATTCTATCCCTACGCATCAAGGAATAGATCAAACCCCCTTGATCCTTGGAATGATGATCGCCTTGTTGGATATGCTGATATAGACTATCTATCAGACCCACACAAGGCACGTTCCCAAATTGGTTATGTCTTTACCATTGGGAATACTGCAATTTCTTGGAGGTCTACGAAATAGACACTTGTTGCTACCTCTTCGAATCATGCTGAGATACTAGCTCTTCATGAAGCAGTATGTTAATGTGCATGGCTAAGAGCCGTTACAAAGCATGTTCGAAGCACATGTGGACTGCATTCCACCACTGATGAACCAACCATTATCTATGAGGATAATGCTGCTTACATAGAGCTGATAAAGATCAGTTTCATCAAAGGAGACAACACCAAACATATTGTACCGAAGTTCTCCTTCAATCAGCAACAATAGGAGTATAAGAAGATTGAAGTTAAGCAGATTTGATCTGAAGACAATCATGCAGACCTCTTCACCAAGTCACTACCAAAGTCTACACTCCAGAAGCATGTCCAAGGAATTGGTCTACGTAAACTATCTGAATTACCTAACATGTAATTTTCAGGGGGAGTCGAAATCAAGGGGAGTATCCTGAAGCATACTCATTTGACCATCGTGTACTCTTTTTGTCCTTCGTCTAGGGTTATTTTGTCCCACTGGGTTTTGTTACCTGACAAGGTTTTGACGAGGCACATTTTTAGCATGGTCACCCCACTTACTACATCCAGAAGATGCTTTGATTCGACATATATATGCCTTTGCTCATGTTTTCCCTTCGACCACGGGTTTCTCTAACTGGGTTTATTGGGCAAGGTTTTGGTGTAGCAACTCTAATGCATCCCTCTCGTAGACATACTACGATTACTACCTACCTGTGGTGTTGATAAGAAGACTTCACCTATCTCTGAAGCTGTGATACTGCTACTCCACACTCAAGAGCGTTGTGCTATTTTTCTCCTTCAACCAAGATTGTTTTTTTCCCATAGGGTTTTTATTACTTGGCAAAGTTTTTGACGAGGCAACTTAGAAGCGCATAGCAGGGGAAACACTATTGACATCGAATATCCAAGGGGGAGTGTTGTAAATATTAATGTGGCTATTCATGTAATAGTAATTAGTGTTGCGTGATATATGCCAATTAAGATTGATTGGTGATTAACAGAATATAATTATCGATTGATTGATTGTAATCAAACGAGTGATTGATGTAATCGTTAAATAGTTACCATTTGTAAACCTGAGATACTCATATATAAACCTCATTGTGAGATGAATAGAATCACTTCATTCTTCACACTCTCTACTCTATGTGTTATTTATCTCTTCTCTCAAATTCTTTTAATATAGTTTTACAACATTTTTGAGGTTGTTCAGTCATTTGCCAATATAATATCGCAAGCAAACTATTTGGCTTCTACGAAACAAAGGTGCCTCTTCTGCTTTCATCTTACATCCATGGACACACGACATCTTTCTCTGAGCGGTGAGGAATGATATTTCATCCAGTGGCTTAAATAAGACCGAAAAACCACATCAGGGACTCAACGTGGTGCTTGGAAGAACTCGTTAAGGTTTATCATTGCAATGGATCAAAGGAACAAATGGTGAGGCCAATTTCCTACAAGGTGGATTCCACAGAGACACGATACCAGAAAGGCAGTTATGGACTTATGGTGAAACATGTAAGGTGAGAAGATGAAGGGAATCACTTACAGTATCCTCAAATTTGTCTGGCTGGCACTACAAGGAGGGGGAGTAAGCATTTTTCTAACAATGTTACGTTTCTCTCCGTGACACTAGTAACAAACCAATGCAATAAAGACTGGCAAAAGCTTGGTAAGTTCATAGATGCAATACACGTACTACCTACAGAACAAGAAAGGGCCAACAACTTGGGACAAGAAAACAAACCAGGCGTCCAAGACTCCAGGGTTAAAAATATCTCAAGACTAACTTAGAAACTCTTACGGAGCCCACCAGCTGAGATTAGCATAAAGTTGATTTAACTAACCTGATTTTTTGAAAGGTTAACTAACCTGATTTAAATAATGCGATCGTCGTCAGATTATAACAAAACAAAAAGTACAAGACAAGAAAATGGGGCCAAATAAGAGATTATAACAAAACAAAGAGTACAGGAAATGGGGCGAAATAAGATTGCAACATCTATGAAGACTTGACGTTGGACGAAAAGTTCTTCATGAATCCAAGTACCATTTCCAATTCCCAAAGTTTGAAGAATTCTCCAACTAAATGGTAAATTACATGATACCTAATCAAATAATATAGGTTCTAAATTATAATGTTATATGAACTTTCAAGCTTGGGAAATATTGTGTTACAGTTTAGTTACAACAGTAAAAGCACTTAATTATGATAGTTACAATACTAAAACTACTTATTATGAAAGGGGTTTCAAATGTTACCACCTAATATAACCATTTTTGCGTACTTCAAATTTCCCTTGTCATCTCAATGCTTTTTTTTTTTGTTCTTCAAGCAAGTTTTGATCTCCAACGGTAGTTAAATGTGCTATTAAACTGATAGGTACGAGTACAGATTTATCAACAACCTTGTTGAGGAGATCTCAGTTCAGCTGCTAAACCAAACGTATTTGAATGCGGCCAAGTATCCGGTTGGAATTGAGTCTCGTGTACAAGATATTTATCAGCTGTTAAGTATTGGCACAACTGGCCATTGTGTAGCAGGAATATGGGGAGCTGCTGGAATTGGAAAAACGACAATTGCGAAATCTGTTTATAATTCAATTGGCCAAAGGTTTCAAGGTAGATGTTTCTTGGAAAATGTTGGAGAGAAGTCACTGTCAAATGAAGGCCTACTCCATCTACAAGAGACTACTTTCTGAGACTCTAGGAGGCACAAAACTGAAGGTCAACAATGTTCATAAAGGGATGAATTTTATAAAACAAAGGTTGAGCCATAAAAGGGTCCTCTTGATTCTTGATGATGTGCATGAACTGGATTGGTCGAGCAACTTAGCTGGAGCTACAGGTTTGTTTGGTGATGGTAGTAGAATCATCATAACCACAAAAGATAAGGGGTTGCTAACTCGTAATGGAATTAAGTTAATTGATATATGAAGTCAAGACATTAGATTACCACCAAGCTCTTGAACTCTTCAGTTGGCATGCCTTTGATACTAATGAACCTCCCGTAGAATATGTTGCACTCGCAAGGCGTCCAATAGACTATGTTGAATGCCTTCCACTAGCTCTGAAAGTCTTTGGTACTTGGGTAATCTAGACACCATAGACCGTTGGCAAACTATATTAGATGGTTACAAAAGTGCTCCTTATAAAGAGATTCAAAAACCATTCAGAATATGTTATGATGCATTGGAAGAAGAGGAGAAGCAAGTTTTTCTTGATATTCAGAATATGTTATGATGCATTGGAAGAAGAGGAGAAGCAAGTTTTTCTTGATATTGTATGTTTCTTCAACGGTAAGGAAAAGCACTTTCTGAAAGAACTAATAAAAGATGATGAGCTCGATTTTCCTGAGGATTATATTGAAGTATTGATACAAAAGGCTTTCATTAGTCTTGACCATCATAATAGGATTTGGATGCATAATTTGCTTTAACAGATGGGTAAACATATTGTTAACGTTAGAGATCCGAAGGGGTCCCTAGTTAGCTTTAGAGAGAGAGAGACACACACACACACACACACACGAGAAGTACAGTGGTTCGTCTCCGCCTTAGCGGGAGACTACGTCCACTTAAATGTTGTACTAGTGTGTTGAGTCTTGTGGCCCAAGTGGATTACAAAGTGTGTAATGGAGTGTGTTGAGTTGTGGGAGGAGGCATTCCTTTTATAGGTGAAGGAAGCCATCTCCTTTACATTTTCTTAGATGTGGGACAAGAACCCACTATTCTAGTGTAGAAAGCCTAGTTGTGAGGGCATGTTGACAAGGCCGGGAAGGTGGCTTCCTAGCGACTTATTTGCCTCTTCCGGATACCATGGCGTAGCTTGAACATAGGGCTACAATATGCATGTCTCGGTTGGGCCTCACCATGGCTTGTGGGTGTCCCAAAGAGGGTGTTACTTATGCTTGGTGATGTAGCAAATAGCCTTGCTAGTAGAGGTATCTACAAGTCCCCGAAGTCCCCAAGTAAGAGGAGCTTCTTGGTTGGGGAGTTATAATCATGAAGTCATCAAGCATAAGTAACTGGGCGGCACGGAGCCCTTAAAAGTCCCCGAACTCAGTAAGCAAGAAGAGACTCGTTAACCTGCATAACAAAGACAAAAACACGCATATGTAGAATGCTCGTTGCAGTGGGCAACAAAATGTGAGTTGCATTGATATGCGTTGGCATATACGAATGTATGAGGTGCGTGATACATGTTGATGTATACATGTGAATGGCACCGAGTATGATTGGTTATGACGTATAAACTCGAGAACCCGTACGGTTGTTTGAGCATAACAAGAATGAGTATACGGATTGCATATGATGCGCGTGGTGCTCGTAAGAGAACGAATGGGGTCGAGTTAACGTGGTTA
This sequence comes from Rosa lucieae, assembly GCA_024704745.1. Classification (NCBI taxonomy): domain Eukaryota; kingdom Viridiplantae; phylum Streptophyta; class Magnoliopsida; order Rosales; family Rosaceae; genus Rosa; species Rosa lucieae. Next base: position 21,898,016 of record CM045497.1, on the reverse strand, counting down.
CGCTCGATGTAAGTTGCATGAGTGCCATGAAGGCAAGCGTTTGTAATTCATGAATGATGAATACGCAAACGCTTGTGTTTGTTTGGTTGTCGCTCGTATTAATGGAACGCGAAAAGAATTCAATTTGTCGCAATTAGTAAACGACAAATGGTACAAAAATTCAATGTTCCATTAACATGTGGTGTGTCGAGTAGACATGAGTAAAGCTTGGGCATGCCGGGAAGGCGTGAGCGGAAAACTCGGGGTTGCGGGAAGGCATGAGCGGGAAGCTCGAGGATTTCCAGGAAGACATGAGAGGAAAGCTTGTGAGCGGGAAGCTCGGGGTTGTATGGAAGGCATGAGCGGGAAGCTCAAGGGTTGCCGGGAAGGCATGAGCGGGAGCTCGTGGGTTGCCGGGAAGGCACGAGCGGAAGCTCAAGGGTGCCGGGAAGGCACGAGCGGGAAGCTCCAGAGCTGCGGGGAAGGCATGAGCGGGAACTCAATGGTTGCAGGGAAGGCATGAGCGGAAGCTCAAGGGTTTCTGGGAAGGCGTGAGCGGGAAGCTTGGGGGTTGCCAGGAAGGCATGAGCGAGAAACTCGGGGGGTTGCTGGTAAGGCTTGAGCGGAAGCTAGTGAGCGAGAAGCTCGAGGGTTGCCAGTAAGGCTTGAGCGAAAGCTCGTGAGATGCCGGGAAGGCGTGAACAGAAGGTCGGGTTGCCACCAAGGCATGAGCGGAAGTTCGGGGTTGCCGCGAAGGGGTGAGCGGGAAGCTCGGGGGTTGCCGGTAAGGCTTGAGCTGAAGCTCGAGGGTTGCCGGGAAGGCATGAGCGCGGAGCTCGTGAGCGGGAAGCTCGAGGGTTGCCACAAAGGCATGAGCGGAAGCTCGGGTTACCGTGAAGGCGTGAGCGGAAGCTCGGGGTTGTCGTGAAGGCGTGAGCGGAAGCTCGGGGTTGCCGCGAAGGCTTGAGCAAGAAGCTCGGGGGTTGCCTGTAAGGCTTGAGCTGAAGCTCGAGGGTTGCCGGGAAGGCGTGAGAGGAATCTGGGGGTTGCGGGGAAGGAATGAGTGGGAAGCTCGGGGGTTGCCGGTAAGGCTTGAGCGGAAGCTCGAGGGTTGCCGGGAAGACGTGAGTAGAAGGTCGGGGTTGCCGCGAAGGCGTGATCTGGAAGCTCGGGGGTTGCCGGTAAGGCTTGAGCGGAAGCTCGTGAGCTGGAAGCTCGAGGGTTGTAGGGAAGGCATGAGCGCGGAGCTCGTGAGTGGGAAGCTCGAGGGTTGCCGCGAAGGCATGAGCGGGAAGCTCGGGGGTTGCCGGTAAGGCTTGAGCGGAAGCTCGAGGGTTGTCAGGAAGGCATGAGAGCGAAGCTCGGGAGCGGAAGCTCGGAGGTACCGCGAAGGCATGAGCGCGGAGCTCATGAGCTGAAGCTTGGGGGTGCCGCGAAGGCATGAGCGCGGAGCTCGTGAGCGGAAGCTCTGGATGCCGCAAAGGAGTGAGTGGTAAGCTTGTGAGCTGGAGCTCGGGTGTGCCTCGAAGGCATGAGCGCGGAGCTCGTGTGTGATGCCCTGAGGCGCAAACTTAACCGTTGCTAATTATGCTGGGCTGTATGGACAAGTCCCCGAAGTCCCTAGTTAAGGAGGATTTTCCTGCGGGGTTGATACCAAACCGTAGCTTTGTGCTGTGTATTGAGCATAATTAGTGCAAGTGCATCGTCCATCTAGAATTTGTCGGAGGGAACGCTTATGCCCTTTCAGGTGGGCCCCTACTAGGCCCTCCGAGGAGTCCCCAATTCCTAGCAATAGACCTCTGTATGGTTGGAAAATTGTTTGATGAGGGGAGCTACGTATAAGCAGTGGGTGTTAGGTAGCGAACCTAATCTTTGATACCCAAGCGTCAGGGCTTAACTGCTGGATCAATGACTGCCGTAGGTTACGTTAACCGGTCCTTTTACTCTTTCCTGGAGGAGAAAAACTTGACTGTAATGCCACGTAGCGGTCATTGTCTTTATGAGGCGTTGCCTTACCACTTGGCTGTTGGTCGTAGGTCATAGACTCGTGGAGTCTTGGACTAGTTGTACATGTAAATTTTGCTTAATTGCATGCGGACGAAATAAATAAATATAGCAAGTAATTTTATGTGGATCTTTTGGCCATGTGTCATACATATTAGGTAATTGCAAGTGTGATGGTTGTCCATATAAAATTTTGGGAGTAGCTCCCGGTGGATAGTATGAAGCGTTTTGTGAACTTGGAGCCTAATTAAAGCATGTTGGATATGTTTGAGCAAGTTGGGTGTAGTTGAGCGGGTAGGCGCTGTGTGAGCATGCGGGGCGTGGCCCAAGCAAGTCGTGGCCATGCTTGATACCCAAGCGAGTCCTAACCCGAGCCAATCGTTATCCGAGCATGTTTAATTAAGTCATAAGTGTCACAAGCTTGTAGACATGGCATTTGTTTAAGTAAGTGTTACATGTTTATTTAATTGATTTGCAATTAAATAGAAGCATGGCATATGTGTATAGCATGTACTTGTAGTGTGGATGCTAATAATATTTGTGTTGTTGTAGACATGTCTTAAGGATCATATAGACATGTAGATGTATATCAAGTGTAATATATTGTGGGCATGCTTAAAAGTAATAAAAGCATGTAATGGCATAGCAATAGCGTAAAAAATAAGATATAGTTACTTATCTTATACCAATTTGGAGCGAGTTGGAGTTGGGATTGATATAAGTACCCAAATCATGTTGGAGTTGTCCAAGCATGACGCTCCATTGCTCCGGCGAAGTACCTTAGTCGAAAGGTGATGATTTCGCTAATTGGAGATGTGATAGGTGATTATGTCTCCTTGAAACAAAATAGGTGATTAGTACACGAGTAAGTAAAATCAACACTAGTATCTTACATATATACTTTGATGAGATAGACAATCTATACAAGCGAAGTTGTAGTTGATGGCAAAATGACATATTTAGTTATGTGCTCTAATATGCATGTTAATTTGGCCATGAAATTATGGATTTTGATCTGGCCATGAAATTTGTTGACATGAGATTTTGAACCTAGATAGGCATAAATGTCATCTACACACGAAGTACAATGTGTCAAGGTATGAATGAGTACTTGTTGCTAGATTGCTAGCCCATAAATATAAACATATTGTCACAAGCTAATGAAGCCATGCAAAATGCATTTTCAGATTGTGAGTTACTGTCACTGCCCATAAATGAAAGTATTTATATAATAGTGGTATTGATTGAAACAACATTTGAATGTTTGAAGAAAGCAATTAAGCAATGTCACGTTGACAACCTATTTTGGTGCACTCACCTAGATAATTACATGCGTGGTGCATGCATAATTTAGACCGGAATGGTAATTGAGACATGGTGATTATGTTGATGCCACCTGAGCCTAGTAAGCACCACGTGGTGGTAGACATATCTTTGTAAGATATCTTTATTGGACATATCATGTATTGTAATGATATTAAGGAAACCAATTAGTCAATGATTAAATAGTTGAGAATATAATAATGATTATCCGGTTACAATATATTGTTTATGTGATATAATATATTGGTTGGAGACTTAACAAATAAAGGATTTATGTAATCCTAAAGATATGCTATTAAGGTTACTTGGTCGTAAAGTTGTGTCTTATTGTATCATCGATGGGTTAGGACTTTAAGACATATGACCATATAAATACAGGGTCCCTAGGCTCACAGTCGATACGCTAAACATTCTGCCCCATTAAGATATAGCATAAGGAGACTAGAGAGACTAGAAGATCTTGTGTTCTACAACGACATCAACCAAAGCAATGGCATCCGGACAAGGTTAGTGTGCTATTTGGTTAATCAAAACTTATGGTATAATGTGTTTCTATGTGTGCATATGTATAAGGATAATTCAGAATAAAGACTACATGTGGTATCAGAGCGGGTCATATGCATCTAGAAATCGTGAAGGGTGTTTTGATTAAATCTTAGGTTTTCAAAATTGAACAGTTAAATTTTAATTTTTAATTTTGCTTGATCTTGTTTTAAAAAGAAAAGAGAAAAAAAAAGGGAAAAGGACAGAACCCAATAAATAAAACAACGTCGTTTATTTTTCCTTGGACAAGAGAATTTCTCTTTCTTCCCTACGCGGACGACAGCACCTGGAGAATTTCTTTTTCCTCCATTTTGCAATTTTCAAGCTTCTTTTCATGGAGTTAGAAACTCAATTGATGCGAATCCTTCTGGGTTTTTACTACTCTTTGCATCACGATTCCATTGAGGTATGTTTAGAATCTTATGGTTTAATCTTTTGAGAATTCCCTAAATTTGGAGTTTCTAGAGTTGGTGAGTTTTACAAATTCGGGTAACCTTGATTCATCTTTTGCTTATGGGTAGTTGTTTATATTGTTTCTTGATGCTTATTGCATATTTGATTGCAAAGAATTGAGGATTTTGTGCAGATTAAAGAATACAAATATATATATATATATATATTTTTATAATTTTTTTTCTTTCGTTTATTCTGGAAGTGATGAACTATTGCCTGCTGTGATTGTACAATTGGTGTGAAGACCTTTATGTCTATACGAACTAAAGAACACTAACCATGCAGGTACATAACAAAAACAGAACTCATAAACCGACCAGTTTAAATTTTCTTACATAATATTGGTTGAGTTTTGTTAGACCATGAGTCCATATCAAGAAAAGAAATTAAACCATTGACCTTGGTCAAAAGTTTAAGTATGCTTGAGACCTTAAAGAATTTGGTCGATTTGTGGTTTTAACGATTATGATTGTTAAATAGATCCTTGGATTTTGTTTATTTGATTATACGTTAAAATCAGCATGCTGGGGTACTTTTAGGGTGCAATAAAGCGATGTCTCCTCACATCTTGGTTGTGAGCAAGACATGTTCACAAATATGCATTCTAATAATTCCTGCGGTATGAAAAGAAAATAAAGACATATTGTATGGCATCTTTGGGATCAAATATAATATGTAAACTAAAGAAAAATGGGGTTTGAACAATTATACTTGTTTTATTGTTCTTGATTTAAGCATGTTTTATATATATTTTCTCATGTTGTTTTACATGTTTAAATTCAGTCCCTAGCAATGTTCTCTCTGTTGAACCATTAAGTGGTTCAAATTTTAAGAAGTGGAAGGAGGACATAATTATTTCGCTAGGACTAGCAGATTTGGACATAGCGCTTAGGACTCCTAAATCGGAGAGCGCACATGCCACCGGGACAAACCAACAACGAGCTGCATATGAAAAGTGGGAGAGGTCTCTACTGGTTATGAAAAGATCCATGACAGAGGCCGTACGTGGTAGCATTGAGGATTGTGAGTATGATGTTGACTATCTTGATGCTATTGGTAAGAAATATAAGGAGTCTGAGAAGGCTGAAGGGGTTGCTTTGCTATCCAAGTTTAATTCATCACAGTATGATGGCAATGGAAATATCAGAGAGTACATCATGGGTGTTTTAGAGCTTGGTGCCAAGCTTAATTCTCTAGATTTTGGCATCTCTAAGAAGGTGATGGTGGCCCACATCCTAAATACACTACCACCCTCTTTTAGTCAATTGACTGTTTCCTACAACACCCAAAAAGAAAGCTGGACACCTGATGAGCTTATTTCAAATTGTGTTCAAGAGGAGGAACGTCTTCGTCGGGAGAAGGGAAAATCTGTTAATTTTGTGCAAAAAGGGAAACAAGGGCAGCAGCAAAAGGGAAAAAAGAAGCAGCCATATCTTGGACCTCAAGGGGGTGTGCAAAAGAAAATGCCTACTCCTTCTTCAAAGCCTAGTTCTTCCAATTCTAAAGGATCTTCCAACCCAAAATCTGAACCTTTTCTCTGCTACTTCTGTAAGAAACATGGACACATGAAGCGAGATTGCTCTCGCTACAAAAAATGGCTTGCAAAACAAGGTAATTCTTTGGCTTTCACTGTTTTTGAATCAAATAAAATTTCTGTTTTTACTATTTTTGAAACCAACTTAGTTTCCATTCCCACGAACTCCTTTTGGATCGATAGCGGCTCACCAATTCATATTACCAACTCTTTACAGGGTTACAGAACAAAGAGGAAACCAAGAAGGGATGAGCTGCAAGTGTTCGTGGGCAATGGAAACAAAGTTCAAGTGGATTTCATAGGCACTGTTAGGATAAAATTAGAGTCGGGATTTTCTTTTGATTTAAAGGATGTTGCTTTTATTCCCTCTATGAGGAGAAATTTAATTTCGGTTGTCAAACTTCGTAGAGATTCTGGTTTTACTTTTGTCATTGATGATGAAATAAAATTTTATAAAGACAATCATTTGTTGGGAGCTGCGTATCTTTTATATGATCATTGGTGTCTAAATTGAACTTTTTCTACAGAAACGATGCTTGTTGAAAATTCAGGTTTTAAATCTCCATCTATTTCCAAAAAGGGGCAGTTTCAACAACCAAAATCTTCGTTTCTTTGGCACAAAAGACTTGGTCATATTTCAAAAGAAAGAATTCAGCAACTTCAAAGACAAGACCTTCTTAAAGATTTATATTTTTCTGATTTAAATATTTGTCTTGGTTGCATCAAAGGAAAATTTACCAAGTTAAAAAAGAAAGGGTCCACTCGGAGTTCGCATCTTTTAGAAATTATTCATACAGATATTTGTGGTCCTTTTTCTGTCAAAACAATTTGTGGAAACCAATATTTTATTACTTTTATTGATGATTTTTCAAGATTTTGTTACCTCTATTTAATTTCGGAAAAATCACAAGCCCTTGATGTGTTCAAACAATACAAGTCTAAAGTAGAAAATAAGTTGGGCCAGAAAATTAAAGTGGTGAGATCCGATAGAGGAGGAGAATATTATGGCAAATATGATGAAGCAGGGCAACATAAAGGGCCCTTCGCCCTTTTCTTGCAAGAGCACGGTATTGTTCCTCAATATACTATGCCTGGGACACCGGAGCAGAATGGAGTTGCTGAAAGGAGAAATAGAACTTTACTAAATATGGTGAGGACCATGATAAATACTACGACTCTTCCTACCTTTTTGTGGGGAGAAGCCATGAAAACTGCGAACTTTATCTCTAACTATGTTCCCAGCAAAGCAGTAGATTTGACTCCTTACGAGTTATGGGAATCCAAGAAGCCTGCGTTGCATTTTTTCCGCATTTGGGGGTGTCAAGCTGAGGTTAACATCTACAATCCCGAGATCAAGAAACTTGATTCCAAAACCACTAGTGGGTATTTTGTAGGATATCCTCCGCATAGCAAAGGGTTTAGATTTTATTGCCCTACTCATTCTACTCGGATTGTAGAATCTATGAGAGCTACTTTTATAGAAGATCCTCATCTTGCACCAAGAATACCAGAATTTGTGTTGGAGGAAGAGGGAGAAGACATACAAACAAGTGATGTTAATACACAGAATATTGTTGCCATACCTTTTGCTGCCACACCTACTCAAGAGGAACCCCAAAACATGCAAGAGATGGACGTTGGTGATCATGGTCCTGGACCCCAAGCCGTGCACGTTGGTGATGTTGTTCCTAATGAACCCTTGCACATTGATCCGCAAGTGGCAGCTGCACCACTTGTTCAAGATCTTCCTCCACCACCTCAGCCACCTATTGTTAGACAATCACAAAGAGTCAGGAGGCCAGCTATCAACACCGATGACTATTATGTTTATATGCAAGAAATTGATTTTGATTTCGGAGAAGAGAGTGACCCTACTACCTTCAAACAAGCAATTTGTAGTGCCAATTCAAATAAATGGAAAGAAGCTATGGAAGCAGAATTAGAATCGATGAGAAACAATGAAGTGTGGGAGTTAGTAGAGTTGCCTGAAGGAAGAAGAGCTATTGGTTGTAAGTGGGTTTATAAGACCAAGAAAAATTCTGATGGTTCAATTGAACGACATAAGGCGAGACTAGTAGCTAAGGGTTTTACTCAAAAAGAGGGTGTTGACTACAATGATACCTTTTCATCGGTGTCAACGAAGGATGCTTTTAGATATATTATGGCTTTGGTTGCTCATTATGATTTGGAATTACACCAAATGAATGTAAAGACAGCTTTTCTTAATGGGGATTTACAAGAAGACATCTATATGAAGCAGCCGAAAGGTTTTGAAATCGAAGGTGCTGAAAACATGGTATGTAGACTCAAGAAATCAATTTATGGATTAAAGCAAGCTTCTAGGCAATGGTATTTAAAATTTGATTCGGTTGTTGTGAAAGATGGTTTTGTGGAGAATGAAGTAGATGAGTGCATATATCTCAAGGTCAATGGGAGGAATTTCATCTTCTTAGTTCTCTACGTGGATGACATTCTTCTAGCAAGTAATAATCTGGATCTGATTCTTGAAACAAAGAATTTTCTGGAAAGCAGTTTTGAGATGAAAGATTTGGGAGAAGCTTCTTTTGTATTGGGCATAGAAATTAAGAGAGATAGAGCACGAAAGCTTTTGGGACTCTCTCAGTCAAATTACATTGATAGAGTCTTGAAGAGGTTCAACATGGAAGGTTGCGCAAGCATTGATGTTCCTATGGCGAAAGGGGACATATTTAATAAAGGTCAATGTCCACATAATAACTTAGAGAAAGAATCGATGGAGGGAAAGCCTTATGCATCATTGATAGGGAGTGTCATGTATGCACAAGTTTGCACACGTCCAGATTTAGCTTTTGCAATTGGAATGCTCAGTAGATATCAGTCCAATCCTGGAATCATTCATTGGAATGCAGGTAAGCGACTTTTGCGATACTTGAAGAAAACTAGAGATTACATGCTCACTTATAGAAGGGTAGACAATCTGGAACTCGTTGGTTATTCGGATTCAGATTTAGGACGTGACAAAGATGAAGTCTACATCAGGTTTTATTTTCATGTTAGCTGGAGGTGCTATTTGTTGGAGATCAATCAAGCAAAAGGCGATTTGCACTTCTACTATGCAAGCTGAATTCGCAGCTTTACATGAAGCTACAGTTCATGGCATATGGGTGAAGAATTTTATTTCTCAGACTCATCTAGTGGACTCTATAGAACGCCCTATCACCATTTATTGTGATAATACATCATCTGTGTTCTTTGCCAAGAACAACAAGCGTTCTTCTAGTTCTAAGCAAATACCTTTGAAGCAGCTATTTGTTAGACAGAAGACAAGGAGTGAAGAGATAGTAGTACCTTACATAGAGACTGCAAACATGCTTGCAGATCCTCTTACTAAAGCTTTAGCAAATAAAGATTTTATTAGGCACACTTTCAATATGGGATTAGTTGCTAGTTTCAATCTAATTGAATAGTGGGAGCTTGTAAGCAAGCTCTGGGAGGACTGTGGCCATATTGAAAGATCTGGTCTTCCTATTCTTTTATGCTTTTATGGATTTTATGACATGTCATTGAGATTTATTTGGATGTATTGAACCCATATTTAAAGTTACTTGTGCACTTATTCAGACCATTTTTATTGGTTTATATTGTTGCTGCAGTTTATGTTTTAATTGATAGCTATTGAAAGATTAACTTTGCTTGAAGGTTTATTGCAAAGTGGATTGTATGCTCGTTGTAGCATACATGCTTCTTGGAAGCATCAGGAGATTTGAGGATGCTCAAATCATAAAGTGGACCACCATATGAAACAATAAGGTATCACATTAAAGAAAGTTTCATATAATTTTCATTTAAGCATTATCTTATGATCATGTGAACATTGTGCTAGTAATGTGGTTATGGGACTCTTATATTAACAGATTATGTAAGCTGTGGTGTAGCTCTTTACTTGTCACATGTTTGACCGATCATGGGTTGGGTTATTATCATATATGTATTCTCGTGCGCACTAAGGAATTATTTAATTAGTTGAAGATTGGTATTGTTGTTATAATACATGAAAGTCCAAGTGGGAGAATGTAAGATATCTTTATTGGACATATCATGTATTGTAATGATATTAAGGAAACCAATTAGTCAATGATTAAATAGTTGAGAATATAATAATGATTATCCGGTTACAATATATTGTTTATGTGATATAATATATTGGTTGGAGACTTAACAAATAAAGGAATTATGTAATCCTAAAGATACGCTATTAAGGTTACTTGGTCGTAAAGTTGTGTCTTATTGTATCCTCGATGGGTTAGGACTTTAAAACATATGACCATATAAATACAGGGTCCCTAGGCTCACAGTCGATACGCTAAACATTCTGCCCCATTAAGATATAGCATAAGGAGACTGGAGAGACTAGAAGATCTTGTGTTCTACAACGACATCAACCGAAGCAATGGCATCTGGACAAGGTTAGTGTACTATTTGGTTAATCAAAACTTATGGTATAATGTGTTTCTATGTGTGCATATGTATAAGGATAATTCAGAATAAAGACTACAATCTTATCTCAAACGGGTGTGATGCACATGTGAGCTACTGGGCTGGTCTATGGCATATTCCATTTAGAGCAAACATATATGCTGTGCTGTAAGTGTATTATTCTATTGTGTCATGCTTTTGATACAGGCATGTGTGGCTTTCACATGTTCACCCAAGAAGCATACTATTTTATGCATCTCACCAAGTGGTTAGGATATGTAGAGAGAGGCTTATCTTTGTTTGATGCCTTTACCGCCACAAATACTCGGGGAGTTTGAAGTCATAATTGCAGGCTTGTGTTCGATGAAGCAAATAAGCAGCCACTGGGCACAACGTTAGTGAAGGAGATTGCAGATTAATGATCTGACGAGACTGTCAGATGTAGGTGAGTGGAAGCTCGTGAGCGGCATATTTCTTCTCAGCTGACGTTGTTGGTTGCCGCTGATGGAGTTCTGCGGGAGAGAGTTTTGGCTGCCGGGGACTAGTGGAGCCGTTGAAGTTAGCGGGGCCGGCTCTGGTTCAGGCAACTGTTGCAGCTGACGGAGCTGCTGGCAAAGTCTAGCGGAAGTTCTGATGGAGCTTAGCGGGAGAGAGTTTCCGTTGAAGGAGCTCTGCCGCTACCGCCGACCGAACTTCAGAAGCCTACCCTGCCGCTGACTGGAGCTTTGAGTTTTCTTGATGACATACTGGTGATGACTGCCGAATTGCAACGTTGCGGCCATCGTAGCAGGAGCTTGTGTCAGCGGTGGATGATTTGAGTGCTGGGCTTGGTCAGCGGCGCTTTGTCCTTGGCAGACGGAGTGTTGTCCAGTGGGTTAGCGTGAACTATGGCCAGCGGTGGCAGAGCTATTGGCCAGTGGTGAAGTTCGGCGGTGCTGCCCAGTGGTAGTGAGGCTGGCGGAATGGAGCGTTTGGCCAGCGAATATTTGGCCAGCAGAGGTGGTTGGCGTAGCGGAGCTCGTTGATGGAGCTTAGCGGAGGCGCTGATGATGATTGAAGTTTGGTGCTTGGGTGTCCAGAGTAAATGGTCACCAATTTGTCTTCTTATTTTTTGTTGCCTCTACGTGGATTGCTGCCAAGGATGGATTGGGCACATGGTTTTTTATGGTCAGCGGAGAAGATTTGGTCGCCAAAGCTTGGCGGAGGCTTGACAGTAGAGGTGGCTATGGAAGTCCGCTCCGCTAGCGGTGGTGCTCGTGGGTGCGAAGCTTGGTGCTTGGGTGCCCAGAGAAGTTTTCTGGGTGTCCAGAGTAAGTTAGTGCCAATTTTTTTTTTTTTTTTTTGAGATGGTCTTTGACCATTGTTTGACCGCTGTTGACCAGCCCCGTTGGGCGTTGACCCAGCTTGACTAGCGTTGACCGAACTCAAGTTTTGAGCGGGTGTTGCGTTGACTTCGTTTTGACTTGAAACCTTGCAAGTTTGCAAGCACTAGGAACAAATTTATGTTTGAAAATTTTTGTTACCGCCAAGGATGGATATCGGCGGATGTAAGGCTTGATTGAGAATATAAGGCAAGGAAGGCCGAGTGCTTCTAGCACCAATGTCAACATTAGAGATCCGAAGGGGTCCCTAGTTAGCTTTAGAAAGAGAGAGAGAGAGAGACACGAGAAGTATAGTGGTTCGTCTCCGCCTTAGCAGGAGACTACGTCTACTTGAATGTTGTACTAGTGTGTTGAGCCTTGCGGCCCAAGTGGATTACAAAGTGTGTAATGGAGTGTGTTGAGTTGTGGGAGGAGACATTCCTTTTATAGGTGAATGAAGCCATCTCCTTTACATTTTCTTAGATGTGGGACAAGAACCCACTATTCTAGTGTAGAAAGCCTAGTTGTGAGGGCATGTTGGCAAGGCCAGGAATGTGGCTTCCCAGGGACGTATTTGCCTCTTCCGTATACCGTGGCGTAGCTTGAACATAGGGCTACAATATGCATGTATCGGTTGGGCCTCACCCTAGCTTGTGGGTGTCCCAAAGAGGGTGTTACTTATGTTTGGTGATGTAGTAAATAGCCTTGCTAGTAGAGGTATCTACACATATAGCTCGACAAGAACTACTCAGAGAGCCTGGAGAATGTAGCAGACTATGGTTTTATAAGGATGTGTATTGCGTTCTTACAGAAAATACAATGAGTACCTAGACTATATATTTCTGCATGCAATTCAACAATGAAAAGGTTATTGACATACTTTCTTATTAAAATACTGTAGATCGAAAAAAGGATCCTTTTTTTTAAACATTTACATTAGTTCAAGTTTGTTGTAAATATTTGTGGATAACCATGCAAATAGTTGTTGAGTAATCTTTGCCAATCACTACTAATTAGTGATTGATAGGTTATAATTGTATGAGTGATTGAATTGTAATTAAGCATTACCTTTTTGTCTACACCATGCAGTACTATACTAGAAATAGTGCCCGCTCTATGCCGCGGGGGTATGTTATTGTTAACCATTTTGTATGCAAGGTTTACCGACAAAACATATAAATTTGGGATTGTTATAGATTTTCAATTTGCGAACATTTTAGGTTTACAAAAGGAATTCACAGTGATCATCAACATAAACCAAAATGAGGTACTATTTGATGAAAGTGATAAAATAGTATATATCATACATCAAATTAATAATGTTTTAACAACACAAAAAAAGGAATAACACTCAGCAAAATTGACAGTCTGTATGTGTCGAACAAAGTCGAAGAAGAACAGTAAAAATAATGGAATATTTATTATGAGACTTCCAAAATAAAGGAATAACACAGCAAAATTGACAGTCTGTATGTGCCGAACAAAGTAGAAGAAGAAGAGTAAAAACAATGGAGTATTTATTATGAGACTTCCAGCTTTGTAAGTATATGATACATCTAAGCAAAATCTAGGCCAAATAGCAAACACCATTACTATGTCTAGAAGGTTCCAAATTGTTGCTGTTGTCAATGGAAGGCGCAGATGTCCTCGTCTCCTATGTCTTTTAACTTCTCAAACAATTCCTTGATGGCTTTCTCTTGTACTTCTCCATCAAATTTGCTTTCCAGCTAGGGACATACTCTTGAATGCTTGCATTTGAAAGTGGAAACTCATTACCATTAGTGTTTGGTCTGGATAGAGAGCTCACTTCTTTGAATCTGCATTGTAAAACCTTCTTTATAGCCACAGCCTGACCAGTTTCCAAGCATTTTGCGTAAGAGTAAAGGATCATTAGTGACCATAGTATATGAAAAACAAACTCGTACCAGCACAATAGTTAGGAAAACGATCACCCAACAGACCTGAAAAACAATTTCAAATGATCCAGTTCCCAGAACAGGTTCTGCTATATAACTAATGGTCTGCAAGGTAAAAGAACCTGGAAAAAAAAAAAAAAAAAACATCAGTTTCTTAATAGAGAAAAATGAACTTTGATCAGCTAGAAACATTTAGCTCTCAAAAATTGGATTAGCAATTTTATATTTTAATGTTTGAAATTGCTCAAGAAGCAAACTTTGAAGTGAGAGACAGATCCAAAACAAAAAAAATTTCAGAATGGTTACCTGTTTGGGCTCTCCATTTTTGCCTCCTATGGTTGTGAAAATTATATGACCAATTGGATTGTCACTATCTACAACAGAGGCCGCTATTCTTGCATAAATATACGAACAATTGAAATGAATCAATTTCGCAGAAACAAAGAGTCAGATTGTAAAGAAAACAACAAATACAGATCAATTTCCTAATCAAAACCACAATTTTAAACAACCCAAATCAAACACATACCTCTTTTCCTGCTGAAAACTATCCCCCAAACTCAATCAAAATTTTCGAATCCACCTCTCCAGAAACAAACCCAAACCCTGCCCCCGAAATCCACCACAATCTTGAATCCACCCTCTTTTCTTTCCCACCCCAGCAACCTATGATGACATCAAATCAAAAATGGAAAATCTCAAATCTGGCAAATAAACTTACAAAATGAAACCTGTTGATGCAATTAGTGACTCTGAAATACATACTTTGTGTGAGAGCCTGCAACTTGGTGGCCTTCCTTCAAGTTTTGAGCTGCAAAGAAAACCCAAAAAGGCAATTAGCTCTGAAGAAACTGAAAAGAAATTGACATTATGATTAAATTCATTCAATACAGGATAAACAAAACTAAAATCTTTCAACATTACCGAAGTAATTATGATTAATCTATAATTGATTGCCCAAAACCAGATTAAGAACCGGATTTCTTTTGTTTGTTCTACTTTATTCTCTCTGTCTAAGAGTGTTACAAAAAAAAAATCTTTGGTTCTTGGACTATTCAAAAGCTAGAACCAAGGCTACAGAATAAAACCAAATTTCCTATATGAATCATGGAATTAGATGAACTTCGATAAACAAAAGAAACAAACAATGAAAGGTTTTGTTTTGAAAGATTGTAAAAGCTGAGAAATCAGTTACTATAGCTGAAAACATGAAAACAAACGGTGAATTAAAGGTAATCGTTTTGGGTATATGAGCAAAAGATGAATAATTATGATAATGACGTTGATTTTACTAAGCTGAAATCTTACCAAGCAAAATTCAATCTATGAACAATTCAATCAAAAACACTTCAAATTTCAAAAACAAAATCACAACCAAATTTTCACCCTTGTCAATCGTTATGTTAGAAACCAAATTGAAATTCACAAAACAAAATGCTACCCCAATCTTGGATCTCTCCTGTTCACAAAACAAACCCAAACTCACAATCCAAAATGCTACAACAAATCAAAAATTTAAAAGCTATGAAAACCATACCCCTCCTATTTGCTTTAAGCCCAACCTTTATATCTCACAGCTTGATCAATACAGGTCATACCTGCGCTTGACGGTGAGTCTCTATCTAAGAGAAAAACCGAAAGTAGCATGAACAGTTTGCACTTGACTGCACTCGATGAAGGCTTCCAGAACACACCACATAACTCGCGCCTTTTTATTCTCTGTACAGAGTTCGAGGGCAAAACCTCCATTTCGCATGTGAACAGTGATGAACAATGCTTAGGAACAGTGTAGGATGCTTAGTATATAGTAAATAAGGCTCCCCATGGTGAGATGAATAACACATATTTTATTCTCTATGTCTAAACTCTCTCTCTCTCTCTTAAATTCTTTCACTATGTTTTACAACACGTTATCGGCACGAATAGTTCTACCATTGAGACAAGATTGAGGATCGTCAACCAAATCTGTAAGATATGAATCACCAACAAAAGAAGGATGATCGTTCAACTTGCTATTCCAAATCACTATCTTGCATGTGAAAGATTCATCCATTCTGCATTGAGTAATGTTTTCTTAATTCTAATTTTAGATCATGTTTTTCAAGCCTTGATTATATGAACAAATCTCCTATGATGCATGAACCCCCAAATTTACTTTATTAATTTATTTGGTTGATACATATATATTTTTCATATAAATTTGTTCATGTTTTGAGACTGAACAAGGAAAATATGACATCACAAATCGTCGGAGAGGCCGGTAGCCGCCAGAATTAGCCACCGCCACCTACCTCGTAGTGCAGACATGAAGGCGCATGGATCAACAACTTCAAGCTAGCCATCATGTCTTTCCTGACATCCAAACTCAGGAGCATGCATGCATTCTAGAAGTAATGTGCGTAACCATTAAGGTATGACTATTAATTTGGTTGTTTATACCAGACATTACATCTATGCAATAATCGTCAAAATTATGTCCATTATAATTCATTATGCTAGAAGCATTATGGGCTGAATTATTGCATGAATTATAATAGAAGAATTATGGACTTAATTTTTGGTTACACAAATTTAAATTATGCCAATATAATTCCTTATGCTAGAAGTATTATAAGCTTTTATTACGTGATTATTACATAAACGTTATGCCAAAAGCATTTACCCAATTTATTACCTATAAATTGAACCAATTTCTTTAGGTACATAACTGCTGCATTAATTTATTTACGTTACAATTTAATAACATATATTGAACTTAGTTACGTTATAATTGTGAATATTAAATGAGGCTAAGTTAGAAGCTCAGATCAAGCCCAAAATCACAACAACAAACCCGAGCCAGAAGCTCAGGCCTAAGCTACAAGGCCAGAACAGAAGCTTGCCACGTGTTGTCATGACAAAGGTTATGAATCTTCTCAAACTAGGCTCATCTATTTGGATGCGATGTATAGGTAAGGTTCAGATGAGGCTGTGTACTTAAGTGAGCCTCGCTCCACCTAAACCTCATCCTTCCTTACTTGATCGTATTCAATTGGAGTTACTGAAAGGGGTGAGTAATAAGTTTTCATTCCTTGACAGACTAGCCTGAGCCCAGCAGGCCCACTCTCCCTCCGCAGGACCTAGCAGCCTAGCAGGCCTCACATACTCTTTGACTAGTGCATGAAAGCCTAGGTCACGAGCTCACATACTAAGCCCATAGGCTTCACTATCAAGCCCACTGTTTCTTTGGTCCAGTAGAACCAAACTAAAAGGAAAAATGATTTGATATTGTAAATAGATTCGTCATATCTAATATGTGTAATTAATTGCTAGATGCATTTATTCACATAATTGTGTGATAATTAATCTGTTATATTACTAGCATGTAATTAATATCTCAATTGATTTGTGATTTTCATTTATCCAATTTGTGAGATATTATTACAATTTACTCTATTCAATATCATTATGTTACTTGTCTAAATTTTCGCACTAGAATATATGTGTAGAAAATGCAAGTACCTAATGAACTAGAAGTTCTAAATGAACCAGTAGTTCATACATATATCGAACTTGTAGTTTCGATAATGCCATTTAAGAAACTTGAAGTTTCCTTCATAAATTCACCACACATGATAAAACCAGTAGATTTAACATGTCTAATCCCATTTTTTATACCATGTTATAGAACCTGAAGTTCTTATTAGTTGCTTATGGACGATATTACCCAAAGCACTAAGATGATTTGTTCATTTCCTGTAAGAAATGTCAAATCTCAACAAGCTTGACTTTGGTGCGTTGGAGGTTTCCAGAAGAAACTATCTAAAGTTGCCACTAAAATCAGCATGATCTTGGCTATCAATGTGGAGGAATTGACCACTGATCTCGAAGCACAAGTTGTAAATGAGTATCACGCCAGTTGTGGAACTCGAGACTAACTTTACCGAATGATCAATCCCTATGGAAACCACACTAGAGATTATGGACTTCCAAGCAACTACTAGACATACTGAGGACTAGAAACTCGAAGACATGGGTATGATTGGCCCCATGTGCCATATCTAATGAATGGTGTTTCAGTCTTCGGATTTTGGTGATTTATGTTTTCAATCATTTTGGATTACGGAAATGTGGTTATGTTCTAATATATTTAATTCAATAAACTTATTTATGCATGTGATCCATTGAATTAAATAAATTAATAGGCATATTCTGTGAGGAAGTTTGTTGTCTGGTTAAACACTACGCACACCATACTCCCAGATCGGAGATATTTTTCAAACTTATTGTCTATTCAAACCTCTGTGACAACCGTATCAGGCCAATCCAACCTGATAGAGGGTTATGGCAAAACCACTATATGTTGTCCAATGGTACTGAACCTACCATTAATGAGGCCATATGATCTCCACGTTCTAGAAGAACGTTATTGAATTTTAAGGATATTCGAACCAACGGTTATCAAGTTGAAACCGCTGAGAAAAATAAGTGGAATATCTTTGCATAACCTCGGAGTGTGAGGGTACATTGGAAAAATCAAAATTTGTTAGCTAGAAGCTAACCAATTCGAGCAACTACTTGCTATGACATGACCGTTTGGGACACCCAGGTCAAAGTATGATGCACCATATCCTCAACTCGTCGTACTTGCATCCCCTTCTGAATAAGGATTAATGACACACTATGCCAAGCTTACTAGTTAGGAATATTTAAAACTAGACCATCATATGCAAAGACTAGTACATACACCACCATTTTTCCGCACAGAATGCAAGGGAAATTTGTGGACATATCCAACCACCTTGTGGACCAGTTAAATATTAATGGTTTTGGTTGATGTATCGATAAAGTGATCACATGTTACACTATTATCTACAAGAAAATGCTGCTTTTGCTAAACTCTCACCTAGATCACGAAATTGAGGGTTCACCACTCGGATTATCCCATAAAGTCCATAAGACTTGATAATGCCAGAGAGCTTACACCGAAGTCTTTAGATGATTATTGCATATCCCTTGGGATTGATGCTGAACATATAATTCCCTATGTTCACATCCAAGATGGTCTCGCAAATAGAATCTTGGTAATGCGCACCAAGCTTCTAATTTCTGCATGGGGCTATGCAATCTTGCATGCAGCTATGTTAGTCCTGTTGAGGCCCACTGCTACCTAACCTTACTCTGCATTACAGCTGGTGACTGGGTACGAACCTGAAGTTTCGCTCTTACGTTCATTTGGGTATGTAGTCCTTGTACCAATTGTGCTGTCACAATGCACAAAATTGGGTCCTCAACAAAGGATGGGCATACATGTGGATTATGAGTCCTATCCATTATGTGCTCTTTAGAGCCCTTGACAAGCGATCTCTTTACCGCTAGATTTGCAAATTGTGACTTTGATGACACAGTCTTCTCGTCGTTAGGGGGAGATAAGAATGTCACCGTTCTTGATGAACGGCGTGAATTAACATGAAATGCCCCCATTATGTCTCATCATATTCCCCGAACCGCACAAAAATACTGAAGTTCGGACAGTTCTAGATCTATAGAGTATAGAATACAATATGCTAGACACTTTCTCTGATCTTGCTAAAGTGACGAGATCATATATACCTACTATAAATGTGCCTGCAAGGATAGACGTCCATGTAGGATGTGTTGTCGCAAATGGACGAGGTACGACCATGGCCGCTAACCAATCATATGTCCCTGCCTAAAAGAAAGGTAGACCATTAGATTCAAAGGATTCTTATCCCCAGAAGAGGGCAAACTTGGCACAAATGAATCCTCTTGACATAGCAATCTCAAACCGATTCATCTTACGAGATAAATCCGGATTATGGGTATGTCCTAGAAGAGACCATGTTGGGGGACGCTCCAACATTTGAACCCACTCCTAGGAATTGAGAAATCTCAGTAAATTTAGTGAGGTTTGGAATCAGAATGAGATTATCATCGATGATATGATTGTATTTGCGGTGGCCACCGAAACTATAAAGCGATGACCACAAACCTTGCTCTGTTGATGAATGTTAAAGAGATGACTGGCTAAAAAGGAAATAAGTGATCCAGGTTGAATTAGATTCCTTGACAAAGAGATAGGTGTTTGGGCCTGTTGTTCCTACACCTCCCCTTGTTAAACTTGTAGGATTTAAATGGGTATTTGTAAGGAAGCATAATGAGAAAAACGAGATTGTGATACACAAGCTCGTCTACTAGCGCAAGAATTTACTCAACGCCCTGTGATTGATTACGAGGAGACGTATTCTCCCGAAATGAACGTCATAACGTTCCACTACTTTATCAGTTTGGTAGTTTCCGAAAAACTGAATATGCAGCTTTTGAATGTGGTCACATCTTATCTCTATGGGGATTACGATACAGAGATATACATAAAAGTTCCTGAATAACTTAATATACCCGATGGAAATAGTTCTAGACCATGGAACACACTCTCCATTGGTTTTGATGTGTTCACTTTATAGATTGAAACAATCTAGACGGATGTGGTATAACCGTCTAAGTGAATATTTGATCGGGATGGGATATATGAATAATAAACTATGCCAATGTGTGTTTATTAAGGAAACAAATTTGGAATTGTGGCGGTCTATGTCAATGACATGAATTTGATTGATATTCCTAAAGAGATCAAGGAAAACACAAATCACCTGAAGTCAGAATTTGAGATGAAAGGCCTTGGGAGAACAAATTATTGTCTCGACCAGGAGCCCGAGCACAGTGCAGATGAAATTTTGGTCCATCAACCAAATTACATCCAGAAGATGTTAAGACACTTTAATGAGGATAAAAGCAAGCACACCCATGGTTGTCCGAAGTTTAGAGTGAATCGTATCGTCTTGCAGATGACATCGAAGGGTTATTGGTGCCATAAGTCCCATTTCTAAGTGGAGTAGGTGCATTATTGTATTTGGCTCAATGCCCTAGACAGGACATCTCATTCGATGTGAACTTGTTAGCTAGATATAGCTCTACGCCAACACACCGCCACTGGAATGACATAAAAGACATTTTTTGCTACCTTAGAGGTACGGCGGACATGGGCTTATTCTATCCCTATGCATCAAGGAATGGATAAAACCCCCTTGATCCTCGGAATGATACTCGCCTTGTTGGATATACTGATACAAACTATCTATTAGACCTGCACAAGGCGCGTTCTCAAACTGGTTATGTCTTTACCATTGAGAATACTGCAATTTCTTGGAGGTCTAAGAAACAGACTCTTGTTGCAACCTCTTCGAATCATGTTGGGATTCTAGCCTTTCACAAAGCAGTACGTGAATGTATATGGTTGAGAGCCATCACAAAAGCATGTTCGAAGCACATGTGAACTACATTCCACCATTGATGAACCGACCATTATCTACGAGGATAATGCTGCTTACATTGAGAAAATAAAGATGAGTTCCATCAAAAGAGACAACACCAAACAGACTGCACTGAAGTTCTCCTTCAATCAGCCACAACAAGAGCATCAGAAGATTGAAGTTAAGCAGATTTGATCTGAAGACAATCATGCATACCTCTTCACTAAGTCACTACGTACCAAAGTCTACATTCCAGAAGCATGTCGAAGGTATTGGTCTACATAAACTATCTGAATTACCAAACATATAATTTTCAGGGGGAGTGTCCTGAAGCATACCCACTTGACCATCGTGTACTCTTTTTGTCCTTTGTCTAGGGTTATTTTGTCCCACTGGGTTTTTTTTTACCTAGCAAGGTTTTAACGAGGCATATCTTCAGCATGGTCACCCCACTTACTGCACCTTGAAGATACTTTGATTCAACATATACGCATTTGCTCATCTTTTCCCTTCGACCATGGGTTTCTCCCACTGGGTTTACCGGGCAAGGTTTTGATGCAGCAACTCTAATGCATCCCTCCCGTAGACATGCTACCTACTTATGATCCCAATGAGAAAACTTCATCCATCTCTGAAGTTCTGATACAACTACTCCACACTCACGAGCGTTGTGCTCTTTTTCTCTTTCGACTGAGGTTGTTTTTTTCCCACAGAGTTTTTTTTACTTGGCAAGGTTTTTGACGAGGCAACTTAGAAGCGCACAGCCTAGGCAACACTATTGACATGGAATATCAAAGGGGAAGTGTTGTAAACATTTGTGGATAACCATGCAAATAGTTGTTGAGTAATCTTTGTCACTCACTACTGATTAGTGATTGATAGGTTGTAATTGTAGGAGTGATTGAATTGTAATTAAGCATTATCTTTTTGTGTACACCATGTAGTACTATATAAGGCTCTTCATGGTGAAATGAATAACACATTCTATTCTTTACGTCTAAACTCTCTCTCTCTTTCAAATTCTTTCACTATTGTTTTACAACAAAGTTATTCATTTATATAAGATTTATATTATTAAATTAAAATTACTTTTTTCTTACTAGGGAACAAGTAAAATCAAAGGCATCTTGGTGAAGTTTCCTAAACCAGTTGAGATACTATTGAGTGCTAAAAGCTTCTTAGGGATGAGTAGTCTAAAATATTTTATAAACTGTAATGCATCCCTTTCTGGATATTGTGGATATCTCCCCAATAGCTTAAAATTGATAGACTGGGGTTGGTGTGAGTTGGAATCTTCTCCATCCAACTTTCATCCAAAGGAACTTATTGAGCTCAATATGCCTCACAGTCACATCACACAACTGGGGATCGAAAGGACTAATGAAGGTACTTTAAATTATTTTCATCCATTGTTATTTGTTTTGTGCAATGTTCACGTTTGTAAATTCCCTGAATGCCTGTCATTTGATCTTTTTTTTTTTCATAGTGTCTGACAAAGGTGACATCTCTAAACTTTGAACACTATAAATTCCTAAAAACTATCTCTGACTTTTCTGGGCTGTCAAACATGATGTCATTGAATCTACACTACTGTACAAACCTCATGGAAGTTGATCCTTCTGTTGGATTTCTTGAAAAACTTGTGAGGTTGGATCTTGAGGGATGTACTAACCTTGAGATGTTTCCAAATAGAGTTGGTTGGAAATGTCTGGAAAGTATTTCTCTTAACTACTGCAAAAATCTGAAGAAATTTCCTGAAATTGTGGAGAAGATGGAATCCTTAAGGATTTGTATATAAGGAAGCCAGTGGAATAGTAGAATTGCCTTCATCGATTGGATTTCTATCTGGTGAAAAGAAGAATATTGGTTGAAGATGATTTTCATTGATACGTACAAAGGAAGTTTATACAAGAGATGTCTTAGCTTGCAAGACTACAATTACTACAATCTAGGAATTAATACAGGAAAAAGAATCCTATTTAATCTCCTAAAGTAATTACAATTATGTTATATGATACTTTCCTACACTCCCCCTCAAGTTGGAGAGTGAATGTCTCGAGCTCCTAACTTGCGAACCAAAGGAATGAAAACTTCCTTTCCCAAAGCCTTTGTGAAAACATCAGCCAATTGATATGAAGAGCTCATATATTTTGTAGCTACTGAACCATCTTGAATCTTGTCCCTAATATAGTGACAATCCATCTCTATATGTCTAGTCCTTTCATGAAAAACAGGATTAGCTGCAATATGCAAAGCTGCCTTATTGTCACAATACAACAAAGCAGGCTTTGAATGAAGAATATTTAAATCTTTGAGAAGACTCCTCAACCACGTCAACTCACAACAAGCTCCTGTCATTGCTCTATATTCTGCCTCAGCTGAAGAGAGTGAAACAGTCTTTTGTCTCTTTGACCTCCAAGAAATTAGCGATGAACCAAAAAAGACACAATAGCCCGTAGTGGATCTTCGAGTCATGGGACAACCAGCCCAATCTGAATCACAATAAGCACGAAGTCTGAAATCACTTTGTGAAGAAAAAAATAGACCTTGACCATGGAGTATTCTTGAGATAGCGAATGACTCGCAAAGCTGCTTCCATATGAGATTTGCGTGGCTCATGCATAAACCTGCTCAGTACATGGACCGAGTAGGTTATATCAGGTCTTGAGATGGTGAGATATATCAATCTGCCAACCAATCTCCTATATCGTGAAGCATCCTTAAGCAGATCCCCCTTGTTTGACAATTTCAAACTACGCTCCATAGGAGTATCAATGGGAGCTGCTCCCAATAAACCTGCATCACTAATAATTTCCAATGTATACTTTCGCTGAGAAATATAGATTCCATTCTTGGAGCGAGAAACTTCTATGCCAAGGAAATACTTTAAATCACCAAGATCCTTGATACGAAATCGGCTGCTAAGAAAATGCTTTAAAGCAGAAATGGTGATGGGATCATTACCAGTGATTAATATGTCATCAACATATATCAATAAAGCAGTGAATGATTTTCCCTGTTTTCGAGTAAATAATGAGTAATCTGCCTTTGACTGAATATACCCAGCCGATCGAATAGCATAAGAGAATTTTGCAAACCATTGCCGAGAAGCTTGTTTTAAACCATATAAAGACTTATGAAGGCGACAAACTAAATTCTCCCCCTATCGCCGAAGACCAGGAGGAGGAGACATGAAAATTTCCTCATCAAGATCACCATGCAAAAAGGCATTCTTGACATCTAATTGATGAATGGACCAATTTTGAGCAGCAGCCAGAGATAATAAGCATCGAACATAAATAATCTTAGCAATAGGTGAGAAAGTGTCATGATAATCAATACCTTCCATTTGAGTGAAGCCCTTGGCATCCAACCGGGCTTTATATCGGTCAATAGAACCATCTTATCGATGTTTGATCTTGAAAACCCATCGACAACCGATCGGTGTCTTGCCAGCAGGTATAGGAGTGAGAGTCCTTGTGTTATTGTCCTCCAATGCTTGTAATTCACAACGCATCTCTTCTTGCCACTCGGGATGAGAAGCAGATTCGACATAAGTGTGAGGCTCATGAACTTGGCTAATCTGAGCAATAAAAGAGCGATGCGAATGAGCATAGCGATGATATGAAAGATAATTGCACAGAGGATATCGCATACCTTTGACTTTGACAGAATCTGGAGTGGCAGAAGACAACGAGTTTAGGAAGCTAGATGTGACTTGCTAACAGACAAAGTCGCGTAATCGGACCGAAGGCATGGTTGGCCCAGCAGAGCGACGAAGAGGGTGTTGTTGGGGGTTAGGTGGCTGCGGCGGGTTTGGAATGGGAGGGGCTGGCGCGGGAACTGCAGCGACAGGCACCGCATCTGGAACTGGAGCAGCAAGGGAAATTACTGGAATTGAGGCAGGGCCGAAACCTGGGTCTGGATTTTGAGGTGCAGCCGCTGAGGATGGGGAAGCCTGGCTGGGGAAAAGCGATTGGGAGGCCGGGATTGCCGCTACAGGCGCAGCAGCGTCGGGTCTGGATTGGGGTAGATGGACTGGTGGAGGCGAACCGTCTAAAGGGTGACTGGTGTGGTGTAGCAGATCCAGGATAGGGGTATGCGGCGCAGCTGTGGAAAGAGACAGTGCCGGAACTATTCGTCGGGGTCCAGGACTGGAGGGCGGTGGGAGGGAGGGCAAGCATCACAGGGGATAGGTCAATGGTTGTGTTTCTGAGGCAGGAGAAGGACGATGTGGGCCGGATTGACTGATCTGGGTTTGATGTGTGGGATTGTCAGTTGGGCCAGTTATTTGGGCCAAAGGACGAGGATGAGAGTGATCTGTATTGGGCTCTAGAGCAGCAGAATTATATGGAAAAAAAAATTCATGAAAAACAACATCCCGGCTAGTAAAAATTTTGTGACTAGAAAGATCGTAGAGCTTATAAGCCTTCTGACCGACGGGATAACCGATGAAGATGGACTTGATTGCTCGAGGAGAAAACTTATGTGTGACATTGACATTGGTAGCATAATCTAGAAAACCAAAAACACGAAGGTGATGAAAGGAAGGAGCTTTGGAATAAAGGCGCTCGAATGATGTTTTGAAAGAGAGAAGTGGAGTGGGTAAACGATTAATAACATGAACAGCAGTGAGTACACATTATCCCCAAAATTTTGGAGGAAGATTAGCCTGAAATTTAAAAGCACGTGCAACCTGCAGGATATGGCGATGCTTGCGTTCCACTACCCCATTTTGTTGGGGAGTATAAACACAAGAATGTTGGAAAAGAACTCCATTATCTTTGAAAAAATTTTGAAGAGAAAGGAACTCAGCCCCATTATCACTACTAAAACTTTTTATCTGAGATGAGAATTGATTAGATGCTAAAGCAAAAAACTGTTTTACTAAAGATTGAGTCTCATGTTTATGTTGCATTAAGAAAACCCAAGTAAAACGAGAATAATCATCCACAATAGTAAGAAAATAATGGGCACCAGAAAGAGAAGAATGTTTATAAGGACCCCAAATATCACAATGAATAAGATCAAAAGGTTTAACAGATGAGATAGAACTGGTACCAAAAGAAGGACGACTCTGCTTTGCTAATGGATAGACATTGCAAGCATGATTAGAATTAAGAGAAATATTTAAAAAATGTTTAGCAATATAATCTAGAGGAGGAGACGAAACATGGCCCAAACGACGATGCCAAAGATTGGTAGAGGACATGGTGAGGTGACAAGCAGGTTGAATCGGTGATGAGTGATGTGGTTTGGACATGGTTTTCTCCGTCGCTAATGCCATCAAATAGTAGAGACCATCACGTTGCTTACCCAAACCAATCGTCCTCCTTGAAACCAGATCCTGCAAAATACACCAATATGGGAAAAATGTCACTGAACAATTCAAGCCCCTTGTCAAACGACTGATCGATAACAAATCAACTTTGAATGTAGGCACACACAATACATCACGCAGGTAATACATAGAATTCAGAGGCAATGATCCTTTTGTAACAATATTAGCCTTCTCTCCGCTAGGTAATAACACAGGAGGCAATGAACAATTTTTACTTTTATGCAAAAATAATTTAGGAGATGAAGAGATGTGATCCGTTGCCCCACTATCAATGATCCAGTTGCGGGAAGAGATCTTAGATAAACCTGGTTGAGTTACAGCAGCATTGACTTGTGAATTAGAGCACTGTGGTCGACCTCGGAATGAACCTACTCGACGCTTATCTTGATCAAAAGGTCGAGCATCAGGAAAACTGTTGTAGACGCGATCTAAAGAATAGGATTGATTGGGCTTGTTGCTCCTAACAGCCATGTCAGTTGAATGTGATTGGGACTAGAAGGATCATCAGATACTTTGCGATTCAAAAAAGCCAAAACTTGTTGAAGTTGTTGCTTGGAGAGAGGACTGCAACAAGAGGAACCATTTTGCCGATTAAATTGATTTGGTCGATTATGTTGATTGAACACTATCACCAAGGCCGGATGATCAGAATGATCAATGAAAAATGATTTGAAATTTTGATTTCCCATGGAGACGTGATCGAGGATTGTTGTACGAGATATAGAGTACAACATAATGAGAAGAAAATTAGTTGCACGAGAGATAAGATGCAGCGGCTATGGAGTCAGGATTTTAGTCCTGCTCTGATACCATGAAAAGAAGAATATTGGTTGAAGATGATTTTCATTGATACGTACAAAGGAAGTTTATACAAGAGATGTCTTAGCTTGCAAGACTACAATTACTACAATCTAGGAATTAATACAGGAAAAAAAATCCTATTTAATCTCCTAAAGTAATTACAATTATGTTACACGATACTTTCCTACATCTGGACTACGCATTTTATTTGCAAATAGATGTGAAGCCCTTAAAAATCTGCCCTGCAGTATTTATGAGTTCCAACATCTATTGTGTCTCGGTCTTGATCGTTGTCCAAAACTTGTTACACTTCCTAATAAGTCAAACCCTGAAGTTTTAGTGAGTAATATGTAGGATCACTTCCTTTGGAGCTTCGAACTAACTCAAACACTTCACATAGCTCTAGCCTTCCAAAGCTAGAGGGCTTACACTTCGAAGGATGCAACTTATTCAACTTTGATTTCCTTTATAATCTTGAGTGCTTCTCCACATTAGATAACCTCAATTTATCAGGAAGTAGTTTTGTCACTCTTCCTATGTGCATTAGCAAATTTGTTAACTTGGCAATACTTGAGTTATATCGTTGCAAGAATCTTTGAGTAATTTTAGAACTTCCACCAAATATAAATGTATATAAGTTGTTGATTGCATATCACTAGAAGTATTTTCCCTATTGTCGAAGATATTGGAACACAAGGACATATATTGTATTCACAAGATGGACTTGTCCAATTGCTCTAGATTATGTGACAATCTGGGCTTGGGCGTGGGGAAGGTGGCAAATGTGTTGGTGAATCAGGTCTCTCTCTCTCTTTCTCACTTTCTCAAATTATTTCTCTACATACATCTATTTACATGTAGTTTAGACATTTGTAATACTATGTTTCAGGTAGGAAACTCTTGGTTTGAAACTCTATTTTCAGGAAATGTAGTTCCGAAGTGGTTCAACTGTCGTCAGGATGTATGTGTGCCTATTGGTGATAGTGAAACGGATCAGTTGTTATGTGAACTAGTAGTTGAATTCCCACACAGTTTGAAATGGGAGGACACAGGAATGGTTTTATGTGTTGTTTTTGAAAGTACAGAAGAATTTGTTAGTGATTGTTGTTTTATCAGACAAATTTACAATCAATGGACATTCCATGGGTCTAAACAGTAGTGAATTTTCCTATGCATCAAGAGAGGTAGAGTCACCTCATGTGTGGCTAAAGTAAATATCATTACCTGGTTTCTTGAGGACGAAGCTGGATAGACAAAGTCTATCGATGCCTTATATGTGTTGAATTATCCTCCGCTAGTTGGGAACAGGATTGCGCATTAAAAGCTGCGGTGTCCACTTGGCTTATGTACCACATGGTGATGACGATGATAAACTGAAAATTGAAAATGATGAAGAGTTCTACAGCTGCCATTCTTCTTATGCAAATGATGATGCAGGTAAAGAAAGTTAATGTGCAAAGCATTTAAAATGTCTAACCTATTGTTTTGGTTCTGTTTTATGGAAAAAAAAAAAAAAAAAACTTCAATAGTTATTAAAAAAATTCCCTTTACTGTACAAGTCTTATATTGGAAAAATATATTGCAGTCAATAGGAGATGTCAATTTTGTATAATCATATATAGTCAATCATCTATTTCATTTGATAATTGTAGGATTAATTTCAATTTACCCCCCTGAAGTTTGGGGGTGTTATCATGTTACCCCATGTACTCTCAATTTTAAATTTTTACCCCCCAAGCTGTTCAATATTCATATTCCGTGTCCAATCTATGAATCTCCGTCTAATTTGGATGTTAAATCCTACTGTCGAGGGCTGAAATGGTCATTTTCAGACAAATTTGGCTCCAAAATTTGAAAATTGTGGCACTTGATTAATCTATTACATATACAAAGATTTGCCTCCAAAATTTAAAAATTTGTCAGCTAAATTCCAGTACTACACATCTGGTAATTACTATAAATCTGTAAAATATGTGAAAGAACAAGTGGGAGCATATTTAGGGAAATTCTACTAGTTCAAACCTGATAAGTACAAATGGGAAGCATATATGTGAAAGAATAAATCTGCAATCACACACAAACAAACATATATTTAAAAGGATGGTCTTCATATATTTCATAGGATAAAAATGAGCATACATTGTCTTCAACATTAGCATCCTAATGGATGAACATCAGTACTTTACATCCATGAAACTAAAAAAAAAAAAAAAAGTTGCTTTGGGTTTTAGCTCTAATCATCTTGCCAAAAAATTTGAGCTAGCAACCAAGAGACATTGCTCAAGGTTGCGCAAAAGACAGCAACATAAACAAACCTAATATGATAAATTTCAGGGCATGCTAAAAAGACAACACACAATAGTAAAGCCCTAATTTTTTCCATCCTTTTGTCTGATTCTGGTAGATGACCTAGTATGTATTGCTTGCTTAGATGATGAAGGCTTAAGGGGAGGGTTTGACCTTGTTGGAGCAGAAGCTATAGCTCTTGAAATTGCTGGAGCAGAAGTTGTCGAAGTTGTTGTAGCTCTATCCTTTGATCCTCTTGACACATTTGATCCTTTTGTTGCTGCTGTCTGCTGTGCCTTTTTTTCATCTCTCTTTTTCTAAAAGAAGATATACCAATACACATAAACCAAGTGTCCGAAAGCATTGGTTACAAACCAAAAGAAAAAGACCAAGGCTGTTGAATTGAACTTTACCTTCAGCCTTTTTGCCTTTAGTTGTCCTTTCTTCCTCAACTCATTTTTACTCACTGGTCCCTTGCTCTTAGTGTTGGTCTACAGCACATACATACACACATATTAACACAGACTAAAATACAAATAAATATACACATCAATAACCACAGTTTACAATTTCAGAATGTTTAAAGTTCATACCTGAGTTTCAGTTTTGGATGCATCCAACTTTCTCTTCTTGCTACTGCTTGTTGAGGTCTTATCCTTGGGTGGCAAGTGTCTATGACAGGTCTTTACATTGTGACCAAGTTTTTGACAATTGCTGCACTTAAGAGACCTTTGAACTCTGCCAAGCTTGATTCCACCATTGGCTGCCTCCTTCTCAGCTGCATCCTTCATCCTCTTTATCCTTGGTCTCCTTAGTTGCCTTGTGTACTGTGGGGGAAGGATTGGGGGTTCTGCACTCTTAGACCACAAATTCATACTATTTACAGGTTTGATTGTGTTGGCATAAATGGCCATGTATGTCTTCTTCAAGTAGCACTTAACCACATACTCTTCAAGGGCATGTCTCATGTAATGTATTGCTGAAGCAACATGTTTACATGGGATGCCAGTTAAATCCCATCTTCTACATGCACAAGTGTGGGCTTTAAGGTTCACCACATACTTGCTGCCTCCTATGCTTGCAACTTCAATTTGTGGCCCACCTGATCCACTAGGTAGGCAATCAATTGCAGCGTTGACCTTGTTTTTCTCCAATATCTCCCTAGGTTTGGGGCAGATTGTATCTTCATGTTTCAGCATCTTATCCCTCCTAACTTGGATTCTCCTCATCAGCTTAACCCTTATTTCTTCAAAACAGCTCACAATTGGCTTCTTTCTAGCTGGTACAATGAATGCATTGAAGCTCTTGGACAAATTATTCAAGAAGATGTCACACTTCAGATGTGTTCCAAAATGTGCCCTAGACCAATGCTTGGCAGGCCTATCAGGATCTACAGACAAGATAAAGATTGTTATGTACAATTTGTGGAACATTTAAAAACTGATTAAACTGAAGTTACGCATTAGCCATTCCCATACTGAAGGATCCAGTTAGTTCATCAGGACCATTTCCTTGATAAAAAAAGTTCTCTGTGGTTGCCTTTGCACAAGCCCATAGCTTATCCTTCATCACCTTTCCAGGAAATAATTTGTTAAAGTTTGTCCACAAGTGTCTAACACAAAATCTAAGGTCTGCAAGTGGCATCACTTCAGCAAAAGCAGGTAACAACCCCTTCTCCTTATCACTAATGAAGGTCCAACCAGCTCCTTCATCCCTTATGTTTAGATCCTTAGCTAACAGGTCCAAAAACCAAGTCCAGCTGTCAGTATTCTCCAACTCTACCATGGCATAGGCCAACACCCAGGTAGTGTTATTTGCATCTAACCCCACAGCTGTAAGTAGTTGACCTCCATAACAGCTCTTCAAGTAGCACCCATCTAGGCCAAGTATTGACCTGAATCCAACTCTAAATCCTATCTTAAGTGCTCTTAAACAAATATACATCCTCTTGAATACAGGTAGCTGGCCTTCATTGAAGTCACACTTGATGTCAATGGTGGTATTTGGATCTGCTCTTTTGAGCTGATCCCCATAGTCCTTTATTCTTGCATATTGTTCCTTGATACCAACTTCTAAACTGGCCAAGGCTGCCTTTTTTGTTCTGTAAGTCTGTTGGTTTGACACTCTTGCCTTCACCCCAGCTGCCATTACTTGTGCAAGAGCCTCTATAAGACAAGCAAACTAATATCAAAATCCAAAAATTTATACCAGGTTAGTCACAAATGTTAAAATGGACCAAAATCATACCTATTGACCAATCGGGGTTAAGCTTAATCTGCTAAGCATACTTCTCTGTCAAGTATGGTAACCTAATCATGTTGTTGTCATTCACTCTAGCACAAGTATGTGCAGGATTATAGGTCTTGATTTGCAAAGTGTTGACATGTTGCATCTTAGATGCATACAGCTCGAAGGGGCAATTTTGAGCTTTGCAGATCACCTTTATCCTATCCCTATCACTTTTCACAAACAATGCTTCCCACCCTTTTTGAATTGCTCTTTCTCTTACTACAGCTCTCAAAATCTTTGGGGTTGCAAACTTCATACCTAGGCAGAATTGAGGGTTATGCATATCAATTTTGGGGTTGAACTCAGGGAACCCATCTCCATATTCTTCCCCATCAGACTCTACCTCATTCCCAATACACTCCTCATCAGACTCAATAACTCCATGCATTGTCTCATTATCAAAATCATCTACATCTGCCTCATTCTCAACACCTGCAGAAGAGGACCCTTGACCAACTCCTCCTATCCATTGACCAACTTCATTAAACTCAACATCCATGTCACTAACCAATCATCATCCAAACCATATTCATCATAATCTTCATTGTCAAACCTGGGAACATAGTCCTCATCCTCTGAACTGTTCTCATACAATAAGTCTTCATCATCAGTTTCATAATCTGCTTCTTGCTCTGCATCAGTAGGGACTGTTGACCTACATGATAGAGCTTAACCGTAAAATAATCTGGTTGACCTGCATATCAAAATCAATGTTTAATCGATACATGCAGAGAGCAAAAAAATCAAGAACAATAAAACCAGGCCTCGAACAATGCAGTCGAATACGAGGCACTCATACCTGGCATCCAGTTGGTAAAGGAATTGGGAGTCATGAGACTGGAAATCTTTAGCGATTCCCAACTTGTAGTAAACCAGGTCGGCATCGATTTCCAAGCCAAAGAACCACATTTATCTCACTACCAATCACTCACCAAAGCTCTACTCAAGCAATGCCTCACCAACCATACAATCACTCTGATCCCCTGAGCACAAAACACAAAAGCACATACTGTCACCCTGTTGGCGACATCGCCACCAAACATCAATATCAGGAGCTTTAAGATGGAAATCCTAGAAAAGCAGAGTATCAACAAGCCATTCTAGGAAATATTCCTTACGGAGAGCCAGTGCCCACCCTTATGGATGGACCCATTATCAATTACCTCTCTAAGGGTATCGGGCCACCGGACAGGACCATCGCCACCAGGCTCCACAGAATGGCAACATTATATACGATCTGAGAAGGCAAGTTATAAAGGAAAGGAAGATCATTCCCCTTGTTGAAGTGCATCTCCCATGAGGAGGGGCAGCGAGTTTTGCTATCGCTACACAGCGGGGTCTGTGGTAACCACATAGGGGCAAGAAACCTTACATTCAAGGCACTGCGCACAGGATACTACTGGCCCACAATTGAACAAGATGCAAAGCGTATCGCTAGCGCCTGCCTCAAGTGCCATCAGTTCGCCAACTCCCCTCTCGCACCATCGGTACGACTCTCAATTATCATCGCCCTTTGGGCATACTGCCAGTGGGGGCTTGATTTCATTGGCAAATTCCCCACCTTTCCAGGACAGTTCAAATTTGCCATTGTAGCCGTGGATAACAACACCAAGTGGGTCGAGGCCGAGGCTCTAGCCACGATCACTGTCGCCAAATTCATCAACTTCTTATGGAAGAACATTTATTGCCGATTCGGAATCCCTGAAACAATCATCACCGACAACGGGGCATAGTTTGATAACGATACACTCAGGGAGTTCGTAGGCCAATATGGCACAAGGATCTGATATGCCTCCCTTGCACACCCACAGACAAATGGCCAGGTCGAAGCAATCAACAAGATCATCAAGCAGAACTTGAAGAAGAGACTGGATGACGCCAAGGGCTTATGGGCAGAGAAATTACCCAAGGTCCTGTGGGCGATCAAAACGACCCCCAAGGAAGCCAATAGCGAGTCCCCCTTCTGCATGTTGTTCGGCACCAAGGCAGTAATCCTGGTTGAACAGAAAGTGCAAAGCGATAAAGTGGCATGCTTCAACGCACTCACCAACTCGGAAGGGTTGAACCTAGACTCTGACCTCTTGGAAGAGCTCCGCGAGCTCGCCCACCTCCGCAATTTCAACAACAAGGGTCATGCCTCGCCTCCTGCCTCACCTCCTCTCTGTCGGGGATTCGATGATGAAGGAAACGATGACAACTCCAACGATGCTGAAAGCCACATAGGAAGGGCCATACGAGATTTTCGAGGCCGTCGGACCCGCTACCTTCTACCTAAGAGGTGTTGACGGTATTACTCTCCCACATCCATGGAACACCCAACACCTCCACTACTATCCCAAGTAGAGCGCGACACCCAGACTTTGCAGTCTCCACCTCGCTATCGCCCCTTTCTATGACAATGTGAACACCACAACTTTCATTTTAATTCAATGTATTTTGTAGCTACCTTCGTGCAGTAATGAATAAGTTGCCATTGGAAATGAATGAAATGCTCCTACAGTTTTCATATATACTTTACTTATCAATCGCACTAAACAAATGTTAACGATCATCGCTATCCAACCCTTAAACTATCATGTATTCCCAAATCACTATCGCCATGGGCCCTACATCGGCCACCACAACGATCATACGCAACAGGCATGGGCACGCTGTATAGAAATCCCAACTTATTGCCTATGCGTTATCTCTAATGCACATGCGATATCGCTTACGGCCAGTTCTGCTGATATAGCACGACGCTGTCCGTCGCAAACCCTTGTGCTGCCAATTGCGATGAAATGAATGAATGTTCAACGAATGAATGCCTTTCATCGATACGCGATACATCGCCATAAATGAATGAATGTGCTCAACGAAATGAATATATGTCACCGACACGCGACACATCGCGTTAAACGAACGAACGTTTATCAATGATAATGAATGTCAACGATACGCGACACACCACGTTAGATGAACAATTTTATCAATGACTGTCATCAATACGCGACACATTGTGATAAAAAAAAATGAATGAATGCATGTCAATGATACGCGATACATCGCCACGAACAAATGAATGTTTTCCAACGATGGGCAACGATAAGCAAGTAAAAATGCGCTATTACCAAGTGGTAAAACATCAGCGATATATGATACAATGCAGTCTACGAAAGCACAATGAATGCCAAAGATTATTGAATAAGTTTATTGAATTAAATATATTCGAACATAACCACATTTCCATAATCCAAAATAATCGAAAACACAAATCACCAAAATCCGAAGACTGAAATATCATTCATTAAGATGAAATATATATGGCATAAAGGACCAATCATACCCATGTCTTCGAGTTTCTAATCCTCGGTATGTTCAGTAACTACCTCAAAATTCATGATCGCTAGTGTGGAATCGATAGAAAATGACCCTTCAATAAAGTTGGTATTTCGAGTTCTGCGACTGGCGTAATACTCATCTACTGCTTCGGCTATCGCACAGCAGATGCGGGACCAGCAGTTAATTCCTCCACATTGATAACAAAGATCATGCTGATTATGGTGGTGGCGCGTTGGACTAGTGTTCCTTTCCACTTGGGCTTGTTGGACAAGGGTACTATAACATGGGGCCATGCGCTTTAAGTCTGGGCCTTGGCTATGCGGCTCATAGTCATATGGTCTGTTTTTTTTTTTACGGCAACAGTTTCTCCTTTTGCGATTAGGTTCACGATGAGTAACATAATTTACTTCAAGCAAAAGTGTTGGTCAGGTACTGATGGGCTTAGCTTGATTATTCATCAACAAGAGGTTGTTGTTCATTTCAGTGAGCAACAAGATAGTGATCAATTCTAAGAATTAGTAAAATGCCTCTCCTTGTATTGTTTTGAGCAGATGGGCTTGTTTAATATCCTGCTAATCATGTCTTGTTTCAGGCAAGAAAGCATGCCAACTTTAGATAATTTCTTCCAGAAACTTTCAATTGCCAAAATTTGATATTAAATCGTGGATATTACTCAACCCTTTCAATAACTCAAATTGAATACGACCAGGTAAGGAAAGATTAGGTTTAGGTGGAGCGAGGCTCACTTAAGTACACAGCCCTATCCGAACCTTACCTAGACATCGCGTCCAACTAGGTGAGCCTAGTTGGAAAAGATTCATAACATTTCGTGACTTAATGTGAAAATATATGTATAACTAATGGGAATTTCTGGTTCTATAACATGGCTTGAGAAATTGGATTAATT
Organism: Rosa lucieae; assembly: GCA_024704745.1. NCBI lineage: Eukaryota > Viridiplantae > Streptophyta > Magnoliopsida > Rosales > Rosaceae > Rosa > Rosa lucieae. The sequence goes on along the minus strand of CM045497.1, from coordinate 21,862,193 downwards.
AAACATGTAAAATCTTCTGGTTTTATCATGTATGGTGAATTTATGTAGGAAACTTCAAGTTCCTTCTATGGCTTTATCAAAACTACAGGTTCGATATTTATGTATAAACTTCTGGTTCATTAATTACATGCATTTTCTACACATATATTCTAGTGCGAAAATTTAAACAAGTAGCAAAATGTTGTAAATAGTCATGGCTAAATCATGTAAATAAATGTAGAGTGATATGTGCCTTTCACTATAGATTAGTGATTGATAGAATTGTGTATAGGAGTAATTGACGTTGCTATTAAATGTTGCCTTTTTGTATACATCATGTACACCTATATAAACCCCCTCATAGTGAGATGAATATACACACATCCCATTTTCTACTTCTAAACTCTCTCTCTTCTCTCAAATTTTTCACTATTGTTTTACAACACGTTATCAGTATGAAAAGCTCTAGGATTCAGATTGCGAGTTGCGGAGAAGAGGTGGTTCATCATTCAATCAAGAGAAGAGGCGAATAACTCCTGAAGTTATTGGATTAGCTGAGAAGACAACCTTCTTAGTTCTACACATATAAACTGAAGATTCGTCTGCTCTTCATCAAGTATTTTTTTCTTTCCAAAATTTAATTTATATTCATGCTTATTGAGCCTATTAATTGAATTTGAAAAATCACCATAATGCTTGAACCCCAATCCTATCTGTTTATTATTTGGTATATACATATTTATATATATTCGTTTATGTGTCTTGGTTTATTTGGTTTGGATTGTTTGGTTGGAAAAGAAAAAAAAGGGTTAGGCTTCTTGGATTTGAAGCATTTTGTAGAACTTGGTCCAATAGTACCATATAGTGCATACCAATCAAAAAACAAGCAAAAAAAAGAAGGGATTCTGCTACTCCTGGGATTCGAACCCAGCCACAGCATGCATTAGCCCAACACGTTGTCCACTATGCCATTATGGTAAGCTGAAATTTATTAACACCATTTAATATTAATACTGCCAGAAGCATATTCAACTCCATATATATAATTGGTGATTGATCAATTTATTCAATTCATATTTTGGTTTTGATTGACATTTATCCAAAACAATTATCGTAATAATTTCACAATGTATCCTTTATTACTACATTTTAATATTACGCGAATTATGGGCTTAATTTTTTGTTACACAAAATTGAATTATTCCATTATAATTCCTTATGCTAGAAGCATTATGGGCTAAATTATTACGGGATTATTACATAAACATTATGTCAGAAGCAATCCTAATTTATTTATATGAAATGCCAGAAGCATTAATGAGATTTGAACCCATTTCCTTAGGTACATAACCGATGCATTCATTTATTTATGTTACCATTTAATAACATATCAAGCCCAAATCAAGCCCAAAGTCACAACAACAAATTCGAGCCTGAACCTCAGGCCCAAGTTGCAAGGCTAGAACAGAAGCTCACCACATGTTGCCATAACAAAAGTTATGAATCTTCTCAAACTAGGCTCATCCAGTTAGATGTGATGTCTAGGCAAGGTTCAGATGAGGCCGTGTACTTAAGTGAGTCTCGCTCCACCTAAACCTCATCCTTACTTAAGTGAACCCAGCAGGCCCACTCTTCCTCCGCGGGACCTAGCAACCCAGCAGGCCTTACACACCATTTGACTTAATCAAGAAAGTCTGGGTCACAAGCCCGCAGACTAAGCCCGATAGGCTTCACTATCAAGCTCACTCCTTCTTTGGTCTAGCAGAATCAAAATAAAAGGAAAAATGATTTCATATTGTAAATAGATTCACCATATCTAATATGTGTAATTAATTGTCAGAAGCATTTATTCACATAATTGTGTGATAATTAATATGTTATTTTACTAGTATGCAATTAATATGTCAATTGATTTGTGATTTCCATTTATCCAATTTGTGAGATATTATGGTAATTTACCCTATTCAATATTACTGTGTTACTTGTCTAAATTTTTGCACTAGAATATATGTGTAGAAAACGCAGGTACCCATTGAACTAGAAGTTCATAAATGAACCTGCAGTTCATACATAAATCGAACTTGTAGTTTCGATAATGCCATTTAAGAAACTTGAAGTTTCCTTCATAAATTCACCACACAAGATAAAACCAGTAGATTTTACATGTTTAATCTGATTTTTCATACCATGTTATAGAACTTGAAGTTCTCATTACTTGCTTATGGACGATATTACCCAAAGCACTAATATTATTTGTTCCTTTCCTGTAAGAAATGTCAAATCTCAACATGTTTGACTTTGTTGCTTTGGAGGTTTCCGGAAGAAACTATCTAAAATTGACTCAAGATGTGAAAATTCATCTGACGACAAAGAAAATGAGATCAACAATTGATACTGACAATGTCGTCACTGAGGCTTTTAAGGTGAGTGCCATAATGTTCATAAAGAAACATATGGAGAAAGCACTCCAAGTTGAGTATCTGATGAAGAGGATCCACATACTCTTTGGGTCGCTCTGGAAGAGTACTTTAACCATCAAATGACCATTTCTTTACCTGAAGCAAGACATGATTTACAAAACGAAGTTGGACCATATGACTGTCTACCACTTGGCCAAAGCCCAAGGGGCCACGTAATCAGGCTCCACGTGGCCAAGGCCCACATGGTAGGAACCATGATGCCATAACTCAGCAAGCCCGAGTTGAAAGGAACACTGGTCCGGCCTGTCGCCACCAAAATCAGCATGAGCTTTATTATCGATGTGGAGGAATTGATTGCTTGTCACGTACCTGTCGTGCGATAGCCGAAGCAGTAGATGAGTATTATGCCGGTCGCGGAACTCGAAATGCCAACTTTATTGAAGGATCATTTTCTATCGATTCCACACTAGAGATCATGGATTTTCAGGCAGCTACTAAACATACCGAGGATTAGAACTCGAAGACATGGGTATAATTGGCCCCTTGTGCCATATTTTCATCTTAATGAATGAAACATCTTCGGATTTTGGTGATTTATGTTTTCAATTATTTTAGATTATAGAAATGTGGTTATGTTCAAATATATTTAATTCAATAAACTTATTTATACATGTGATCCATTGAATTAAATAAATGAATAGGCATATTCTATGGGAAAGTTTGGTGTCTGGTTAAAAGTGCTATTACGCACACCATACTCCTAGATCGGAGATATTTTTCAAACTTATTGTCGATTCATACCTCTGTGACAACAGTATCAGGCCAATCCAACCTGATAGAGAGTTATGGCAAAACCCACTGTATGTTGTCCAATGGTACTGAACGTACCATTAATGAGGCCTTATATTCTCCACGTTCCAGAAGAACGTTATTGAGTATTAAGGATATTCAAACCAATGGTTACCACGTTGAAAACCACTGAGAAAAATGAGTGGAATATGTTTGCATAACCTCCGAGTGTGCGGCCAGAAGCGTACATTGGAGAAATTGAAATCTGTTCGCTAGAAGCAAACTAATTCAAGCAATTACTTGCTATGGCATGACCGTTTGGGACACCCAGGTCAAAGTATGATGCACCATATCCTCAACTCATCGTAGGTGCATCCCCTTCTGAATAAGGGTCTTGTATATAATGACACGTTATGCCATACTCGTTAAGAATATTTAATACTAGACAATCATATGCAAAGACGAGTACATATACCACCATTTTTCTGCATAGAATGCAAGGGAAATTTGTGGACATATCAAACCACCATGTGGACCATTTAAATATTAATGGTTTTGGTTGATGTATCGACAAAGTGATCACATATTACACTATTGTCCGCAAGAAAACGCTGCTTTTGCTAAACTCTCACCCAAATCATGAAATTGAGGGTTCACCACTCGGATTATCCCATAAAGTCTATAAGACTTGATAATACTGGAGAGTTTACATCGAAGTCTTTCGATGATTATTGCATATCCCTTGGGATTGATGCTGAACATATAGTTCCCTATGTTCACACCCAAGATGGTCTCGCAAATAGAATCTTGGTAATGCGCACCAAGCTTCTAGTTTTTGAGTGGGGCTATGCAATCTTGCATGCAACTATGTTGGTCCTGTTGAGGCCCACTGCTACCAAGCTTACTCCGCGTTACAGCTGGTGACTGGGTAAGAACCTGATGTTTCTCACTTACGCGCATTTGGTATGCAGTCCTAGTGCCAATTGTGTCGTCACAATGTTCACACCCAAGATGGTCTCGCAAATAGAATCTTGGTAATACGCACCAAGCTTCTAGTTTTTGAGTGGGACTATGCAATCTTGCATGCAGCTATGTTGGTCCCGTTGAGGCCCACTGCTACCAACCTTACTCCGCATTACAGCTGGTGACTGGGTAAGAACCTGATGTTTCTCACTTACACGCATTTGGTATGCAGTCCTAGTGCCAATTGTGCCGTCACAACATACAAAATTGGGTTCTCAACAAAGGATGGGCATACATGTCGATTATGAGTCTCATCCATTATGTGCTCTTTAGAGCCCTTGACAGGCGAACTCTATACCGTTGGATTTGTGGATTACCACTTTGACGAGACAGTCTTCCTGTCCTTAGGGGGATATAAGAATATGACTGTTCCTGATAAACGGCATGAATTAACATGGAATGTCCCCGCAATGTCTCATCTTGATCCCCAAATCCCATGAAAATAGTGAAGTGCGGACAATTCTAGATCTTTAGAGTATAGAATACAATATGCCAGACTTCTTCTCTAATCTGGCTAAAGTCACGAGATCATATATACTTGCTGCAAATGTGCCTGCAAGGATAGACGTCCCTGTAGGATGTGTCGTCCCAGATGGACGAGGTACGACCATGGCGGCTAACCAGTCATATGTCCCTGCCCAGAAGCAAGGTAGACAATTAGGTTCGAAATATTCTTATCTCCGGAAGAGGATAAACTTGGCATAAATGAATCCTCTTAACATCGCAATCTCAAACCGATCCATCTCATGAGATAAATCTGGATTATGGGTCTCTCCTAGAAGAGACGATGTTGGGGGACGCTCCAACATTTGAACCCACTCCTGAGAATAGAGAAATCTCGATAAATTTAGTGAGATTTGGAATCGGGTTGAGATTATCATCTATGATATATTAGTATTTACGGTGGCCACCGAAAGTATAATATGCGATGACCTCGAATCTTGCTTTGCTGATCAATTAATATCAACGTAGAGACGACTGGCCAAAAAGGAAATAAGCAAGCCAGCTCTAATTAGATTCCTTGAAAAAGAGAAAGGTGATTGGGCCTGTTGTTCCTACACCTTCTCATGTTAAACTCGTAGAATTTAATTGGATATTTGTAAGGAAGCGTAATGAGAAAAACAAGACTGTGATACACAAGGCTTGTCTAGTGGCGCAAGAATTTTCTCAATGCCCTGTGATTGATTACGAGGAGGAGTATTCTCCCGTAATGGACGTCATAACATTCCGCTACCTTTTCAGTTTGGTAGTTTCCGAAAAACTGAATATGCAGCTTATGAATGTGGTCACAACTTATCTCTATAGGGATAATAATACAGAGATATACATCAAAGTTCCCGAAGGACTTATGATACCCGATGCAAATAGTTCTAGACCACGGAACCCGCTCTCCATTAGTTTTGAGGTGTTCACTTTATAGATTTAAAAAATCCAGACGGAGGTGGTATAACCGTCTAAGTGAATATTTGATCGGGATTGGATATGTGAATAATAAACTATGCCCATGCGTGTTTAATAAGGAAACAAGTTCTGGGTTTGCAATTATGGCGGTTTATGTCAAAGACATGAATTTGATTGATATTCCTAAAGAGATCAAGGAAACCGCAAAGCACCTGAAGTCGGAATTTGAGATGAAAGGCCTTGGGAGAACAAATTAGTGTCTTAACCTGGAGCTCGAGCACAGTGCAGATGAAAAATTTGGTCTATCAACCAAATTACATCCAGAAGATGTTAAGACGCTTTAATGAGGATAAACGCAAGCACACCCATGGTCGTCCAAAGTCTAGAAAGAACCGTATTGTCCTGCAGATGATGACGAAGAGATATTGGTGCCAGAAGTCTCATATATAAGTGAAATAAGCGCATTATTGTACTTGGCTCAATGCCCTAGACAGGACATCTCATTCGATGTGAACTTGTTAGCTAGATATAGCTCTGCGCCAACACGCCTCCACTGGAACGGTATAAAAGACATTTTTCGCTACCTTAGAGCTACGGCGGATATGAGCTTATTCTATCCCTACACATCAAGGAATGGATCAAACCCCATTGATCCTCAAAATGATGCTCGCCTTGTTAGATATGCTGATATAGACTATCTATCAAACCAGCACAAGGCACGTTGCCAAGCTGGTTATGTCTTTACTATTGGGAATACTGCAATTTCTTGGAGGTCTACAAAACAGACTCTTGTTGCTACCTCTTCGAATCATGCTGAGATTCTAGCTCTTCACGAAGCAGTACATGAATGTATATGGTTGAGAGCCATCACAAAGCATGTTCGAAGCACATGTGGACTGTATTCCACCACTGATGAACCAATCATTATCCACAAGGATAATGCTACTTTCATTGAGCAAATGAAGACTGGTTTCATCAAAGGAGATAACACCAAACATATTGCACCAAAGTTCTTCTTTAATCAGCAGCAACAGGAGCACCAGAAGATTGAAGTCAAGCATATTCAATCTGAAGACAATCGTGTAGACCTCTTTACCAAGTCACTACCAAGTATGTACAAGGTATTGGTCTATGTAAATTATCTTAATTACCTAACATATAATTTTCAGGGGGAGTCGAAATCAGGGGGAGTATCCTGAAGCATACACACTTGACCATCATGTACTCTTTTTGTCCTTCGTCCAGGGTTATTTTGTCCCACTAGGTTTTGTTACCTGGCAAGGTATTGACGAGGCACATCTTTGGCATGGTCACCCCACTTACTGCATCCTGAAGATGCTTTGATTTGACATATATGCATTTGCTCATCTTTTCCCTTCGACCACGGGTTTTTCCCACTTGGTTTACCGGGCATGGTTTTGGTGCAACAACTCTAATGCATCCCTCTCGTAGACACACTGCCTACTGATGATGCTAATACGAAGACTTCACATATCTCTGTTGTGAAACAACTACTCCACATTCAGGCGCGTTGTGCTCTTTTCCTCCTTCGACCAAGGTTGTTTTTTCCCACTGGGTTTTTATTACTTGGCAAGGTTTTTGACGAGACAACTTAGAAGCGCCCAGCCTAGGCAACACTATTGACATGAAATATCCAAGGGGGAATGTTGTAAATAGTCATGGCTAAATCATGTAAATAGATGTAGAGTGATATGTCCCTTTCACTGTAGATTAGTGATTGATAGAATTGTGTATAGGAGTAAATGACATTGCTATTAAACGTTGCCTTTTTGTATACATCATGTACACCTATATAAACCCCCTCATAGTGAGATGAATATACACACATCCCATTTTCTACTTCTAAAGTCTCTCTCTTCTCTCAAATTTTTCACTATTGTTTTACAACACAAAAACAATTATGAACAAAACAAGTTGGAATAATATTTCACAATTGCATAAAAAGAATTCATAAATTAAATGTCACAATTGGAATAAATGTTGTTGGCACCGAATATATATAAAATATGGTTAGTAAATACCAATGTGCTTAAATAGCTAGCGGGAAGGCTGTTGTGTTGCACACAGCCATGCTTGGGTTCGAATCCCAGCAAAAGTGAATTTCATTTTTGCCTTTCATTTGGTTCTTCTGGATCAAAGAAGAACAGGGCTCTATGGTAGGGCCTACTAGGGATTGCTCAGGCCTAAAGTAGGGTAAGGCTTCGGCTTCATGGAGCCAAAGAGAGAGCGAGCCTACTGGGCTCGACTTGGGCTGCTTGAAGCTATAGGTGCACCAGACGAAGCGACACGTGGCGCTCTACATTGGGCTGCTTGGCAACCTTCTGGGATTGACAGTTGGTGGAGTTCTACTGGGCTCAATCCAAGGATCTTCTAGGTAGCCTGATGCAGTCAACCCATTAGCATCCTTCTAGGCCAGGCAAGGTGCTTCTGGGCCTTAAATTCAGTGGGGCACTGACGTGGCTTCATTTGCTCTGCTGGGCAGGCCTTCCAGCTTTGGGCCTTCGGGTCAGCCATTTGGGCTACAGAAAACCAAAAACAACTGCAATCCTAAAGACCCTAATTTTTTTTTTTCAAATCAATCAATCCAGAACATGAACAAATATGTACAAATATATATGCCAAATAAATAAATCCGATAGGATTAGGGTTCATGCATCATGGTGATTTTTCATATAATCAAGGTTTGAAAACATGAATTAAAATTAGAATTTGGAGAACTTTACTCAATGTAGAATGGATGAATCTTCATCTTATTTATGCAAAACTGAGAAGGTTGTCTTCTCAGCCAATCTAAGAGCTTGTTTGTGATTCAAATCTTAAACCAGATTGAACAATGATCCTCCTTTGGTTGATCAACAATTTCAGAGCTTTTCATGCTGATAACGTGTTGTAAAACATAAAGTGAGAGAGTTTGAGAGAAGAGAGAAATTTGACGCAGAGAATGGAGTGTATTTCTATTCATCTCACCATGAGGTTTATATAGGACTGCCTCAAGTATACAAAAGGTAACTATTCAACGATTACATCAATCACTCATCTGATTACAAATCAATCAATCGTAATTGGCGTATATCACGCAACACTAATTTGTATTACATGAATGGCCACATAAATATTTACAACAAAAATTTAGACACAAACCCGCAGCAGACCTGCCGATTTTTTTAATTTCTAGTCTTTTTTGCTCGCTCTTGCTCAAGAATGCTGCCCTAACCCATCTTCTTGATCACACAGTATCGTGTCCGTGAATTTTCCATGCTCTTGTAGTACTCATGTGCCATATAAAATTGCAAACAAACTCTTAGGGCAACTCCAACAATAGGGTGCCATACCAGTTTTCTTCCCATTATGGCTTCTAGAAACAGTGAAGGAGCCTTTTATGCTTTCATCCAACATTCATGGACCCAAGATGGGCCACATGGCTTTCTAATTTTGTCAACGTAAGGATTATCGCGGGGCTTTGCTCGGGTACTAGAACTTAAATATGTTTTATAATTCACTGAGGGTCAAGTAGGAATGTCCATTTCCTATTGTGATTTGGGATTTGAAACCTCTTCTTTAGCCGAGAGCCGCAAAGCGAGTAGGGATTTTTGGGGTGAGAACTATAAGGGTGTGTTAGATATTGTTTTTTAAACAACCTAAAAGTGATTTTAAATTTGGACTCTTTACCATTTACTCAATTTGGGCCTAACAAATGCCCACTTATTCTACTGAAAGAGCTTACCCAATTTAAAGGTAAAAAGACAAGTTTGACATCCGAATAATTAAAAAGGCATTGGAGACTTTGCCAGACTCTGGTCACCAACCGTCGGAATCCTGTTACCGGCGGCTGGATTCCGGTCACAAGCCTCTATAATCCAGTCATTGGGGCCGAACTCCGGTCACCCGTCGTCGAAATTTGTTCATCGGCCAGAGGTTTCCAAAGAGGTCGCTAAAAACTTTTATTACCCCCCAATAAAACCCAATAAATTTTTATTGGGGGACAATAAAACGTTTATTGAGGGACAATAAAAATTTATTGGATTATTATTGGGGGGAAATAAAACCGGACGTCGGAGTCCGGTCACCGGTCCAGAGGTTTCCGGAGGTTCCCAAAGAGGTCGTCAGACACTTTTATTACCTCCCCATAAAACCCAATAAATTTTTATAGGGGGGGCAGTAAAAAGTTTATTGGGTATTGTTAGCGGGCAATAAAACTAGACGCCTGACTCCGGTCAACGGTCGCCAGAGTCCCGTGAGTTCTCTCTCTAAGTGACAAAGAGAGAGAAGACAAAATTGTCCTAAAAAAACAAAAAATAATAAAAAAAATACTTAATTAGGTATTAGGGCATATATACACTCCTTAGGAAGCACTTGATAAATGCTTCTCAAAACCTATTATAAATGCATTTATAACTCAACTGAGACAATTTTTTGTAAATTGTTTTATTTATAACTAATTTTTCTAATATTTAAAATTGTTTTTGAGTCTCTGAAAAAGCGAATCCAACAGACCCCTAGTCATTTAGCCAACAACCAAGGGCCGTGTTTGTTTTCCTTCATTTAAGGATTAGATAGGAAAATAAAAGTCAAATCTGACCACTAGTCCTGTTTGGAGGCCCAGATATGGTTGGACCGGAAATCTTGTGTCCTATCAGACATGGATAACAAATCCATTTAAAATGGTATCATAAAACAAATCCATCTTCTGATTTCTCTCTCTCGACTCATTCTGACCACGCAAAACGCTCTAGACGTTCATCTTGCTATCTGCTCCGTCCCAATTTTTCAGCCATTTTCGATTGCTTCTGACCTTCTCTAACCTTCTCCGATCTCATTCTGCTGTCTTTTAGGTAAATTTCTCTTCGATTTTAGCTCTTGTTTGTGGTTCTCGATCTGTAGCTGCTATTTTCTCTAGGAGATTCAATTTCAATCATATGTAATGCATCTTTCTCTCTAATTTGATGGGTTTTCTTCTCCTTTTATCTAGGATTGTAAGTTTAATTCATGGGTAATATGAATATTTGATTAATTGAGATTTGTGATTAATTCATCGACAATGGGTGTCATGAAGTAGTTTTTATCTGGGATTGTAAGTTTAATTCATGGGCAATATGAATTTTTGATTAATTGAGATTTGGTTTATATGTATGTGATTAATTCATTGAGAATGGATGTCATGAAGTAGTTTGTATGTATTTGTATTCATGAAGTAGTTTTCAATTTTGATTGTTACTATTTTTCCCCTCTTCTTGTTGCAACAATCGGACTCATGAATGTGTTTTGCATAAGATGGGAATTGATAACAATGTGTTGATTATCTAGAAGTATCTTATACATGGCCTAACTGCAACAAGGAGCGGAAGCTTTTGAAAATAATGTGTTATAATGTGTTGCATTGCCATGGTTTCTTTCTCATTTCCATTTTCACAGTTAAGAGTTCATTGCAACTCATTAGTATTCTGTTTCATATCTTTGGTTTGGAGTTCCCTCTAGTCTAGTGCTTTCCAGTAGTGTGATAAGTTTTTGATATGAAATGCTTCTTTCTATGTGTGCAGAGTTATCATGGCTTCTAGTGGTGTTTCTTTTGGTAACTCTCTCTCTCTCTCTCTCTCTCTACACACACACACACACACACACACACACACACTAGGGATGGCAATGGGGTGGGTTGGGGATGGGGGTCACAATACCATCCCCATCCCCGGGGTAATTCTCTACCCCCATCCCCGCCCCAATCCCCAATAAAAATATATTGGGGATTCCCCGTCCCCATCCCCACTGGGGATGAAGCCTCCAAACCCGCCCCAAATCCCCTATAAGAATTTAAAAAATAGAATAAATTTTTTCTCATATTGCCTTTTTTAAAATCAAAATCTACAACAAGTAAAATTAAAACATGATTAAATTCATAAATCATAATTCAGTGAGTGCAAAAGTCAAATACCATTAAAGTAAAAGTGTAGTCATTAAAGTAAAGTAGTAAATGTATATATTTGTGATTTATATTATAAAATATATATATATATATATAAATTAAATATATGTAAATATCATTGGGGCGGGTTTGGGGATGGAGATCATAATACCATCCCCGCCCCATCCCCGATCTTAGATAGCGGGGATTGAAATCCCCATCCCCATCCCCATTCCCCATTTGTCCCCCAATTCTCCCCCCATTAGGGGCGGGTATCCAATGGAGCTCCGCCCGGCCCGCTGGGGATTTTTGCCATCCCTAACACACACACACACACACATATATATATATATATATATATGTATATTGTTATATTTATTGACTACTAAGAATAGTCACTGTATGTGTTTTGCTACTGCAGTTTTTATGAAAGTTTCATAGTCATTTCTAAATTTTTCTGTCACATACTTATTTTCTTTTCTTTTCTTCTTGGCATGTTTTTAATGATTAGATGATGATAGAAGAAAAATTTGGATGTTTTTGTTGGTAAGGCAGCTGCATGTACATAAACAAATCATGGGCGCAATGATGTTTTTGTATTTATGTGTTGTGGTGCATAGATCCCGCAAGAAAAGAAAGGTTTTAAGTGATCGAACATTTGTTAGGCATGATACTCGCTTTAGTCTTCTAGATAAGTTCATAAATTCAAGTGACACAACATGTATAAATGAACTCCGGATGGATAGGAGGTCATTTCACCTGTTATGTGAATTACTTCGTTGTGATGGGGGGTTGACGAATGATGGTTCAGTCCCGGTAGAGGAGCAAGTGTGTATTTTCGTAGACATTCTTGCTCACCATGTAAAGAACCGTACAATACAAGATCGGTTCCAACGCTCGGGAGAGACTATAAGTAGGTATTTTAATTCGGTTTTAAAAGGAGTGTGTCGATTACAAGGTCACCTACTAAAAGCACCAGAACCTGTGCGTGATGATGAGAGTGATGCTAGATGGAAACTGTTCAAGGTATGTGTGAGTCATTATAAGTTTATAATCTATATTGTCACTGATCGAATTCAAATTGTTTTTAGTGTTGTAGAGTTGATATTTTTGTTTCTCTAGAATTGTCTAGGTGCATTAGATGGAACATATATTAGGATGCAAGTACCTGAGGTTGATAAGCCAAGATATCGAACGCGGAAGGGGGAAATTGCAACAAATGTCCTAGGTATATGTGATCGAAACATGATGTTCATCTTTGTGTTTCCGGGATGGGAGGGTTCAGCCTCAGATTCTAGAGTTCCTCGTGATGCATTGAGTAGGCCTAACGGATTAAAAGTTCCTAGAGGTAAGATCAAGATGCATAGAGATTTGATGAAAATGTTAACCATTAAAAGCTGAACTCATTTTGTTATTTAATTCTTAGGTTTCTATTATCCAGTGGATGCTGGATATGCAAATAGTGAGGGCTTTCTTGCGCCATATCGAGGAACTAGTTACCATATTGAGGAATGGGAGAGTTGTAGACCAAGAAATTGTGAGCAGTACTTTAATATGAAGCATGCCTCTGCAAGAAATGTGATTGAGAGATGTTTTGGAGTTCTTAAGGGTCGTTGGGCTATCTTAAGAAGTCCTTCCTTCTATCCGATAGATACTCAGACACAAATAATTCTTGCTTGTTGTCTTCTGCATAACTTTATTAGAAGAGAAATGTCTCAAGATCCAATGGAGCAGCAAGGAAATCTAAACTACAATGGTATAACGAGGGTGGAAAGTTCTAGTCGATCTAATATTAGTAGAAGAAATGAATCTCCATCTGATCAATGGCATACATGGAGGGATGATTTGGCTGAAAAAATGTCCGATGAATGCATGGAAGAGAAGACAAAGGCAAAGAGAAAGACAGTACATGATGATCCAATAGTTTCATATTGATAAATTTACTGTTTGTTGATGTTGATGTTTGGTAAGGCTTTTCAAAACTAATTGACAGCAATACTTTTTAATTGTGGCTGCTAATTATTCATGCAAATGACAACTACTTTTTGTAAACGTGCCATTGCATTGTTACTCTTTTTATATAAAACTATCATACTAGTAGCATATAGTTAAGTACTACATTATTGTTATACTCTTATCTAGTGTTCAAAACCTCTTCTAAGCCTTTTGAAATAAATAGAATGGGTGGAGTGAAATGTCCTAGTTATATGCTCAAATCTGTTGTTGCCATATATAGTCCAGAAACCTAATCTAGCAGGATTAAAGTATGCTTTCCATCTCTCTATAGTGTGTATGTGTGTGTCTATATATATATATATATATATATATATATTGTTAAAGGAAAAACACATTATGTGCCTTTGTCAAAGTGATTGACGGAGAGGGAATCAAGCAATTAGCGATAATCAATCAGCATGGATTACAGACCAATCAGTAGTTAATGTCATCATTGTAATTGTTCTTTCCATTGTAATTCTCTCCCTATATAAAGGGGTTATGAAATGAAATGAGTAGACCAATTCCAATTGTCATTTTACTTTAACACGTTATCAACACGCTCAGAGCCAATAGCCAAAGAAAAAAAAATCAACAACCCTAGAAGAAAAAAACTTTTTCTTTTCTGCCGCCACCCAAAAACACAAAATAAAAAATAAATAAATAAAAATCCCAACATAGACCGGCCTCCTTTCCTCGAGAGTCCAGACCGGCCTCGTCTGACCTCCATCTCCCTTGCAGCACACCATACCCGTCCCGGAGAAATCTCAGTCGAATCCGACCTCGGCGCAGCAAATCCGGCCAAGTCCCAGTGCCCCAGACCTCTTTGCCAGCGCATCCTTCATCAGCTGGTCTCCATCACCAGGCCGCAAACCTCTGACCTCGTCCTGATTGCGGGCGCTGCCTCCCCTCTGTCGTGCGTCTCGCTTCTAGCCCAACCCAGCAGCTTGCGCTGCAGCCTTCAGCGTCCACCCTACATTGCAGCACCTGCCAAACCTCCTGTAGCAGCAACCCACCTATAGTAGATCCGCTCGTCTCCTGCACCGATCCCAGCCCCGGCCTAGCCCAGCCCCACGCCCTCGTCTAGACCGGCATCTGCACAAGTTTCTTCTTCTTCCTGCAAACCGAAAAACAAACAGAGAGAAAAGAAAGAAGCAGAGAAAGAAGAAGAGAGGAAAGAAAGAGAGAGAAAAAAAAACAGAGAGAAAGAAAAAATAAACCGGCCCAAAGAAAACGTCCGGTCGGGAAAAAAAAGGGGGGAATCGCAGCCAAAAAAAAAAAAAAGAGAAGGGCCCAAGTATACACCGGGCCAAATATAAAAAAAAAAAAAAAAGCAGGCCCTGCAGGCCCAGAAACAAACAAAAAACAAAAAAAGAAAAGAAAAAAGAGCCCAGAAAAAAAAAAAAAAAAAAAAAAAAAGATCAAAGCCCACTGCTGAAAAGGGAGAGGAAGCGGCCTAGTTTTCTCAAGCCAAAAAAAAAAAAAACATCGCTACGCACGCCTGCATCAAAACGCGCGTGTGCTAGGATTGTTTTATTTTCTCGAAATCAAGTATGTTTTCTTTATTTTATTTCATGATTTTAACAAAGCATGTGAATTTTATTATATTTTGTTATTAAGCATGTTTAGTCGATAATTTTGATCATTTGAAGCATGCCTTGTTATATATGTTTTATATAATTACCTTTAAGCATGATTATATATTTCATTGTTTATGGTTTATTTATGAAATTTTGAGCATGTTTTTATTTTATTTATCCTTATATAAATTATTCCTCAGCATGCCATTATATTATGCTATCGTTTGTATTTTATTTTATGCATGATATATTATTGCTCTTATTATGTGTAGTATATAATTTGTTGTATATTTGTGAAATTTGAACATGCCATGTAGTTTATTTTTATATATGCTATGTTTAAATGTGCTATGATTATTTTTAATGCAACATATCAATTCCGATTGGCCATGATAATGAAAATTCATGCGCATTATACACACAATTACTGTGATAAAGTATTTTCACATAGCATCGAAAAAAAAATGTGACCATTACGAATCTTAGTCTTGAAATCTAATTCATACGTTTGGAAAATAATTCACGTGGATGTCTTTATGACTGCGTAATTTATTTCTTCTCTCTTGTTTATGTAGATGGCTGATCTAACTCGACCTGAGTTTGACATCTTTGATTCAGACGGACTTGAGTACCACCGTTGGGTTTCCGATGTAGAAACTGCCTTTGTGGCAAGAGATTACACTGCCACCATTACCGACCCCAAAGACAACGGACCGTCTGACAAGGTGAAAGCAAATGCCTTAATTTTTTTGAGGCGACATATTGATCCTAGCCTCCGCTGGGAATACCTTTAGTTGAAGACACCCAAAGAACTGTGGGATGCCCTTAAGGGACGTTTTGGGAACATTCATGACACATTACTCCCAGAACTGACCGTTCAGTGGAATGAAATCCGCTTGCTTGACTATAAAAGGGTAAATGACTTTAACAAGGATATGTTGCGCCTAAAAGCATATCTAAATTTCTGTGGAAAGGAACTCACAGAAGATGATATGATCCAGAAGACTCTTTCCACTTTTCCTACTTCAGCAATTATACAAGTGAACCAGTATAGACTGGAGTATGATAACAAAAGAATCACGACCTTCAACAAGCTGATCAACCTACTAAAAGTGGCTGAGAGGCATAATAAGGTTCTTTTGAACAACAATGCCAGGCCTTTTGGGACAAAGAAAATTCCTGAGGCTAATTATGGCAAAGTGAAAGGTGGACAGACCCCAATGCAAAGGGGGTTGGATGTGCTGATCCCTACCCACGTGGCAACAATGCACCATGTGGCAAGGGACATGGGGGTCATGATATGGGCCGTGGAGGCCCTCAAAATGTATGGCGCAGAGATGGTGGTGCTGACCCTAGTGGTCATGGAAACAAGGTGCAAAGGGCACCTAAGAACCCTTCAGTCAAACATAATAGAGTTGGCAATGAACCATGCTATAGGTGTGGAGTCATTGGGCATTGGTACAAGAACTGCCAAGCAAGCAACAGAGTAGCAGCCAATTACAAGAGGTATAGGGAGTCTAAAGAACAAGAGGCTCATTATATGGAAGAACGAGGCCATGACCTAGACGTCAACCTCACAATTGCAGACTTTAATGGCAACAAGGAACTTGCTCAGTCAACCGATACCCCAGATTTTGATTGATATGCTTTATTTACTTTATTTTCCAAAAAACAGTTGTGAAGGCATAATGCCTCATTTTTAATTAGACTATTACTTGGTCTTAAAGTTTATTTCAATAATGGTTTGATGAATTAGAACAAGACCTTGATTTGATTATCATTGGCTCATTAATAAATTTTGAATTTTATTCTCAAGCACTAAATTTATTCAAATTTATTTACTACACATATTTACATGGTTCGAAATTGCAATATAAAGATGTAAAACAATACATCTAGAGAAAAAATTATTATTAGAATGAAAAGATTATCATTCTACTAAAATAGAAATACTCTAAATAATCTGAGATATATTTAAAGTCAAAGACGCTCTGTATGCACCAAGAGCTAATCGAAACTTATTAAGTTTCAAAGATATTCGTGCCGACGGTTATCATGTAAAAACACACTGTGAGAATGGAACTGAATACATTTATATTACCTCTAATGAATGTGGAAGGAAACGCATTTGAGAGAAACTTATGAGTCAATCTAGTGGACTGTACCTCACTACGATTCGGATCATTGAATCCTATACTGTCACCAACAGTGAAATGTGGGACACTGACTCATACAGGCTTTGGCATGACCGCCTAGGGCACCCCGGTCGTGACATGATGATCCGTATTTTAACGAACTCATATGGACACCCTTATTTCGAGTGAAAAATAAAATGGGACAAAAATCCTTCACACTGCACGGTGTCGATTTTAGTACTGCTTAAATGCAGTCATTGCCTGCTGAAGTACCAGAAGCACTACCACTCTCCCATTATGCCTCATTGACTATTTCAAAGGCACATCACTAGGCTTGCAAAGCCTGCTCTTTAGCAAAAACAGGATCGAGGCCTTCCTATGCTAAAGATATAAAATAAAACATTCCATTCTTACAAAGGATACAAGGAGATATCTGTGGACCTATTCATCCAGAATGCGGACCATTTTAAGTACTTTATGGTTCTGGTGGATACTTCGACACACTGGTCACATGTCACTTTATTTTCCACAAGAAATGCTGCAAAACTCCTAGCACAGATAATACGTTTAAGGGCTTACCACCCTAATAACCCTATCAAGTCTATAAGGCTTGATAACGCTGGAGAATTTACATCAAAAGCATTTAATGAATATTGCATGCCTATTGGGATCGATGTAGAGCATCATGTACCCCATGTGCATACACAAAACGGTCTCGCAGAAGCCACCATCAAAAGGCTACAGATGGTGGCTAGGGCATTAGTTATGCGCACCAACCTGCCTATATCTACCTGGGGTTATGCAATATTGCACGCAGCTTTACTTATTTGTTTCAGACCCATAGCCAGCCAACCATTTTCTGCGTACCAGTTGGTAACTGGATATGAGCTTGACATTTCACACTTACGCATATTTGGTTTAGCAGTATATGTGCCTATTGCGCCCCCACAGTGCACCAAAATGGGTCCTCAGAGACGATTAAGTATTTATGTTGGATACGAATCCCCAACAATTATTCGCTATTTGGAAACCTTGACAGGCGATCTCTTTACCACTAAATTTGCAGACTGTCACTTTGATGAGACAATCTTCCCGTCGTTAGGGGGAGATAGGAAAAAGGATTTCCAAGGGAACAACAGTAATTGTCGTGGTTTGTTCCCACTCTGTCTCATTTTGATCCCCGCACTTCACAAAGTGAAAGTGAAGTGAAAAGAATAATCGATCTTCAGAAAGTAGCAGATTCGATGCCTGATGCGTTTACTGATCTCGTAAAAGTGACGAGATCACATATACCAGCTGCAATGTACCTGCAAGGTTAGAAGTCCCCAACAAGGGGCACGGTGCTGCAGATAGAGGCACTGCAACCGCACTTAGTGGAGGTGTGGTTGAGGTCGTGGCTCCCCAAGGAAGAAGGGGAGGTCACTTGGTTCGATTGACACTCACCCAAGGAAGAAGAGGGTGAGTAAGGCACAAACCAATCATCAATGTATAGAATCCCTCTCATGAGATTGTCTCTGATTATAGTTATGTCTATGAATCAATACTGGAGGACGCTCCGATGTTAAAAATGATTCCAGAGAACAAAGAAATCTCAGAGGATTATGAGAGTGCATATGAGTTGATAGAAAGATCTTCCATACACATTGATGATATATACTGTTGCTCAAGGAATCATAGAGCATGATGATATCGAACCACGCTCTGTTGCAAAATGTCAACAAAGAGCAGATTGGCCTAAATGGAAAGAAGCAATCCAGGTAGAATTAGATTCTCTGACAAAGAGACAGGTATTTGGTCCGGTAGTGCTAACCCCACCAAGTGTAAAGCTTGTAGGACATAAATGGACCTTTGTCAGAAAGCGTAATGAGAAGAATGAAGTCCTGAGGTACAAGGCTCGCCTTGTGGAATGAAGTCCTGAGGGGCAAGATTTCTCACAACGCCCTAGAATTGACTACGAGGAGACATACTCTCCTGTAATGGACGTTATAACGTTCCGCTACTTAGTTAGCTTAGTAGTTTCCAAAGGACTGGAAATGCAGCTCATAGATGTGGTTACTGCATATCTCTATGGGGATCTAGATTCAGATATATATATATATATATATATATATATGAAAGTGCCTGATGGCCTTACATTACCCAAGTCAAGTGACTCTAAACCACGGAGTGCGTTTGCAACTAGGTTGAAACGCTCACTTTACGGATTAAAACAATCCAGGCGGATGTGGTATACCCGTCTAAGTGACTACTTGATTGGGAAGAGATATAAGAACGATGAATTATGCCCCTGCGTATTCATAAAGAAAACAAGTTCCGGATTTGTAATTGTAGCAGTATATGTCGATGATATGAACATAACAGGTACTTTTGATGAAATAAGAGAAACCGCTAGCTACTTGAAATCTGAATTTGAGATGAAGGATCTTGGGAAAACTCGATTCTATCTAGGCCTTGAACTAGAACACCGAGTTTGTGGAATACTAATCCACCAGTCTGCATATGTCCAAAAGTCAGGCGATATAACATGGACAAAGCGCATCCTGCTAGCACTCCCATGATCGGTCGAAGCTTGGATGCAAGGAAAGATCCATTTCGTCCAAAGGAAGATGACGAAGAGGTGTTGGGAGCTGAAATTCCCTATCTAAGTGCAATAGGCGCATTATTGTACCTAGCCTAATGTACTCGACTAGACATTGCATTCTCAGTGAACTTGTTAGCTAGATTTAGCTCAGGGCCAACGCAGCATCACTGAAATGGTATCAAGAACATTTTCGATACCTAAAAGGAACAATTGACTTGGGACTGTTATTTCCCTACAGAGAGACAAGAGGGACCGCATATGAAACTGCAATCCCTAAAGAAAATGTTGATGGCGAAAGCGCCACTCACTACACTAAAACACCAAATGACATTTTGGTTGGTTTGCTGATACTGGGTACCTCTCTGACCCACATAAAGGTCGTTCCCAAAATGGTTATGTATTCACCATTGGGAACACGGCGATATCTTAGAGATCAACCAAGCAAACCCTTATGGCTACCTCCTCGAACCACTCAGAGATCATTGCTCTACATGAGGAGGTTCGTGAGTGTGTATGGTTAAGAGCTATCATTACACATATTCGAGGGACTAGTGGTTTGAGTTCTACCACTGAAAAGCCTACTTGCATTTATGAAAATAATGCAGCTTGCATCGAACAGATGAAGCTAGGATATATCAAGGGTGATAATACAAAACACATATCGCCAAAGTTTTCCTACAATCAGCAACAACAGGGTCTCCTCAAGATTCAAATGAATCAAGTAAGGTCTAAAGAGAATATGGCAGATTTGTTCACCAAATCACTGCCTAAGGACACATTTGAGAAACATGTGAAAAGCATAGGAATGCGAAGACTTTCCAAGCTCCCTAGATTAATATAAGTATCAGGGGGAGGTGTAGACGTCAGGGGGAGTCTAACACACACATGTCATACTCAAATGTAAAAGGTGCGTTGTGCTCTTTTCCTTCGACCAAGGTGTATTTTTTGTCCCACATGGTTTTTATTGTTACTTGACAAGGTTTTTAGTGAGGCAACAACTCATGCACCATTTCATCTTTGACTTGGCACAAGGGGGAGTGTTAAAGGAAAAACACATTATGTGCCTTCGTCAAAGTGATTGATGGAGAGGGAATCAAGCAATTAGCAATTACCATCAATCAGCATGGATTACGGATCAATCAGTAGTTAATGTCATCATTGTAATTGTTCTTTCCATTGTAATTCTCTCCCTATATAAAGGGGTTATGAAATGAAATAAGTAGACCAATTCCAATTGTCATTTTACTTTAACATATATATATATATATATATATATATATATATATCTCATTATTATTCTTTGTCTATCCAAGAGTGTTGCTTTTGTTGACAACTTTACTACCAATATTTTATTTTTATGTTTATTCATCTTTGTTTGTGTTCACAGGGATGGATTCTGAAGATAATAGTCTTATAATTGATAGAAAAAAGAGAGAAAGACGTGTATGGACAGATGAGCAGGAAGATACTCTTCTAAACATCCTAGAAGAACTAGTTGCAAATGGTCATGCTCGTAAAAATGGCACATTCAAAGCTAGTACATCAATTATGATTGAGAATGCTTTACTAGATAAATTTCCCAATTCTGGACTAAAGTATAGTCCACATGTTGAGTCAAAGATTAAGGACTTTAAGAAAAAATATGCTGTGGTATATGACATGCTCCAAAAAAGTGGATTTTGATGGAATGATGTGAGGAAGTGCGTTGAGGTTGACAATGATGAGGCATGGAATGCATATGTCAAGGTTAATTTTACTAGTTTGATGAAAAGTGGCAGAAACTATTTTAAACTCTGAATTGTTTTAAACTAGTTGGAAGAAACACAATTGTCTCATTTGTTTCATTTCACAATTATTTATAAAGTGTCAGAAACTGTTTTAAACTCTGAATTGTTTTAAACTAGTTGGATGAAACACAATTGTTTCATTTGTTCCAATAAGGGTCAGTAGCTAGGAATATAGAGTTCCAATAGTGGTGGTAACAGCCACCCCACTAACTGTTCTAAACTCTTGGGGTCCGTCTGACTTTCATGCTAGGAATATCTATACTACTATTTTGAGTTAGATACTGATGCTTCTAGTACAAGGCTGCTTCTTCTTATGCCATAACACTGCAATATCGTGGTGTCTTTAATATCATTCTCCTCATCTTTGTTTATAACAATTGCAACCTCTGTGGAATTAATTTATCTATATGTGTAATTAGTTTAAAATGCATGTTAAATGTATATATTGCATTTGATTTTGGTTGTGTTTGTTAGGTTGTTCTTGGCTTTCAACTCTGAATACAATGTTTTTTTGTTGTTAATACGATTGCATTTGGTCCTCAGATTACTAGTACTGATTTCTTGCTATTATGTTTGCTCTTTCTTTGTGACTTTATTCATTTGTGGAGCTTTATTGACAGTCTAGATATTAGAAAAGATCTTTCTAGTTCTATAATTTGGGTTTGTGCTACTGTAATGCTTGTTTTACATGATTACTGATTGTAAAATTTTCCATGTTAAGAAATTATCATTTTTGTTTTCAGCATCACAAGGATGCTGATGGATGGAGGGGGAAACCATTCCCACGTTATGAAACATTTGCTCATATATTTGGAGTGGACCGTGCTATTGGAAAGGCTGCTAAAGTACCCGCTGCAATAGTAGAGGAAGTTAATGAAGAGCTTGAAAACCACGAGCATGTTGATGCATTTGATTCTGAGGTAGAAACAGACCAACTATCCACTGCTAAATTTGAGTCCACTGCTAAATCCGAGTCTACAAGCACGAGTAGGAGGAGGAAAAGGGAGGATGATGATAACATATATAGTTCGTGGCTTAGACAAGTTTGCTGCAACATTCAAAGAAGTGATGCAGACTTCAAATGAGCAAATCTGCCTTCCTGTTGAATACTTGCAGCCAAAAGGTAGCAAAAAAGATGAGGTACGAGCTAAAAAAGATGAATTGTGGGCTGAGCTTTTAAAGTTAAACCTTTCAACGACAAATCGAATCAAAGCATTGAAAATTCTAATGGCTGATTCTGCTGAGCTTTTCTTGGCTCTAGATAAGGAGGAAGAAAAGATGAAGTTCATCACACAGCTGATTCTTTAGTATCATTTTGAAATTGTTCTGCTAGCAAGGCCCATGTGGATGTCAATGCTGTAATTTCTATAAGAATAATTGCATGCAAAGCACTGCTAAGCACTGCACTTTAAACTTGCGGATGCAAATAGTGCATGTTGAAGACACTGGTGCTCGAAAGGCCATACTGAGTATAATTTGAAATTACAGCTTATTTCTTGTTTTTCTGTTCTTTCTTGTATGGGGGCTTTAACTTCGACTCTTTTGAGTCCTTTTCGTTTTCGACTTCATTATCATATTTCATGCTGTGGCTTGGCATGTTGTTTGGTCTAATTGGTCTTGTAACTTGATATTTTGAGATAGTAATTGTACTTGCTAGTATAAGGTATATCAAATTTTTTTTTCTTTAGAAAATTGATTTATTAAATCATATGTCCAGAATTATTGTTGTAAATTTCATATTTTAGCTTGAATGCTTTTAATTTTATTATTATATCAAATGTTTATTAGTGCTTGATAAGAGAATAAAAAAATGATAATAAAAATAAAAATGTTCAAATGGCTGTTTTTGGTTTATCCAATCAGCCATAATCGTAGGCATGCCAAACATGGTATTGGAAAGCTACAAGACTGTTCCAATCCAATCCAATGAAGTCTGATCAGGATTGGATTTCTAATCCAGTCCAATCCATATTGGTGCCTAACACAGCCAAGAAGTCTTTACAAAAAAAAAAAAAAAATTATCAACTAATGGGATTGGATGGGATAGGACAGGCTTATCTAATATAACGAGACATATCCCATGCTTGGCACCAACCAGGACTCTTTTAACTGAGACTATGGAGTCCCGAAAATAGACTCAACCGGTCAACCTCTTTTTTCAGAGTGACACCAAAAAGCATCGGACTGTGGAAGCCCATCATTCTTCACTTCAGCCTCACCTCGTCGTTTTGACCTCCTTACCTGCAATTCGGCTCCGTCCGGATCGTATGGGTTTTCAGTTTCGATTCCTTATTTCTCTGTAGAAGGGTTTCTGGTTCTTTGATTGTGCAGTTTCCTTCTCTCTCTCCGATTTCATGGAGGTACCAAATGCTTTGTAGGCTTGAATAGTCGGGCTGACACGCTCCGGCAAAGGACGGGTTGCTAAACACCAGAAATTGACCTCCGGTTGCTTCGGAATTTCCCCAATCAAGTTGTTTCTACTAAGATCAGCAGAAGTTAGGGAGGATCAGTGAGAAATTGTGTTGGGAATTCTATCTGGACACATTCCAAAAAAACTATATGGCTTCTATGAACAACCAAGGAGCCTCCTCTTCTTCTGCTACTTCCAATTTCGTCCCTTATTCATGGTCATACGATGTCTTCCTCAGTTTTCGTGGTGAGGATACACGCTATGGTTTTACAGGCCACTTGCACAATGCTCTGCTTCGAAAGGGAATCAACACCTTCATAGACAACGATCTTACAAGAGGAGACGAAATAGCATAGTCTCTTCTCAAAGTAATCGAAGAGTCAAGGATCTCGGTCATTGTATTCTCTGAAAACTATGCATCATCCAAGTGGTGCTTGGATGAGCTGGTTCACATTCATCACTGCAATGAATCAAAGAAACAAATGGTGAGGCCAGTTTTCTACAAGGTGGATCCTGCTGATGTAAGATACCAAAAAGGCAGTTATGGTGAAGCATTGGCTAAGCACGAAAGGAGATTCCCAGATAACTTGGAAAAGGTGGGAAGATGGAGGACAGCACTTACAAGATCAGCAAATTTGTCTGGCTGGCATTACAAGGAGCAAGAGTGAGTATATTTATCATTTATGTAGAACTGGTTACTTCCATTCTGTTACACTAGTTGTCTAGTTCATAGATCGATAATCCCAAAACCTACAAAAAAAAAAAAAACAAATCATACATCAAGAGGGTGATTAAACCAAAATCCAACTAATTACATTAATTTCAGGAAGAGAGAAGGCATAATGTATGAGAGTGCAAGTGGAAATTGTAGGCAGAAATTAGTGGATACTGTCATTTAGATCCTATACCTTATTCTTTGTTACATTCAAAGGGATTGAACCGAAACAGAAAGCAGTAACGAAACTGAAATTCAAGCAGAAACGACCGACTAAACAAACAACCAACGTAAGTGTTAATGTCTAAAAGTTCGGCGGTAGCTGAACCTTTGTTAACGCCGATCCGATGGGCGGATCGATACTTGTGGTGTTCTCAAAGCCTCTGTTACCTGTCAAGTAAAATACAAAGGGCGTCAGAGGGAGACCGCGTTGAGCGGTCTTCAACTCTCCGATGCCTAAGTTAGTCAATGTATTTATGTTGACAAAGTAACAGTAGGTAAGTATTGAATGCGTCATTCATGAGGAGAGAGGAGAGAACCTTTTATATGTGAGGAAGGGGAGGTTCTTCTCCTTGTTTTCGATGTGGGACTGGAATGTTTCAGTTCCCATCTCTGGGAGCTACTGATGCCATTTTGGCGCGGCGCGTTGGCTGTGATCTGGGGGTGATCCGATGCTGAGGTTGCAGCTCGCCTGGCGGTGTATCCGTATGTCATTCCTTTGGTTGGAATTAGTACCCTTGGCGGTACAATGAGCGTGGCCCATTATAGCTAATTATGCTTGCAAATGTATATGTATGTACAAGTCCCCCAAGTCCCCAGTCAAGGAGGGCAATCTTGGTTGGGGAGTTGCTCGGCGGTTTGAAGCGTTTTCTTCCGCTAGACTTGCAGGAGCATAATTAGCGTCAGTGCGTTGTCAACCATGGATTTTGTGAGCGAACGCTTTATACCCTTTCGGGTGGGCCCCTGTTAGGCCCCCCAGGGAGTCCCCCACTCCCCGGCTAAGATAGACCTCCGGATGGTCGTCAAATTGTTTGTTGAGGGGGAACTGCACGGAGCAGGGGGTGTTAGGTAGCGAACCCAATCTTAGTACCCGAGTGACGGTGGTCAACGTGCCTGATCAGGGCCGTCGTACCGTTGATAAGTCCCCGTGTCCCGTATGGACGGTCTGACCGTAACGCAGCGTGGCGGTCGTTGTTAGAATGAGGTGTGGCCTCGGGATCCGCTGCTGGCGGATACTCCCCCGCTGACTGCAGCAGGAAGCAGCGTCTAGTGGATGTGTCGTTGGCGGGGTTTCCCCCGCTGACTGCAGCAGGAAGCGGCGTCTAGTGGAAGTTCCGCTGGCGGGGTTTCGCTCAGTGGAGACTTCGTCGCTTGGAGGATGACAAGGGAGAAGTTCCGCTGGCGGGGTTTCGCTCAGCGGAGACTTCGGACGGTTGGTGAAGTCATCCAAGTGGTTACTTCCACCAGACCCTTCGTCTGGTGGTTGCTGATACGTGTACAACCCATAGAGGGTTAGCGTGCGGGGGCTTGCTTTCTAAGCCTGGCCGTCTTCTCGCCATAAATGATAGTAATTATGGATTTTGTAACCGAGGCGTTGCCTCGGTTAATCCGGAGGGTAAGTGGAGACGTGGGACACGTGTACGGCTGGCGTGAGATGCCGTTTTTGAATGGATGGTTTAGGATTCATTGACGTTGACATAAAAAGGGGGGAACCCAGCGAGATTTGGACACTTTGCTAAAACTTCAAACTCTGCTCGTCATCTTCAAGCTCTGCTCGTCCAAGACTCCAGCAAGAGGCTGTCGGGATTTCGTGGAGTTCTCGTGCCAGGAAAGACGAAAGTTTCCCTCATCGAAGATTATTGTTCATCACCACACCGGAGTTTTCGCCTTTGAGGTTGGTAATCTGATTTTCTTCCCTGTTTCATTGGTTCTGTTGATTTCTGGGTTTTGTTGGTTCTGTGTTTGGGGTGTTATCTGTTCTTTTCTGGTGTGCTCTGAGGGTGTAAAGTGAGGTTTGGGGGTGGGTTATGGTGTTTGGCAGAGGGTTTGTGTTTTAGGGATTTGCTAGATGGTCGAATCTGGGTTGAGTGTGGTTGTTCTTGTTTTGGCTTTTTCTGGGTAACTGTTCTTGATGTTCTTGGCTATAATTGATGTAAGAATAGGCTAGATCTGTGTTTGTGCTAACTGGTGTGGGTTTTAGGGTTTGGGATGGCTAACGTCATAGAGATTTCGAGTAGTGAGGATTCCGGGTCTGACGTGTCGTTCAGCGCGGCGGATAGAATATTTATTGACTCGTTGCGTCCGTCTGCCCATGCAGGAACCTCACTGCCAGAACCGCTAGAGGTTGAGCCATTACAAACAATACCTTGGGGCGTAGCCATGGGTCGTGTTTCGCGTCCTGAGAGTTCTAGGGCAGGGGAGACAGCCGCTGCGAAAAATAGGCGTGACGAGCGGCTAGCGAGTAACAGTGCCGCCAGTGGTTCCACTGACGGGGGAGATGTGGCGGGAGAGAATGCCGAGTCAGCGTGGGTTCTCTCTGACGGTACCTTTGTTGACGAGGCAGGTGGGCGGATGAACGCCGTCGCCGTCAATCGGTTGAAAGGGATGTACCGGTTGCCAGGAGTGGTAAAGCTGCGTCCTCCTACAGTGGATGAGAAGGCATCGATGCTGCCAAGGGGGTCTGCCGCCGTGCACGAGGAGATATTCCGCCAAGGAGTGACACTCCCACTGGTGCCCAACCTACAAATTTTGGTGTGCGAGTTCGCCCTTGCGTTCGGGCAAATTTGCCCCAACATGTGGCGGTTGATGTTAGCGTTGAACTCGCTATGGCGGCTATCTGGTTGTGAAGGACCAACAGTGGCGGAGGTGCTGCACTTCTACGAACTGGTATATGTGAAGCGCCAAGGCTGCAGGGGGAAGGTGAATTTGAGTCGGCGTGTGGGAGCGCCGAAGCTGATCGAGAATTTGAGGGACTCTATGTCCTATTGGCGGGGGACCTTCTGTGTGGCCACGGCAGGGTGGGAATACCAGGTCGGGCCCAACGAGGGGGAGTCGATATTTAGGATTAAGTCAGAGTTTCAGCCTATTCGAGGTTGTTCGTCGAACATAACTGGCGATTTCCATTTGGCCATATCTTTGGTACTTTTCTAACGGTTATAATTTGTTTGTGCAGCGGGCTTGCGCTACAACTTGACGCGTGATGAAGAGTGCTGCATGACTCGTATCAGAGGCTATTGGCGGAACCGCAACCTGCTGGACTTTCGCCTCCTCACCGGTTGGGAGTTG
Source organism: Rosa lucieae (assembly GCA_024704745.1). Lineage (NCBI taxonomy): Eukaryota > Viridiplantae > Streptophyta > Magnoliopsida > Rosales > Rosaceae > Rosa > Rosa lucieae. Next base: position 21,834,176 of record CM045497.1, on the reverse strand, counting down.
CTGGTTGACCTACGCCTGACACGTGCCGTTGGTAAGAAGTCCCCGTCACATTGTATCTTCAATCAAATTGTCCCAGGCTAACCTGTTTTTTTTTTTTAGAAACGCCTCCGGGTAACACGCGAAGCCGCGACGCCTTTGCCAAAGCTATGGACCGTGCGGAGATCGACAACTTCCTGGAGGCGATGTATGCAGCCGGGCTGGCGGCTCAGCAGACGGTGGTGAATCCAGAAACTCTAGAGTTAAGCCAGTCCGAGGTTCCAGTGACGCTACCAATGCCGCATCACTCCCACCTTGGCGATGACGGCCTGCCTGTCTCCCAAGCTAGGGGCAGCGTGGCAGGTGGGGAGAAGAGGTTTACTACCGCTGCGCCACAGAAAGAGAGGGAGCCCGCCACTCGTCGTGGGCCTCAGAGGAAGCGAGCGGGGACCTTCACTGCCGCTGGGACGGAGCAGCCGGCAAGGGAGTCGAGGCCTAGTGCTGCTTGAAGCACACGGGTGCTTCAGCGGAAGCGTCGTCAACCCGACTCCGCCGATGAGGAAGAGGAGGATGATGTGGAGACCTTTGGGGCCCACCAACAGAAGAAGGCGCGACAAGGTCCGCTCAAGGCTCCCGCTGTCGAGGGGAGAGAGGTTCCTGCGAGCGATCTGGATTCGTTCGCCGCGTATGCAGAGTTCATGACAGACAGTGAGCGGGAATTCCTTTTCCACCTCTACGAGCGGCTAGGGTTTGGCGGCCTTGCGGGGATTTCGCGCCCAACTGCCATTGACCAGTCGCCTTTCAGCTCGGCGTTCGGTCACTTGTCTGTTGGCTTGAACGAAATGTTCCTGGCGGCGTCTAAGCAGCCCCTGGTTGAGCGGGAACTCAGGGAGGAGATCCAGGGTCTTGAGAGAGAGTTGGCGGAGGCGAGGGATAAATTGTTGGAGGTGGAACAACGCCTGACAAAGGCGGATACTGATGCTGCAGATGCACGTGGCAAGCTGCAAGTGGCCATTCAGCGGGACGTGGAACGAAATGACCATGTCTCCAAGCTGGAGCAAAGCATGTCCCTGCTGGAGGAACGGGTGGCCGCCAAGGATAAAAAGATCGTTATCCTGCAGCGGGAGTCTGTCGCCAGGAAAGAGGAGGTGAAGAAACTGGAAGGTGAGATTGCCCGCCTGAGAGCTGAAGGGGACCGCGCCACAACCGCCGCTGTTGAAGCATTCAAACAGTCAGCGGATTACAAGAATGCGATGAATGAGGCGGCGAAGGCTGGGGCCCTAGCCAACGTAGAGATGCTAAAAAAGAATGGCGCTATTGACTGGGTGAAGGCGTCCCAGCCCGAGGTGCCGCAGTCTCAGCAGACCCCGCCAGCGAAGAATGTCCCGCAGGCGAAGAGTACGGCCCCTTCCCAAGTTGAAGGTGCCCGCTCGGGGAGTGGAGAGAGTGGCTCTCGACCGACGGGTGACTCGCAGAGGACTCCTCCTACCCAGTCGGAGGTGTCCCGTGCTGTTTTCCTGGCGGCCCACACTCTAGCAGATGGCACAATGGAGACTCCGAGTCCAACTGCCCGAGGGTCTGACCAAACGAGCCGCGCACATCCGCCCCCACACGCCGAAAGTGAAGAAGCCGAAGCCAACCCCTGAGATGCTGTACTTCTCTCTTTTTTTTTGTAGCCGCTGAGGCCCAAAGTTTTTTTTTTTTTTTTTTTTTTTTTTTTTTTTTTTGATGTAAAGAACATGTTTGGGTGGGAATTCCCAGCCCGTTTATGTATGAAATGAAGGTTCGAATTTTGGTGCTTTATGATATGGCCTTATAACTTGGAATTTTCTTTTGCAATTAATGAAACATTAAAGGAATTAAGATTGGTCCAAGTGCACTACGTGGCGGACGTGGTCCGCTAACGCTTGCTGGCGTCGCCAGTTACCCTCAGTGCTAGACTTGGTAACAATGGTTTGAATAATTCCTCGTTTCATTGATAGCCGACTGATCAGCGTTTTACAAAAGCGGGGATGTACCCGTTGGGTAGCTTCCCTTAGCTAAATATTGAATAAAAATTTAGCTAAGTCAAGATGCTCTTGGGTAGCGGCATGATTATTTGTAGTAATACCGAAGGTGTTCGGTATTCCAAGGGTGGGTCGACGTGACACCATCCTTGCCCATTAAGTAGAAGGTGCCTGGGCTAACGACTTCCGCAATTTTGTATGGACCTTCCCATGTTGGGCGGAGTTTTGTTGGCGGTGGAATGACTTGCTTCATTACCCAGTCCCCCAATTGGAGGTTCCGGGCCTTGACTCTAGCGTTGTAGAAACGCGATACTCGCTGTTTGTTTTGTAAGTTATGCAAGTGAGCCTTGTGTCTTTTCTCTTCTAGGAGGTCCCTGTCCAGGTTAATGCCATCGCTGTTGGTTTCTGGGCGGTAACCTTCGACCCTAGCGGTAGGTTGAGTTACTTCAACAGGTAGGACAGCCTCTGTTCCGAACATCATACAAAAGGGTGTTTCGCCGGTGGCGGAGGTTGGAGTTGTCTGGATGGTCCATAGAACTTCTGGAAGCTTCTCCGTCCACAAACCCTTGGCGTCGTCGAGCTTCTTTTTTAGCAATTTCTTGATTATCTTGTTTGCTGCTTCAACCTGGCCGTTGGTTTGGGGATGGGCGACAGATGCAAAACTCAATTTGGTGCCCAAGTTGGCGGTGAAGGAGATAAGTTCGGTGTTGTTGAACTGCGTGCCGTTGTCTGTAATGATTGTGTGTGGGACACCATAGCGGCAGTAGATGTTCTTCGAAAGGAAGTGAATTACCTTGGCGGTAGTTATTGCCGTCAGTGGCTCCGCCTCTATCCACTTGCTATTGTAGTCGATGGCAACAATAATGTACTTGAACTGGCCCTTGGCGGTTTGGAATTTTCCCATCAAATCAAGGCCCCATGTGGAGTGAATCCATGGGCCGATGATGATTGACAGCGGCACTGCCGGTGCATGTGGGAGGTCTGCAAACTGTTGGCATTTGTGGCAAGTCCTAGAAATCCTCCGGGCGTCATCACCAAGTGTGGGCCAGAAGTAGCCCTGTCGCATTGTGCGGTTGGCCAAGGATCTGGCGCCCGAGAGGTTTCCACATTCTCCGGCATGGATTTCCGCTAGGACGGCCTATCCCTCCTCTGGGGTTAGGCAGCGGAGGTTGGGATGGGTAAATCCCTGGCGGTAAAGCCTGCCATTCTGGATGTTATAGCGGGTTGCTCGCCGTTTCAGCTGTCTCGCCTGAACCTTATCCTCCGGCAATGTGCCGCTGCATTTGTATGCAATAATCTCGTCCATCCAGCTGGGACTGACTTCAATGCTGAAGATCTCCGCCAGTGTCTTTGTAATACTTGGCCTGTCAAGGCATTCCACTCTTGTGTCCGTTGGACATTGATGTGGCTGGGCGGTTGCCAGTCTCGCCAGTGAATCAACTTTGGCGTTCCTTTCCCTGGGGATTTGTGTGATGGTGTGAAATTTGAACTTTTTAAGCAGCGTTTTGACGTACCCCAAATATGCCGCTAACTGTTTGTCCTTGGCTTGGAAGCTGTCGTTGACCTGGTTAACGACTAATTGAGAGTCGCTGAATATGTTGACGCTGTCAGCACCCGAGTCGATGGCAAGGAGTAGGCCGGCAATGAGTGCTTCGTACTCCGCCATATTGTTTGAAGCCTTGAAGTTGAATTTCAATGCGTACTCCGCGTTTAGTCCCCCTGGTCCTGTCAGGATGACTCCAGCGCCGCTGGCCTTGGCGCTAGCGGAGCCGTCCACATGCAGGTTCCAATCCGAGTGTAGAGGGGTTGCTTCCTCAGCGGTTACCATTTCCGTTCCAGGCCCAGTCTCGCTACCGGGGTCTGGTTGACGCTCGGTGAGTTCAGCGATAAAGTCCGCCATTGCTTGGCCCTTCATGGCGGTTCTTGGCTTGTAGTCTATGTCGAACTCGCTGAGCTCAATGGCCCACTTGCTGAGTCGCCCCGAGTGTTCAGGGTTTTGCATCACTTGCCTCAGCGGTTGATTGGTTAACACATGGATTGTGTGAGCCTGGAAGTATTGGCGGAGGCGCCTGACGGCAACGATGAGTGCGAGGGCTAGTTGTTCTAAGTGAGGATATCTTGTTTCTGCTCCGTTCATGCCCCTGCCGGCGTAGAACACCGGGAGCTCGTCTTGGCCCTCTCGCCGGACAATGGCGCAGCTTACTGCCGATGCAGAGACCGCTAGGTATATGAACAGTGTCTCTCCTTGCACAGGGACAGAAAGGAGAGGGACTGCCGCTAGGTATTCCTTCAGGCCCTGGAACGCCGCCTGACACTCTGGGTTCCAATTGATGATTTTCTTGTGAGTTGTTTTGAGGAGCTTGAAGAATGGGGCACACCTATCAGTGAGTCTGGAGATGAATCGAGAAAGGGTGGTTAACTTGCCCTGGAGGCATTGGACGTCCACCTTATACTCGGGGTCCGCCAGGTTAAGGATGGCCTGTACCTTGTCCGGGTTAGCCTCGATGCCTCGCTCGCTGACGATGTAACCCAGAAATTTGCTAGCGGTGACCCCAAAGAAACATTTTTCTGGGTTGAGGCGCATACGATAGGCCATGAGAATGGTTACTATGATCTTGAGGTTTGCCACATGGCCGCCGGCCTTTATGCTCTTAACTAGCATGTCGTCTACATAGACCTCGATGATTTTTCCCAGATGCTCAGCGAACATGGAGTTCATCAACCGCTGATAAGTTGCACCGGCATTCTTCAGACCGAACGGCATGACATTGTAGCAGTAGAGGCCTTTGTCGGTGGTGAAGGTGGTGCATTCCTGGTCACCAGGGTGCATCTTGATCTGATTGTATCCGGAGAACGCATCCATCATGCTGAGGAGCTCATGTCCGGCGGTTGCATCGACTAGCTGATCGATACGAGGTAGCGGGAAACTATCCTTTGGGCATGCCTTGTTGAGATTTTTGAAGTCGACACACATCCGCCACTTGCCGCTAGGCTTCTTGACTATTACCAAATTGGAGATCCACTGGGGATAGACGACCTGGCGGATGAATCCAATGCCCTGTAGCTTGGCGACCTCTTCTCCTATTGCCTGGTATTTTTCCTCATCAAGGGCCCTCCGCTTCTGCTTGATGGGATAAAAGGAGGGTTTGATGGTCAGCTTATGAGTGATGATTTCAGGAGAGATCCCTGGCATGTCCGCGTAGGACCATGCAAAGACGGCGGCGTTATCACGCAGGAATTGAGTGAGCTCTGCCGCCACCTCTGGGTCTAGCTGGGCGCCTATGCGGACTGTCCGTTCAGGGTGCTCGTCTGAGATGCAGACAACTTTCAACAACGTCTCCGGGTTGACCGGTTCTGTCTTTACATATTTTTTCTCCTCATCTCTAGGGTCTTCGAAAATATGTGGGGGTGATCCCTGGTTGCCCACTGTCAGGATTTCCTGTCGGCGCGCCGAGCGCGCTATAGTTGTTGAATAGCATTCCCGACCCAACTGTTAACTTCCCCTCACACAGCCAGTGCCGTTGGGTATGGGGAACTTCATGAGAAGCATGTATCTGGTGATGATGCACTTGAGCTTGTTAAGCATTGGTCGTCCAATGATGGCGTTGTACGAACTGAAACAATCGACAATAATGAATTCCGTATGCACCTCCGCCATGCATGGGCTAGTGTCAATAACCAGTCGCATGTAATCCGACCCCAGCGGTTGTGTGACGTCGCCGGAAAAGCTGAGCAGTGGCTCGTGATCCTGGAGTAGTTTCTTGTTCCGCTTAAGATGGTCGTAGCAACCGCTGAAGATGACGTTGACAGCGGACCCGCTATCCACCAAGATTCTCCCCACAGAAAATTTCCCCAGAATGGCGTCGACCAAAAATGGGTCGTCATGGGGTAAATGTACTCCGCGCTCTTCCTCTTCTGAGAAGGCAATAGGTTCCCAACCTGATCTCGGGAGCTTGGCGGATCTTTCGTAGCGGATGTTGCAGACTTCCTTTGGGTGATTAGCGCGTGCATAGCGCTTCCTTGCCCTGTGGGACATGCCAGTGATTGGGGCACCGCCGTCGATGGTGTTGATACGGCCCAAAGTCTCAACATTAGCGATCACAGGTGGCGGTTGGCGCACCTTGAACTGCTCCATCTTGCCGTCACGGTACAAGGTCTCAATGGCCGTTTTGAGCGCATTGCAGTTGTTGGTATTGTGGCCGCTGTCCTCGTGGTACTTGCACCATTTGCCGGTGTTCCTGGGTTTACCCGCTTTTGGGTACCTCGGAGGGGGTGGCGGTGGGATCTGATCCTTGCACTGATTGTAGATGTCCTCATACGAGGCCGTGAGGACTGTGAACACTGCATACCGCTGCGAGGACTCCGCCTGCTTGTTGCGGTTATCCCCATGGGTTGGGCAGTTGCCCTTGTTGTAGTGTTGGTCCCTCTGCCGCTTGTTCTGGTGGTGGCCCTGCGGCCACTCCCTCTTCTTGTCAGTTAGAGGTGCCGAAGGGGTCTTGTTAGTGGTTTCCTGATGGCTGGGGGATGGCTGTGTTGATTTTGTTGGAGTTGCTGGTGGCGGTGGGGTTTCTCCATATGTGAGGAATTCCGCCTGGGCATGGATGACCGCCTCACTCATGACGCAGTCATATACCGCATTAGGATGATTGTAGTTGAGGTGATAGAGGAATGGCCCTTTGAGGAGTCCCTGCCTGAAGGCCACCAATGCCATTGTTTTGTCTAGGTCAAGGCACTGAGACGCTGCCGCCCTCCACCTTGTGACGAAGGCCTTTAGTGATTCGTCCGCCCCTTGCTTGACACCGAACAGCTGACTTGTGTTGTGATGTCCGGCAGACAATAGGATGAACAGAGAGAGGAAGGCGTGTGATAGTGCGTGAAATGAGTCAATGGACCCTGGCGGACACTCGAAAAACCAACTCATCGCCTCCCCGTCCAATGTTTCGCTAAACAAGTGGCACAGGGTGGCGTCGTCAAATCCCTTGTTGTTGGTGACTTTTTTGAAGGTGTCCATGTGGACGAAGGGATCAGACATTCCGCCGTAATGCGACATCTTCGGGGTTTTTGCATACGCTGGTCTGATGGCTTGCGAATCGCAGGTGTGAAAGGCCCAGGTCTGGAAGTGAAAAAAGTGGGTTCTGAGTTGGCCTGGGCCGCGACTCCGCCCGGATCAACCTCTGCTCCAGCTGTTGCATCCTTTCTAATATCTGGGTGGTTGCATCGCCGGCGAAATCAGCCCGACCACTCCGCTGGACCTCCCTGCTCCTTGGCGCAGGCGGACTGCCTTCAGTCCTCATCCTAGCCTCCGAGCGGTTGGTATGCGGCAGTGATTCCGCCTCCTGCTCTAGCATTAGTTGGGGGATGGGCGGTGGTCCCATCCCCAATAACTCAGGTGGTTCCAGCGGTATTTGCATCGGTTATAGCTGGCTCTGGTATTAATGTGCCAATGAAGAAGACTCCAGAAGGCTATGGGTCTCACTTGGAGAAAGATTTAGCAACGTCTGTGACTCTTTGCTTCTTGAACTAGAAGTGAGATGGCATAGCCTCCGCTTCTGTAATTTCAAGACTGTTCTTGACTACAACTCAGAAGCACTTCACATTAAATACTTGATGGAATTCTGTGGAAAAGATATCACAGATGCGATGTTGATCTAGAGGACTCTCTCTATCTTCCTCGTCCTTGCTTTGATGGTTGCTAAGAACTATCAAATCGATGTTACTGCAGGAAAAATCACAAGTTTTCATGAGCTCATTAGAGATATGAATGTTGCTGAAAAGCATGACAGCATCCTTGTGAAGAACTATAATTTGAGGCTGGTGGGAACAAAACATATTCTGGAGTCCAATTATAGTCGCGCCCCTAAGAGAGGGCGCCAAGAGTTAAACCCTAAATCTAGGGACATTTATGGACGTTTTGGTCCATATTCTCGCTCTAATGAGGAATGTAACTGCCAAAATAGGCAAACTCGAAACTGAAGTGGTCAAGTGGAAATAGAGAGGGAGGCAACGCCTCTACCCATGTTGGTGGCCCCACCAATACTAAGAGCCATCTAAATGACACTTTAAAAGCGCCTCAATCAATGGAGTCTGAGCACAAAGATGTATGTTCCCGATATGGATTATCCGGTCATTGGGCACACATTTGAAGAGCTCATGAAGATATTGTCACTGCCTACAAAGCATATTGTGAAGCAAGAGAAGCTTACTATGTGAAACAAGAAGATCAAGAAGGTGATCTAGAGTGAAAGGTTAAAGACTTCAAATCTGGCTGGGATGAATAGATCGCCAATTCTGTTAAAGTTTTTTTTTTTTTTTTAAGAGATGTAATGGGCAATTGCCTTAAATTTTGTATTAAATGTCATTGGTTTAGTTTCTCTTCAAACTAGGCTCATCCAAGTGAGTATGATATCTAGGAAGGTTTTTATATAAGTGGTACTTAAGTGAGCTTTGCTCCACCGACCTCTCTCTACTCATCTGGTCATATTTATTTTGGAGTTACCGAAAGAAGTCAAACGACTGCCATTGTTTTGCATTAGCCAGTACTTGAATTAGATTCTCTAATGGTTAAGAAACAATGATATACTTTGTTGGCTTATGAATAAAATTTCGAGTTCTTTTCATTATAACTCCATTTTGATTCTGAGCATATTACTTTGTGACTACAATCGGTGGGCCATCAGGATTATTTCAAGGACATGGAATAGCCCAAATTCCACTTGCCAAATGGCACCTTGATTACTGTCACAGAAACTCCCTATGTTCCTAGGGTAAATGGAACCCTACTGAGTTATTCGAGTTAATGAATTCCATGCAAAACGCATGAAGAGAACGGAAAAAATTTCCTTTGCACTACCTTTAATCGTTTCGAATAAAGACACATCTTAGAGAAACGTATGTGTCTCTCTAGTGGATTTTATGTCACCATTATTCGAGCTATTAAATCCAATAAAGTTATGAGAGAAGATCTATTGAATTTAGATACATATTGACTTTGTCATGACAAGTATAGGTCATCCTAGTCATGATGTGATGATACCGTCTACTAAACACTTCACACAGACATCCATTCTTTCTAGTGAAACGAAGCAATAATCAAATATTGATTCTCGGACTAAGTGCGACAGCCGCCAGCCTAGGGCCGCCACCGTCCCCCTTGATGACGTCATAGTAGGTGCTACCCATAGTCGTGACGCCATGGATGACAATTCCCATGGCTATGACGCCATGGATGCCACTTCCCATGGTTATGACACCATGATAGGTGATGTAGTCACAAATTTTGCTTCAAATAGCGCTTCAGACGCTTAGGTCCAACCAAAATCCTCATTGGTTGCTTCCATGGCCCCTTGCTCATTTTGCAAAGCTTTTTCCTTATGAAAATTAGGACCGATACCGTCCTATGCAAAGGAGATACGAAATACTCATCTTCTACATAAGAATCTAAGAGGAATTCTATGTGATTGATCAACCAACTTGCGACCGTTTAAATTATTTATGATGTTGAGTTGAACGCAAACACTGCTGGTCACGTGTTATGCCATTATCCACTCGTAATGCTGCTTATACTACACTCCTAGCACATAACATATGGCTACGGGCTCACTACCCAGATCATCCCATTCAGTCAATTTGACTTGATAATGCTAGAGAGTTTACATCGACAGTTTTCGATGACTATTGCATATCATTGGTATTGATATCAAGTATCATATTCCCATGTACACACCCAATTGGTCTCGCGGAAAAGCCACCATTACGACTACAATGGTAGCCCGGACATTGGTAATGCGCACCAATATTTCCGCTTGGTATGCAATAACGCATGCAGCTATGCTAATTCGTCTACGACTCATAGCAGCCACTCAACTTTTATTTGCGTTACAGCTAGTGACTGGGTTCGAGTCAATATCTCGTATTTATGCATATTTGAGTGTGCGGTTCATGTGCCAATTGCGTCGCCACAACGCATCAACATGAGTCATTGCAACGAATGATATATATAGTTTGTTGGACATGAGTCTCCAACTATAAGTCCGCTATGTAGAACCCTTGACAGGCGATCTCTATTTCGCTGGATTTGCGAATTGTCACTTTGATGAGACAGTCTTCCCGTCGTTAGGGGGAGATTAGAACGTCAATGTTCAACAGGAACGACAGGAATTGTCGTGGTCTGTCCCCACTATGTCTCATCTTGATCCCCTAAAAGTGACAGATCACATATACCTGCTGCAAACATGCCTGCAAGGATTGATGTCCCCACGAAAGGACATGGTGCCACCCAGAGAAGATGGGTACTGCACCACTACCATGGATGGTAGTATGGTGACGCCACAAAGGTGGCATAATGGCGTCATAGGCCATGGGTTCCGCTAGAGAGAGTAGGAGACCCATAGGTTCGATGGATTCTCGCCTAAGAAGAGTAGCTTTGGCACAACTTGATCCATTGATCATTGATACTCATAATCCGTCTCATGAGAATATTTTGGATTGTGGTTATGTCCAAGAGACATCGTTGGGGGACGCCTCAATGTTAGAACCAATTCCTGAAAATATAGAGATCTCTACGAACTACACTAGTGTACATGAGGACGTGGAATTATTGAGACCAATGACATCGAACCTTACTCCGTTGAAGAATGCCAACGTAGAGAAAATTGGCCTAAATGGAAAGATGCGATCCAGGTTGAATTGGATTCACTAACGAAGAGGAAGGATTTCGGGCCTGATGATAACAGGTCTTCGTTAGATAGCGTGATGAGAAAAGAGATGGCAATCTCACCTTATGGCGCAAGGTTTCTCACAACGCCCTGGAATCGACTACGAGAAGACATATTCCTCGTAATGGATGTCATTGCACTCCACTACCTTATCAGTTTGGTAGTTTCCAAATAACTGAACATGCAGCTTACGAATGTGGTCACTACGTATCTTTATGGGGATCTAGATACGGAATACAATGAAGGTTCTTGTGGACTTCATTTACCCAAGTCAAGTGGCTCTAGACCACGGAGCGCATTTGCAACGAGGTTGAAATGCTCACTAAAATGACTACTTGATTGGGAAGGGATATGATGAACTATGCCCACGCGTTTCCATGACAAGTTCCGGATTGCATTCGCTTGTCATGTTGATACATGTTTTCATTGAACCCTTTAAAGAGTTAAGGGAAACCGCTGAACACCTTGAAATCTGAGTTTGAAGATGAATAGACCTTGGAGAACACAATTTGTCTCGGTTTAGAAACTTGAACATCTGTTGAAGATGACTTGGTTTTGATAAAGGCAAGTAGCACACATGATCGTCCGTAGTCTTGACCTAAAAGGTGATCGTCTTCATCCAGGAAGATGATGACAAGAGTGTTAATAGGCAGAAATGTCCTACTTATGTACAATAGGCGCATTATTGTACTTACCTAATCAAGACGGACACTCTCAATTATTATAGTAACTTGTTGAGCTAGATATACCTTGCGCCAACTCAGACCCATTACGATTGGTATAAAAATATCTTTCGATATTTGAGAGGATATCTGATTGATATGGGCTTGTTCTATCCCTACAGAGAAAGATGATGGATTTGGACCCATCATACACTAGAAACGCTGCCAACACTAGTCTGCATCCTCTATTCCCATCCCAAAACAATATTAGTGTTTTCGAAGGTTTTGCTGATCCTGGTAGCTCTCTGACCCACACAAAGGTCGTTCCCAAACTGGTTATGTGTTCACCATGGATAAGACTGCGATATCTTGGAGGTCTACAAAACAGACCATTGTTGCTATATCTTTGAACCATGCAGAGATTATTGCTCTTCACAAAGCAGTTAGTGAATGTTTATAGATTGGATACATAATTACGCATGATCATTGTGGTTTGAAGCCTACCACAGATGAGCCTACGAGCATTTATGAGGATAATGCTCTTGCATTGAACAAATGAGGCTAGCTACATCAAAAGCGATGACACCAAGCATAATCAGCAACAATAGACTCTTCTCAAGATCAAAGTGAACTAGGTTCGATCTAAGGACAGTATGGCAGACTTGTTACTAAGTCATCGCCTAATTCCACTTTCTAGAAACATGTTGATATCATCGTTTGCGGAAGTTATTTGAACTCCCATGATCATAGTCATTTGGGGAGATGCAGACATCAGGAGGAGATGTCCATATATTAATCTCGAAACGTGAAGGGTGTATTGTACTCTTTTTCTCCTTCGACCAAGATTATTTTTGTCCCACTGGGTTTTTGTTACTCGGCAAGGTTTTTGACAAGGCAACGAGAGAAGCACCACGTTTGGACGACACAAGGGGGAGTGTTCAAGTAAATCCAGAATATATGTATGGCTCAAACTCTAGGTTACTTGTGCAAGTTGTAATAAGGGTAATGTTAGAGATATTCTTGGATATATTTGTAGATATACAATCATTGTACGATTACTTTTCCATGTACAACTCTACTTCTATGCTTGTAATCCTCTATATAAAGAGGCCCCTATTATCAATGAAAGCACAGCAAATTCTCTCCCAATTTTATTTTCCTTAAACAATAGTATCTTTTTATGTTATATATGTACACTACTCGGTAATTTGTGAAAATTGTTCCAAGTTGAGGTCTTTTTTTTATCTTACAGTTGAGTTATTAGAATAGTTACCTACAACAATCCCACGTTTGCATTTTTTTGGATTTTTTAATATTACCAGAAAATTCTTTTTATGTTAGATTATATATTCTAGACTTTTAATTAGTCAAGAGCATATAGGTAGTTCGAAAATTTAACTATTTGACTTAATATAATCTTGCTCCCTAAGAGACCAAAATGCTTTTATTTTTCCTCCTCATTTCGTACTAGCTGTTATTGCAGTTAGATGTTGTCACATGTAATTTTCCCTATTTCAATAAAGGCTGACCTCTTTTATACAAAAAAAAAAATTAAATAATATAGTTATAGAATTACTGCTTTGGTTCGGAAACATCTAATTTTTCAGTTGTTGTAAGTTTGCAACAACAAAATCAGCACCAGTTTGGTGTAGTTCAGAACTACTCTTTAGAAGTCCAACTATACACAGAAAGCACAACATTTACCTCGAAAGCTGTAGAAATTCTGAAACTTCAAATAGTTGATTCTCCTTCCTTTGATCGAATTGACGTTGGTGGCCTGATGGGTTCGAACCGCGATATGGAAAGAATTTTCAAACACAAGTGGTGGCGCGGCTTCAGGTGACAGGAAGAGAAAATCTGATCGGGTTGTGTCGCACGGATTGTCAAAGCTAAAAGGCTTCAATTTGTTCCAATGGATAACAGTTGACGGAAGATAAGGCCAAAAACCGTGCAGGTATGAGGAGGCACTCTAAAAGGGACATTCCAAGTTTCGGGTTCAAGTCAAATCAAGCAATCGGGTAGCCCAAATAGTGTCTAGGTTAGGGTTTCAGAATGAAATGAAAAGTTACCATTGGTAACTAGCTATTTATACTAGGGTTTCTAGATTAGTAACCTAAACTTTTTTTTATCCTAACTTTTTCATATGAACTCCAATTTTAGCATGCTTCTTGCCCACGGACTCAATTTAACGTGTCCTAAATCTTTCATCAAGAAAGTTTCCTTAAAGAGTGAATCAAAGAGAAAGTCAACTTTGGAGCCTCCTAAAAGATTGANTCATACACTCATACTGGAGTGAATCATCCATAGACGAGTCATTAGGATGATGGCTTTAGCCTTATTTGCATCCAAGGCTGGCTTTATTTATTTCCAAAGCTTGAGCTTGCTCAACAGTTAGCACGTCCTGGCTAGACTTAAGAATCGTATCCAGATTCCTTCGGCCTTAAGATTGCTAGCGGACATCACGAACCCACTGTGATATTCAAAGCCAGTTGTTCCCAAGGAGCAAAGTCCAGTTTGTTCAGGTTACTCATTGTGAAAAAGAACAAGGAAAAATGGTTAGTTTCGGAGCCGAAAAAGGGTTAGTTTCGAAGATGAAAAAGCTACCACGAAAACAATAGAAATTTCTGAGCGTAATCGCTTCCAAGAAATTATGAATTTTGAGCGTAATTGCTCCCAAGAATTCGATTCCAAGAGGTATTGGATTAGATCGAAACATGACGTAAGTGGTCGATCATAATTCTCTACAAACTCTAAGTTTGGAGATCTTAACAAGCTTCAAGCTTGGAGATAGCACGAACCCCCACAGTTCAGTTTAATTAGGTCTCCCATATGAAGAAGAAAAAGAGGTAGAAGAAGGAGGTTGCAAGCATTATATTTTAATTTTACAATTAGCAGATAGTATGTGTCAAGAGACTAGCATTATCTAAATGTAGTTTTATTATACAAAGTCGTAAGCCCTTGATATATGCCATCTTAAGTGATGATGAGAGTGAGTAATTGAGTTAGAATTACGTTACGTAAGGGCTTCAAACAAATCCTATGTGACCCAAAGATATCGTTTTAGTTTAAGATTAATACCAGTAGATCGTAATAGATAAATCGAGTCAATGCTTAAATAATTATTTAAAAAAAAAAAGGAAAGAGAAAAAGAAAAGAAAAAATTGGGGCATTGGAGATAAAGAATTAAAGACTGGAAAAGCAGGGGCATTTGAGCATGTATACCCCGCCACAATGGACTTTGGCGGAACTCCGCGTCAACTGTTTCTTTGGATTTCTTCGCCTACATGTCGTGTCAGTGTGTTGCGGTTAGTTTCCGTTTTCCCTTTTTTGCCCCTCACCTTTTCTTTTTATCCTTTTCTCTTTTTCTCCCCCAGAGTCCAGACTCTCAGAGAGAAGAAGACGGAAAACGACTGAAAGCGAGAAGAAAGCGGTTTCGGCCTTGGGTTCCTGGTTTATTTATTTATTTATTTTCTTTTCTCCTTTCTGCTCCACTCTCGCCTCTTCCCCTCTAACACTGTCCCCAATTCGCTCCACTCTAAAACCCTAATTCTTCAGCCCCAACTTGCTGCCACTCTTGCCTCCCATCCCTCCAAAATTTCGCTCCACCGTTTGAGATCGGTCAGTTGCTTCTCGCATTTCACCTCTGTAATTCTATTTTTCCAGCTCTATTTTTTTTTTTGGTGATTATGTGAGGGTTTTATTGTTTATACTTCATCTCTGATACTGGTGCTGGGTTTACTTGTATGTCCTTTTTTTTTTTTTTTTTAAATCATCGTGATTAATAGTTGTTGCTGGATTTGTTGCATCGTGATTAATAGTGTGATTAGAATTTGCTATCTTGTTGACTTTTGCATTGTATGTAGGTGTTACTGTTAGTGAGTAATCTGTATTATGATGAAGCTTTAGATTGTATTTTAGTGTATAGAATCCTCAGATGCTATCGATCTGTGATAATTGATTTCGAGGCCAACAGTAATGATGAAAAACTTAAACTAAAAAGAACAGATTATTTTGGTAGTAGTCTTACTATCACCCATTATTTTGTTGGTGCTTTTTCTATGGTTATAGGATTAATGAAACATTGGATTTGGTGGCAGTTCTTTGCACGCCCAATTTCGTTGAAATTTTTTTAGATTATCAACATATAGGCTATTCTTTATTCTTAGTTTCGTTTTTGTGTACCTTTTCTTTTCAAAAGATTTTATGCACTCTCACTAATCTCTTTCTTTGTCTTGATTACCCCATCCATATATGTGTACTTGTATTTTGACATTTATCTTACTATCGTAGGCCTTACCGCACTTCCAGAATAATTGGCTGTGCGGTCCTCGTTTGAAGTTGCTTCCTTTGAGTCTGTGTTGTTCCTTGTATTCAACAATGGCTGGTGAAGTAGTGACTGTAAATGGAAATGGCAATGGAAACACCCAGCTGAATCCACAGAGGACTTACCAAGTTGTTGTGGCTGCAACTCGAGAAATGGGTATTGGAAAGGATGGGAAACTACCTTGGAAACTTCCTTCTGATCTCAAGTTCTTTAAGGATGTCACTGTAACCACATCAGATCCCGGAAAAAGAATGCAATTATAATGGGCAGAAAAACATGGGAGAGCATTCCCCCTGAGCATCGGCCTCTACCTGGACGCCTTAATGTTGTTCTGACTCGTTCTGGGAGTTTTGATATAGCTACTGCAGAGAATGTCGTCATATGTGGGAGCATGGCCTCTGCTCTGGAGCTGTTAGCTGCTTCTCCTTACGTCTGTCAATTGACAAAGTGTTTCTCATAGGAGGTGGCCAGATATTGAGGTGTGATTTTGTTGTTTACTTTGGTATTGAAAACTGTTTTCTTCTTTCTTCTCTTATTCATATTAACATTTATGTATCCAGGGAAGCTCTCAATGGGCCTGGCTGTGATGCAATTCACATTACAGAAATAGAGACCAACATTGAATGTGATACTTTCATCCCTGCAATTGATTCCACTGTATTTCAGCCCTGGTATTCATCTTTTCCCAAGGTGGAGAATAGCATTCGTTATTCCCACGACTTATGTGCGTGTGAGGAGTTCTGAAGTTGGATCCCTTTTGAAAACAATGATCTGAACTGTAATAGTAGGTCGGATTCCATTAAGTGTGAGGTAAAGAAGTTCTCTTTCCTCCCCAAGATGATTTTCGAGAAACATGAGGAGTACATGTATCTAAATCTGGTTCAAGATATACTCTCAGATGGTACTTCTAAGGATGATAGGACTGGGACTGGTACTTTATCAAAATTTGGTTGCCAGGTAATGTCAAGCTAAACTGGAAAAAAGAGGAAGTTCTTTTTTCTTTTAACAGTCTATTGATTAAATACTGATAAGGTATATTTACACATTTTCATTGTATCTCCACAGATGAGGTTCAATCTGCGCAGAAGTTTTCCTCTTCTAACTACCAAGGCACGCATATGTTTCTTCTAAGATCTTTGTTGTTTACCTCTTGACCTACATTATACTACTAGTTTTATGCTTCTGTTATGAATTGGTTACATCTTCTCATTAAATTGGATTGAACCCATTTTCTTTCTGCACAAAGTTGCATTACTGGAATTATCTTTTTATTTCAATATAATATTGACGTAGATTGTGATCAATTGGTTCATAGAAAGTATTTTGGCGAGGGGTTGTCGAAGAACTTCTGTGGTTCCTTAGTGGTTCAACCAATGCCAAGGTATTACTCTCTTTTTTGAACGTTTTGAACCATATATATTGTTTTCCTTGTTTCATATACTTTACATCATTTTAATGGGACTATGTTGGAGCAAGTGGTTTTGCTAGTTTGTTGAGAGCTCAATTTATCTTTCCAAATTTGAGCATTCTGAACCTATGCTTTGTTCTACAATAATATGCTAGAAGTTATGACTTATTAGGACGATTCAGTCAACCATTTCTTGGAATATGCCTATAGATTGTGAATTAAGAGCAGCTGAAAGGTTGACATTTGAAGTTCTTGCATTTTAAATATGTTCTTGTTTCACTTGGAAAAGAAACATCTGTTTTTATTATAACTTTGCATGAAGATGGGACAAATAGCCACCTTGCTAGTCTTTAAATAGCAAGATTTGTGACACAAACAGCCAGTGAGAGAGAAGTTTATGCAAAGTATCTTACATGCAGTGCTTATTTGATATCCTCAGGTCCTTCAGGAGAAAGGCATCCGCATATGGGATGGAAATGCATCTAGAGACTACCTTGATAGGCAAGTATTGAACTTCCCACATGTGGGTGTTGGTGTCTATGATGAGTAATTTAGTTTGTGCAGTTTTATATGACATGTGTCTGCTGTTTCAGCATTGGTTTAACTGGCAGGGAGGAGGGCGACTTAGGACCAGTTTATGGGTTCCAGTGGCGACACTTTGGTGCCAGGTTGGTGAACTTCTATTAGTTGAATGATCTATATTATGAAGCCTAACTTCAAGTCCACCTAATTCTCTTTCGAATAATAGGTATACTGACATGCATGCTGACTACACTGGCCAAGGATTTGACCAGTTGTTAGATGTTATTGACAAGATCAAAAATAATCCTGATGATCGACGGATTATACTTTCAGCCTGGAATCCTTCTGATCTGAAATTGATGGCACTTCCACCTTGTCACATGTTTGCTCAGGTTTGTCTTGAGATGGAATCATGGTACAAATTTTGTTTTCATTATCATAAACCTTTTGTTTTGTTACATTCTTCTATCTTCTCTTTGCAGTTCTATGTTGCAAAAGGAGAGTTATCATGCCAAATGTATCAGCGTTCTGCTGACATGGGCCTGGGCGTGCCATTTAACATCGCGTCATATTCGCTTCTGACATGCATGATTGCTCATGTCTGTGGTATGCATTCTCTAGGAAACTCCTTATTAGTATTTGGTTGGATCTTAATTGCTGACCTCTTTGTGTTCATTGGCTATGTGGAGGTGTTCATACCTTAATTCTGATGTTTTGTATTTAAATTTTGTCTTTAATACAATTATGTGTTGCGCAGATCTTGTTCCAGGTGATTTCGTTCACGTTTTAGGGGATGCTCATGTTTACCGCACTCATATCAGGCCTCTGCAGGAGCAACTTCAGAAACTGCCCAAGCCTCTTCCAGTAAGTATAATAAGGTTACAGATATGATCATGTTCCTCTCTCATTTCCACCCTTATATGCTCTGTTTTTTTACATCTGCCTACTTCCATTTCAATGCAGATTTTGAAGATCAACTCCGATAAAAAGAATATAGATTCATTTGTGGCAGCTGATTTCGAACTCATAGGTTATAATCCCCATGAGAAGATAGAAATGAAAATGGCTGTGTGAGGCTCTCTCAAATTTTCAGCAGAGAGTTCAAAATTTTTCTTTATTAGCGGCCAATACTGCTCTTTATTATAGGTAAGGACATGACTTTGTTCTGCTTATACCTCAGTATGCTTTAAAAAACATATTTACATAATAAGCTGGATAGATTCTTTGCAGGCATAGAGTTTACGAATGCATCTCTGTCCTTCTAATTAGTTGGCAATTGGCAGAGTTGATTATTGTCTATTGTCATCTTTAGAGTATTCGTATGGTCTGCCTTATGTGTTTGTTTGGCTAGTTTCATAAACAAACTGAAGACTAGGAAGGAAATAGAAGCAGGCAGCCCTCTCGTGCCAATTACACTATTCCATAAGCTTGAACAAACTTAGTTTGAAGAAGTTAAATTTTTATTCTTCAAGTTTGTGAAATGTTATGAGACTGAATCTTTGAATATCATGTTTCAGGTGCAGGAAATGGAGGTTCATGTTGGTGTAGGCTTCAATACAATTGAACAATTGAATAACTGTTAGTAGGATATACTTCAAGCTTTGCATCTGTAGTAATTAACTGGGAATCCTTTAGTTCCACATATATGTGGTGGTTCTAAAGTGATTTAGGATGCTTGGTTTTTGCCCCCGCCCTTCTGTGCTTGCTTTTCACTCTCACTTTTTTCTTATGGGCAGTGGCCTTCACTTTCCTAATGACTAAAGCTACTATAACTACTATATATGGTGTACTGTTATAAGAAAACAGAGTTGGATCACATGACTTCTTGGTCCGGTATATTTGGTGCATTATTTGTCCTCAAAGTTTAAGATCAATGGACTGGTCAAGTATTATGATCGTACTCAGGTTTCTATTATTGTCATTTTGCTTGTGGATCTCGGTTGTTGCTTTCAAATTGGGGAATAATAAATTAACAGTATTAGGTGAGGAAAGGTGAATGGTTACGGTATATCAGACCAAAATGTCAAAATTTAGACACAAACCCGCAGCAGACCAGCCGGTTTTTTTAATTTCCGGTCTTTTTGGCTCGCTCTTGCTCAAGAATGCTGCCCTAACCCATCTTTTTGATCACAGTATCGTGTGCGTGAATTTTTCATGCTCTTGCAGTACTCACGTGCCATATAAAATTGCAAACAACCTCTTGGGGTAAATCCAACAATAGGGTGCCATACCAGTTTTCTTCCCATTATGGCTTCTAGAAACAGTTAAGGAGCCTTTTATGCCTTCAGCCAACATTCATGGACCCAAGATGGACCAAATGGCTTTCTAATTTTGTCAACGTAAGGATTATCGCGCGGCTTTGCTCGAAACTAGGACTTAAATATGTGCTATATTTCACTGAGGGTTAAGTAGGAATGGCCATTTCCTATTGTGATTTGGGATTTAAAACCTCTTCTTTAGTCTGGAGCCGCAAAGCGAGTAGGGATTTTTGGGGTCAGAACTATGAGGGTGTGTTAGATATTGTTTTTTAAACAACTTAAAAGTGACATTAAATTTGGACTCTTTACCATTTATTTAATTTGGGCCCAATAAATACACACTTACTCTAATGAAAGAGCTTACGCAATTTCAAGGTAAAAAGACAAGTTTGCAATCCGAATAATTAAAAACTCATTGGAGACTTTGCCGGACTCCAGTCACTGACTGTTGGAATCCTGTCACTGGGGGTCATACTCCCGTCACAAGCCTCTAGAATCCAGTCATTGGGGCCCGACTCCGGTCACTCGACACCGGAATCTGTTCATCGGCCAGAGGTTCCCAAAGAGGTCGCTGAAAACTTTTATTAACCCCAATAAAATCTAATAAATTTTTATTGGGGGACAATAAAATGTTAATTGAGGGGCACTACAAAATTTATTGGGTGACAAAGATAGAGAGGGAAAAATTGTCCCAAAAATAAACAAAAAACAATAAAAAAATAATTACTTAATTGGATATTAGGGCATATATACACTCCTTTATACGAGGAAGCACTTGGTAAATGTTTCTCAAAGCCAGTTCCAAATGCATTTATAACTCAACCGAGTCAATTTTTTGTAAATTCTTTTATTTATAACTAATTTTTCTAATATTTAAAGGGAGGGATCCCCTTCGGTGCGTTAAGGCACCGATACATTAAAAAAGATGCCATTTGGTGACTGGTACCAACTAGTTGCACCGGTTGTGAGAATTTGAATTTCCCAAGCGCCTCGACTGTCGAGCCCACTCACTCCTTTCATCGTTTTCTCCGTCACAACTCAATCGTTCTCCATCTCTGGTTTCTCTTCTCCTTTCTCCACATCCGAAATCCCTCCACATCCTCTTCCTAAACCCTAAATCAGAAATCCCTCTTCTTTGGTTCCTCTCACTTTTAGAAATCCCTCTTCTCTGGTTCCTCTCACTCTCTTCCCCCATCTCCGAAATCCCTAAGAAATCCCTCAAATCCCTAACCCTCATCCCTAACCGTCATTCTTCTCTCGTTCCTCTCTCTCTTTCTCCATCTCTGAAATCACTCGGACCAAACATGCCGCCAAAGGTCTACAAAAAGAAGGCACCCAAAAGGGCAAAACCGAGTAGCTCTAGTAACTCTGATGGAGGTGCCTGAAAGAGTTCTCAAATGGCGGCCCCTAAACCGAGCAGCTCCACAACGATCTTCGATGGAGGCCCCCGAAAGAGTACTCGAATCGCTGCCTCTAAAGCATCGGCTTCGGTGATGGTCTCTGAGGTCTCGAATCAAAATTCTCCAATTTTGGAGTCCGCAAAGAAAGCTTCTGTTAACGGCACCGAAGCGGTGGTTGAGGTACCTAAACTGAAACCTACTTCCGATGAAGCGGTAATTGAGGCACCGAAACGTACTTCCTATGAACCGGTGGTTGAGGCGGAGAAACCTCCTTCCAATGATATGCGGTCGCGAAAAGAGAAGGCACCAGTGGATTTACAGTTGTTTGCCTCACATGCTGAAGCCAAAGAGGTGAAGGATCGAAAGAAGCTCATCATGAAGAAGAAAGCCTCCAGTCGTTCCATGAGCTTTTTGAACTACTTGTAAGTATTCAAATTTCCATCTAATTGGTAATTTTGGACTGAATGACTCAAGTTATGTGACATTGTTAGATTGAGTGCAGGAACATTCAACACAAACAAATCAATCCCCCAAAACTAAACCATGATGTGAGTATTGGATGAAATTACATGCTCGTTTTGCAATTACATGTAATACTAACTAGGATTCCTACTAATTTTACCAATTGCTTATGTTTCAGTTTCGAGTTGAGATATCTCAAAAATGGAAAGAGCTTCCAGTTGAAGAGAATGAGCAGTATGTAGTGACTGATCGATGTGGTCAGTCATCAGTTTCTGAGGAAGAGTTGCTTGAGTTGGTTCAGATTGATACCCGTTGCTCTCCAGACCGCTTCAGGTCTTTGGTTGCAGATTTTAGTAATGAGAAAAAGGTAGCCTGTTCAGCAATTGGATTTGATGTGTTGTTGAAGATGTCAGGAAGGAAAATTCACCACTCTATGTTGCCTGTCCTTGTGGACTCCGTAGACCCCAATGCATATACTAGAACTATGCACGAAAAGGAGATTGAAATGGATGGAAGTGACTTTGAAAATGTGATGGGGTTGAAGAATGCTGGGTCAGAGGTCGACTTTAAAGGTTCCACTAATGATCACCCTGAGTTGATGGGGATAATAAACTCCTTGTGTGGGAAGGATAAGAAGATCAGTTTAAGGGACGTGCAGAACTACCTGAAGGATACAGAAGAAGTTGACAACAAGTTCAAGCGCCTGTTTGTGCTGTTCACAATGAGCACCATCCTTAGCTCATCTGCCTCACTGACGATACCAAAGAAGTGGCTGCTGGCCCTGAAGGACACTCGCCTGATTAGCTCTTTAAACTGGGCTGATTACTCATTTAAATGTTTGATGGAGGCCATCGTCAGTTTCAAAAAAGACTCTCAGTCCTATTGTAGTGGTTGTGTCCTGTTTCTGCAACTGTTCTATTTTGATTGTGTTTCACATGGGAAGACCATTGTGGACAAGTCCTTATACCTAGTTGAAGCTTGGGGGACCATGAAAAGGGAAAACTGCTTAAATGGGTGAACAAGCAAGGTGGTTTGCTGGATGAAAATGTTATTGTGGCAAAGGTTGGTGATCATGTTGGTAGTGGAGATCAGACCAAAGCATATGGGGTGATTAAGAAAGAAATGTGTGACTTGGCTGCTAAAGTGAATGGGTTGGAAAATAATATGTGCAATCTGAGAGATGATATGATGGGAAAGATGGACAAAGTCTTGAGTATGCTGAACACTCTGACTACACAAAATATGAGTGTCAATGAGAACCTTCAAACTGATGGCTTAACAGAAAAAGTAAGCCCCAAGAAAGTTTCAAAAAAGAAAGTTAGAGAGCAACAGGATGTATGAAGTTATGAAGTTGTGGGCAGTAGTGAATGGAGAATGAAACAAAGTGATGTGTTTCTTGTTAGTTGATCAATAATAAAGGAATGCATTTAGTGAATTCCTTTATAGTTGTTGTGTTTCTTTGTGGTTGATCAATAAAGAAATGCATTCACTGCATTTCTTTATAGTTGTTGTGGTGTTTCCGTTTGTGCAGTGCATTTGTTGCACCTTGTAATAAGAGATGAGTGGGTTTTAATAAAGTTACTTTTCAATGTATCCCTTCTCTATTCACCGTTAATGAATGCATCTACTTTCCAATTCTGTTTACTAACACGCAACTACTTTCTATCTCACGTAGGTGTTACAGGTACATGGGGAAGACTTGCAACCAAAAAAGAAGACCTCCTTGATTTGCCTATCTGACTCAATATCTATAGTCAGCCCACTGAAAAGTATGAAAAAAGTTGATGCCAACCCCACGACCAAGAGTAATATAGAGAAGATCGGTAACTTCAAAGTCAAGGGAGATCGGGAGGAGGCTGACAAAGGAGTGCTCAGGTTTGTTTATGATGTGTCAGCTGAAGAGAAGGAGACCATTGTGGATAGTGAAAATTTCTTCACTAGTCGAAAAGCAGTTTGGTCACTTAAACCTAATGAATGGGTTGAAGATGATATTATCAATTTGTTTAGTGACTATCTATTTCTAGGACGCTTCCTAAGCAATAGATGTTGTTACTTCACAACATACTTTTGTCAGAAGATGAAAAGTTACAATGACAGAGACATGTGTGGAGATTCGGCTAGGGCAGTTTCGAAGGGTTTAGGTGTAAAGAGATTTGAGAATGGTATACCTGAGTGCGAGAAGGTAAAGGAAAGGCTTTTCTTTGTGTTTAGCAATAATTGTTGGTTTTTCTCTCGATCGCACATCATTCTCACATTCATATTTTCAACAGATTTTCATACCAATACATGACATCAATCATTGGTACCTCCTTGTTGTGCGTCTTGATAATCAGACAGGAGAAGTGTGGGATAGCTTACAATGTAACAGGAGACGAATGAATCTGTGCAAAGCCGCTGTAAATGATGTTCTTGCATTTGAATCATTTTGTGTTGAAAACCCTGTAAGCCTTGTACTTATCATTATTTTTTCCTAATTGTGCAGTTGCAAACACTGGACATTATATACCACCATGTGGAGTTCAAATTCAAGAATGTTGTGAAGAAGTTTGCTGACTTCCATGTATTCGAGCTGGCTCAATGCCCTAAACAAGAGGGCAGTTCTGACTGTGGGGTGTATGTGATCAGACACATGCAGTGCTATGGATTTGAGTGGTGGCATTAGGTATGTTTGTCATTTCTGCATGAGGTATGAATCTGAATGACATGTTGGTAATAGCTTAGCTTAACATTACTTATTCAAATAACACTGCAGTTTAACTCAGAAGAGGTATGCATGGACTTAACCATTGAATTGGTAAGGAACAAATTCAATAAGTGCTGGAAATGGATCGAGGAAGCCATCAAAACTCGGCCACCACCAATATGTTCTACACCTAAGACGGCACAAAGGGAAACTAAAGTAGCACCAAAGAAAGGGACCGTGAAGAACCCAATCGTCCAACCACCTCGCACTAGAGCTCAATCCAAGAGGGGTGTGGCATCAAATGTCCGTCGTAGGAGGTGAGGGAAGGTTGCAGGATTTTGTGATTTTGGAATGTAGTTTACTTGCAGGTTTTTGTGGTTTTGTGGAAGACTTGCAGGTTTTTGGGATGTAGTTCAGTTCACTTGTAGGCTAAGAATGTAACACCCTCCTATACTTGCAATTAGATAGCCAATGTAGTTTACTTGCAAGTTTTTGTGTTTTTGTGGTTTTGTGGAAGAATTGCAGGTTTTTGGGATCTAGTTCAGTTCACTTGTAGTCTAAGAGTGTAACATCCTACTGTACTTGCAATTCGATAGGCAATGTAGTTTACTTGCAGGTTTTTGTGGTTTTGTGGAAGATCTACTTGCAATGTAGTTTACTTCTGCAACATTGAAGTCATTTACTTATTTTCCAATTTACCATTAAGCTCACAAGTAGACCTACAGATGCCTTGTACAAACAGACCTACATGTTTTCTACACATAAATCCTTGGCCCAGTAGACCTACATATGAGGAAAACTTTTTCAAACTTCTTCAAACAGACCTACATGTTTTTTGAATGTGTTTATCTTTCCAGCAATATCATTGTTCCCTAATGAGTAGACCTCCTTTCTCAAGCCAGTGGACTCTTCTGGCAAACTGATTTCTTCAAAAAGGTCTACACAATTAGGGAGACACAGATGCTTGGACAAGTAGAACCACCTATGAAACTCAAAAAAATCGCAATTTTCAATCTAGGTTACTCATTCTCAATCTAGAATTAGATAGGCAAGTAGACACCATTAAAAAAGAAGGGAACTACATCATAAGGAAAGCAGTTTTACGTGTAAAATGATGTGGTGTTTTCCAAGAGGGTAGACCAATCTTCGATGGTTCGTAGCCTGTGACTCACCGTAGTCCACGTGTCAACAAGATGGGGCTAGTTTGATCAACATACAAGTAGACCTGGTTCACTTCTTCATCAGGATACCTATTGATGACCAAGTAGTGGAGATACATAAACCAGTAAACTTTTCTGGCAAACTGATTTCTTCAAACAGACCTACATGTTTTCTGATCGTGTTTACCTTTCCAGCAATATCATTGTTCCCCAAATGAGGAGACCTCATTTCTCAAGCCAATAGACTCTTCTGGCAAACTGATTTCTTCAAAAAGGTCTACACAATTAGGGAGACACAGATGCTCAGACAAGTACTTGAACTACATATGAAACTCAAAACAATGTAATTTTTTTACTTTCTCATTTTCACTCCACAACACCATTAGGCAAGTAGACATCATTGAGGAGCCTAATAAAAGGGAACTACATCATAAGGAAAGCATGTTTACGTGTAAAGCGATGTGGTGTTTGCCAAGAGGGTAGACCAATCTTCGATGGTTCATAGCCTGTGGCCCACCATAGTCTACGTGTCAACAAGATGGGGCTAGTTTGATCAACATACAAGTAGACCTGGTTCACCTCTTCCTCAGGATACCTATTGATGACCAAGTAGTGGAGATACATAAACCAGTAGACTTTTCTGGCAAACTGATTTCTTCAAACAGACCTACATGTTTTCTGAACGTGTTTACCTTTCCAGCAATATCATTGTTCCCCAATGAGTAGACCTCATTTCTCAAGCTAGTAGACTCTTCTGGCAAACTGATTTATTCAAAAAGGTCTACACAATTAGGGAGACACAGATGCTTGGACAAGTAGAACCACCTATGAAACTCAAAACAATCGTAATTTTCAATCTAGTTTGCTCATTCTCAATCTAGTTACTCATTTTCAATCTAGAATTCGATAGGCAAGTAGTAAAGATACATAAACCAGTAGACTTTTCTGGCAAACTGATTTCTTCAAATAGAACTGCATGTTATCTGAACGTAATTTTTTTTGTTACTCATTTAGGCAAGTAGATACCATTGAGAAGCCTAATAAAAGAGAACTACATCATAAGGTTACTGGTTAATGGTCAAAAGTTACATACATTATAACTCGAATACAGCTAGAATTGCTTAAACGAAATGCCAAAATGATGGAAGTTCAGCATCTAACATTAAAATGATTACACAAACAATCTAAGGAGACTACAATCACATCCACAGAACACTTGCTTGGTGAAAATCATCAATATCTAGAGAGAATTCAGAGTCACTAGGCCACCAACAATAACCTGAGGGAGGTGAATTGGCATTCCCATCTTGTTCCTCTTCCCAGTGGCATAAGATACAACTGCATCTCTTTTTGTTGTCTGGACCGACGTTGTACAGGTGTGCGCATGTGCCGCATGGTTTTTTAGTGACATCGGCGATATGGATGCAAAATCCTTATTCAACAGCAGAACATGTGTGCGCATGTATTGGCTTTGAGTCATCTTCCTTCTCATATTCATTAGAGATATGCTTATGCTTTTCATCCTGTTAATGCTCAAAGTCCGGCGGTAGCCGATCTTTCGTTTAACGAGGGTCCGGTGGGTGGACCGTTACTCTGAGGGTTTGATGGCCTCCGCTAGCTGTCACACGAAAGACAAGGCGTCAGAGGGAGACCGCGTTGGGCGGTCTTCACTTCTCCGATGCCTAAGTCAGTCAATGTAGATAGGCAGCATAACAATACATGAGTAGTAAATGCGTAATTAATGAGGAGAGAGGAGAGAACTTTTTATAGGTGAGGGGAAGGTTGATCCTCTTCTTGTTTTCGATGTGGGACTGATGTGCTTCGATTCCCATTGTTTGGAGCTTCTGATGATATCTTGATGCGGCGCGTGGCAGCGTGTCAGCGGTGATCTGGGGGCGATCCAGGGCTCAAGCGGTAGCCCGCCTGGCCGTGCCTTCGCAGGTCACTCCTTTGGTGAGATTCGGTACCTCTGGCGGTACAATGAGCGTGGCTCATTATAGCTAATTATGCTTGTTCTGGCACATGTAGGTACAAGTCCCCCAAGTCCCCAGTCAAGGAAGGCAATCTTGGTTGGGGAGTTGATCGGCGGTGTGAAGTGTTACTTTCGCTAGACTTGCAACAACATAATTAGCGTCAGTGCGTTGTCAACCATAGATTTACTGAGCAAACGCTTTATACCCTTTCGGGTGGGCCCCTGCTAGGCCCGCCAGGAGTCCCCCACTCCCTAGCCAAGACGGACCTCCCGATGGTCTGTCAGATTGTTTGTTAAGGGGGAGCTTCACGGAGCAGAGGGTGTTGGGTAGCGAGCCCAATCTTAGTACCCAAGTGACGGGGGTCAACGTACCTGATCAGGGCCGTCGTAGACTGTTAACTAGTCCCCGTGTCCAGTAGGGACTACCTGACCGTAACGCCGCGTAGCGGTGGTTGTCAGAGTGAGGCGTAGCCTCTGGATTCGCCGCTGGCGAATACCCCCCGCTGGTTGTAGCAGGAAACAGCGTCGCGTAGACGTGTTTGGGGGCGTTTTATTGAGCGGTGTTGCGCTTAGCAAAGTACGGGGTTTTCAAGATGGAGAGGGAGCTCTGCCGGCAGTGTTGCTTGTAGCAGAGGCTGCATCTCTTGCAGGTTGATAAGTGGAAGTTCCGCTACCAGGGTTTCGTCCAGCGGAGATTTTGACACTTGGAAGGTGACAAGTGAGGAGTTCCGCTAGCGGGGACTTCGTCACTTGGAAGGTGACAAGTGAGGAGTTCCGCTAGCGGAGTTTCGCTCATCGGGGACTTCGTCACCTGGAAGGTGACAAGTGAGGAGTTCCGCTAGCGGGGTTTCTCTCAGCGGGGACTTCGACACTTGGAATTCGACACTTGGAAGATGACAAGTGAGGAGTTCCGCTAGCGGGGCTTCGCTCAGCGGGGACTTCGACACTTGGAAGGTGACAAGTGAGGAGTTCCGCTAGCGGGGCTTCGCTCAGCGGGGACTTCAACACTTGGAAGGTGACAAGTGAGGAGTTCCGCTAGCGGGGTTCGCTCAGCGGGGACTTCGACACTTGGAAGATGACAAGTGAGAAGTTCCGCTAGCGGGGTTTCGCTCAGTGGGGACTTCAACACTTGGAAGGCTATAAGTGAGAAGTTCCGCTAGCGGGGTTTCGCTCAGCGGGGACTTCGACACTTGGCGTTTTCTTCCCCAGTGGTGACTTCCATCAGACGCTTCGTTTGATGGTGGTCGACACGTGGCTAACCCATAGAGGGTTAGTGTGTGGAGGCGTGTCTCCTCCGCCTAGCCGTCTCCCTGCTATTAATGCTAAGTGATGATGGAGTCGCCTCGGTTAATCCGGAGAGTAAGTGGAATCGTGGGACACGTGTACGGCTGGTATTTGATGTCGTTTTTCGGCGGACGGCTTAGAACTGTTTGACGTTGACATAAAAGGGGGGGGAAGTTAGCGAGTTTTGACACTGCCAAATTCTCGAACTCTACTTTTCGTCTTCAAGCTCTGGTCACTTGAGATTCGAGAAGAAAACTGCGGCGATCTCGTGGAGTTACCATACCTGGAGAGACGACGACCCCCTGTGTCTAGGAAAAGCGCTTACCATCTCACCGGAGACCTCCCTAAGGTTGGTACTCAAACCCATATCCCTGTTTCATTGGATGTCTGGCATGGCCAGGTTCTGGGTTTTGGGTTCTTTTTTCGAAATGTTCTTCCTTGACGTGTTGTGAGGGTGTGAAAGTGAGTTTGGGGATGGGTTATGTTGTTGACTAAGTTGGGGCTTTTAGGGATTCGCTAGATGGTTGCCTCTGGGTTGTGTGTTTGTTCTTGTTTTTGCATTTTCTAGGTGACTATTCTTGATGTTCTTGGGTACTAACTGATATAGGGATAGGTTAGATCTTTGTGTGAGCTGACTAATTTGGGTTTTAGGGTTTGGGATGGCCGACGTCATAGAGATTTCGAGCAGTGAGGATTCCGGATCTGAAGTGTCATTCAGCGCGGCGGATAGAAATTTTATTGACTCGTTGCGTCCGTCTGCCCGTGCAGGAACCTCACTGCCAGAACCGCTTGAGGTTGAGCCGCTACACACCATACCGTGGGGCGTAGTTATGGATCGTGCAATGCGTCCAGAGAGTGCTAGGGCGGGGGAGGCTGCCGCTGCTCACAATATGCGTGAAGAGCAGTTAGCAAGCAATAGTGTAGCCAGTGGTTTTGCTGAAGGGGGAGATGTAGTTGGGGAGGGTGCTGAGTCGGCGTGGGTCCTCCAGGATGGCACCCCCGTTGACGAGGCGGGGGGAAGGATGACTGTTGCTGCCGTCAACCGGCTGAAGCGGGTGTTCTGGTTGCCCGGCGTGGTGAAACTGCGTCCGCCGACGGTGGAGGAGAAGGCCTCGATCCTACCCGTTGGCTTTGCTGCCGTGCACTAGGCGATATTTCACGAGGGGGTGACCTTCCCGCTGGTGCCGAACCTCCAAATTTTGGTGTGCGAGTTTGGCGTTGCCTTTGGAAAAATATGCCCCAACATGTGGCGGTTGATGCTGGCGCTGAACTCGCTATGGCGGTTGTCGGGTTGCGAGGGACAGACTGTGGCGGAGGTGTTGCATTTCTATGAACTGGTGTACGTGAAACGCCAGGATTGTAGAGGGCAAGTAAACCTGAGTCGCAACTAGGGAGCGCTAAAGTTGATCGAGAATCTGAGAGACCCCATGTCCTACTGGAGGGGTACCTTCTGCGTTGCCACGACGGGGTGGGAGTACCAAGCGGGGTCCAACGAGGGGAGCTGACGTTTAGGATTAAGTCGGAGTTTTAGCCCATCCGAGGTCGTTTGTCGTCTCCGCTGAACACCACTGGCGGGGGTTTTTTTTTTTTTTTTAGCCTTGTATTATGTACTGATAGTTGCCTTTTTTGTGCAGCGGGGTTGCGGTACAACTTGACTCGCGAAGAAGAGTGTCGCGTGGCGCGAATCAGAGGTTACTGGAGGAATCGCAACTTGCTGGATTTTCGTCTTCTTACTGGTTGGGAGTTGTTGGTCGATCAACAACTGACTCGTGCCGTTGGTAAGTACTCCGCTATACCGCACCCTTGGTGAGATTGTCCCATGTTGATCGGTTTGTTGTTTTTTTGTAGAGACTCTGACGGGAAACAAGGTGAGCCGTGACGCCTTTGCGAAAGCCATGGACCGAGCTGAAATCGACAACTTCCTGAAATCAATGTACGCTTCCTGGCTGGCGGCTCAGAAGACGGTGGTGAACCCAGAGATGCTGGCGCTAAGCCCGTCTGAGGTTCCAGTGGTGCTTCCCATGCCGCACCACTCCCATCTTGGAGGTGACGGGCTGCGTGCCGTTCAGGCGGGGACCGGTGCGGTAAGCGAGGTGGTGCCACAGAAAGAGAGAGAGCCGGCCACACGGCTTGGGTGCAGAAGAAAACAGTGCGCCCAGCGGAAGGTGTCACTATCACGGGGTTGGAGCCGCCGACGAGGGGTCCGAGGCCTGCCGTCGCTGGAAGCATGCAGGAGCTTCAGCGAAAACTCAGCCAACCTGACTCCGGCGGGGAAGAGGAGGATGTCGTGGAGATTATTGGGGCCCACCAGCAGAAGAAGGCAAGGCAGGGTCTGACCGAGGTTCCTGCGGACGTGGCGAGAAAAGCGGCCACGAGCGAGCTAGACTCATTTGCCGCTTACGCCGAGTTCCTCAATGAAGGTGAGCGGGAGTTTCTTTATCACCTCTGCGAGTGGCTGGGGTTCGGCGGTCTGGAGGGGATTGTATGGTCGACCGCCGTTAACCAATCGCCTTTCAGCACGGCATTTGGGCACATCTCTGTCGGGCTGCACGAGATGTTTCTGGAGGCGTCGAAACAGCCCACGGTTGAGCGGGAGCTAAGGGAGGAGGTGGCAGGCAGTCAAAGGGAGTTGGGGGAGGCCCAAGACAGGTTGGCGGACGTGGAGCGACGCCTGACCAAGGCAGACTATGATGCAGCGGATGCCCGCGGCAAGTTGGCCGTCGCCATTGAGCGGGACCTGGAGCGGAACGATCAATTCTCCAAATTGGAGCAAGATATGTCCCTGCTGCAAGATCGGGTGGCCGCCAAGGACAAGAAGGTTGAAATCCTTCAGCGGGAGTCTGCCGCTAGACAGGCCGAGGTTAAACGGCTGGAGGGTGAAGTCGCTCGCCTGGAGGCTGAGGGGATCCGCGCTGTGGCCGCAGCTGTGGAGTCATACAAGCAGTCGGCGGAATATAAGAAGGCGCTAACTGAAGCGGCGAAGGCCGGTGCCCTGGCCAATGTGGAAATGCTGCAGCAGAGAGGCGCCATTGACTGGGCAAAGGCGTCCATGCCGGTCGTGCCGCCAGCTAGGGATGCTCCTTCGGCAAAGGGTGTTGGCCCCTCTCAGGTTGATGGTACCCGCTCGGGTAGCGGGGAAAGTGGCGCTTGTCCAGCGAATGACTCATTATGGACCCCTACCCAGTCGGAGGCGTCCCGTGCCGGGTTTTTGGCAGGCCATACCCTGGCGGATGGTACTATAGAGACCCCAAGTCCTATAGCCCGCGGATCTGACCAGACAAGCCGCCAACAACCGCCGCCGGACACTGAAGGTGGAAATGCCGAAGGAAGCCAAGCCAACCTTACCAACCCCTGAAGATGGAAGTGCCTATTTTTTTTATCCGCTAAGGCGTATTTATCTGATGTAATGAACAACCCTAAAGTTAATGAAATTACAGAATTTGGTTTTTTTTTTCTTTGATGTCTGTACCGCTAGAGTTTTGACAATTTTGCTTTTGGCAACGAATGAAACATTAAAGTTATTAAAATTGGTCCAAGTGCACAATGTATCGGACGTGGTCCGCTGACTGGCGTTGCCAGTTGCCCCTAGTGCTAGACTTGGTAACAATGGTTTGAATAATTCCTCGTTTCATTGATAGCTGCCTGAACAACGTTTACAAAAGCGGGGTCGTACCTGTTGGGTAGCTTCCCTTAGCTAAATATTGAACAAAAATTTAGCTCAGTCAAGACGCTCTTGGGTAGCGGCATGACTATGTGTAGTAATACCGAAGGTGTTCGGTATTCCAAGGGTGGGTCGTTGTGACTCCATCCTTGTCCATTAAGTAGAAGGTGCCTGGGCTAACGACTTCTACAATTTTGTATGGACCTTCCCATGTTGGGCGGAGTTTTGTTGGTGGTGGTATGACTTGCTTCATTACCCAGTCCCCGAGTTGGAGGTTGAGGGCTTTGACCCTGGCGTTGTAGAAACGTGAGACCCGTTGCTTGTTCTGAAGGTTGTGCAAATGGGCTGCGTCTCGTTTTTCCTCTGTGAGATCCCTGTCAAGGTTGACGCCGTCGCTGTTGGTCTCGGGGCAGTAGCCTTCGACCCTAGCGGTTGGTTGGGTTACCTCGATAGGTAGGACAGCCTCAGTTCCGAACATCATACAAAAGGGGGTTTCACCATTGGCGGAAGTTGGGGTTGTCCTGATGGCCCATAGAACTTCTGGGAGTTTCTCCGCCCACAAACCCTTGACCTTGTCGAGCTTCTTCTGTAACAGCTTCTTGATTATCTTGTTTGCCGCTTCGACCTGGCCGTTGGTTTGAGGGTGAGCGATGGATGCAAAACGCATCTTGGTGCCCAGGTTGGCGGTGAAAGAGATGAGTTCCTTGTTATTGAACTGTGTGCCGTTGTCTATGATGATTGTATGCGGGACACCGTAGCGGCAGTAAATGTTCTTCCAGCGGAAGTGAATTACTTTGGCGATAGTTATTGCCGTTAGGGGCTCCGCTTCTATCCATTTGCTGTTGTAGTCGATAGAAACGATGATGTATTTGAACTGGCCCTTTGCGGTTTGGAATTTTCCCATCAAGTCCAGGCCCCATGTGGAGTGAATCCATGGACCGATAATGACCAACAGTGGTTCCGCTGGGGCATGCAGGAGGTCAGCATAGAGCTGTCGCGCTTTGACCTTGTCCTCTGGCAATGTCCCGTTGCGCTTGTACTTAATAATTTCGTCCATCCAGCTAGGATTGGCCTCAATGTTAAAGATCTCCGCCAGGGTTTTTGTGATACTTGGCTTGTCAAGACACTCTACTCTTGTGTCCGCTGGACTCTGGTGTGGCTGGGCGGTTGCTAGTCTTGCCAGTGAGTCAGCCTTGGCGTTCTTTTCCCTGGGGAACTGTGTGATGGTGTGAAATTTGAATTTTTTGAGCAGTGTCCTGACGTACCCTAAGTATACTGCCAACTGCTGGTCCTTAGCCTAAAAGCTGTCGTTTACCTGGTTAACGACTAACTGAGAGTCGCTGAATATGTTGACACTGTCGGCCCCTGAATCGATGGCCAGGAGTAGGCCGGCACTGAGTGCTTCATACTTCGCCATATTGTTGGAAGCTTTGAAGTTGAATTTCAACGCGTACTCCGCGTTCAGCCCCCCAGGACCTGTTAAGATGACTCCGGCGCCGCTGGCCTTGGGACAAGAGGAGCCATCCACATGCAGGTTCCAGTCTGACTGCAGGGGAGATTGTTCCTCAGATACCGCCAGCTCAATTTCTAGTGTTCCAACTTTGGATTTGGGTTGACGATGGGTGAGCTCAGCGATGAAGTCTGCCACCGCCTGGCCCTTCATGGCCGTTCTTGGTTTGTAATCAATGTCAAATTCGCTGAGCTCAATGGCCCATTTGCTGAGGCGCCCCGAATGTTCAGGGTTCTACATTACTTGCCTCAGCGGTTGATTGGTTAGCACATGGATTGTGTGGGCTTGGAAGTACTAGCGGAGACGTCTGGCGGCAACAATGAGTGCAAGAGCAAGTTGCTCCAAGGGGGGATATCGTGTTTCCGCTCCGTTCATACCTCTGCCGGCATAGAACACTGGGAGCTCATCCTGGTTTTCCCGTCAGACGATGGTACAGCTTACCGCCGATTGTGATACCGCTAGGTATATGTATGATGTTTCTCCTTGCACAGGAATGGAAAGGAGTGGAACTGCCGCCAGGTACTCCTTTAAGCCCTGGAACACTGCCTGGCACTCCGGGTTCCAGTTGATGACTTTCTTGTGAGTCGTTTTAAGGACCTTGAAAAATGGTGCGCATCTGTCCGTGAGTCTAGAGATGAATCGAGATAGGGCGGTTAGTTTGCCCTGGAGGCACTGGACGTGGACCTTCCACTCCGGGTCCTTCAGGTCTAGGATGGCTTGCACCTTGTCGGGGTTAGTCTCGATGCCTCGTTCAGTGACAATATAACCTAGAAATTTGCTGGCGGTGACGCCAAAAAAGCATTTTTCTTGGTTGAGGCGCATGCTGTAGGCCAAGAGGATGGTTATTATGATTTTGAGGTTTGCCACATGTCCGCTGGCTTTTACACTCTTGACCAACATGTCGTCTACGTAGACCTCGATTATCTTGCCCAGCTGCTCCACAAACATGGCGTTCATCAGTCACTGATAAGTTGCTCCTGCGTTCTTCAGGCCGAAAGGCATAACATTGTAGCAATACAAGCCTTTGTCGGTGGTGAAGGTGGTGCACTCCTAGTCGTCGGGATGCATTTTGATCTAATTATAGCCGGAGTAGGCGTCCATCATGTTGAGGAGTTCATGTCCAGCGGTTGCATCAACCAGTTGATCAATGCGGGGTAGTGGGAAACTATCTTTTGGGCATGCCTTGTTAAGATTTTTGAAGTCAACACACATCCACCATCTGCCGCTAGCCTTTTTTACCATAACCAGGTTAGAAATCCACTGGGGATAGATGACCTGGCAGATGAATCCAATGCCCTGCAGCTTGGCAACCTCTTCTCCTATAGCACGGTATTTCTCTTCGTCGAAGACTCTGCGCTTCTGCTTGATAAGGTAGAAGGATGGTTTGATGCTCAACTTGTGAGTGATGATTTCGGGGGAGATACCTGGCATGTCTGCATATGACCAGGCAAAGACCGTAGCGTTGTCACGTAGGAACTGAGTGAGCTCCGCCGCCAACTCTGGGTCTAATTGAGCGCCTATGCGGACTGTCTGCTCAGGGTGCTCGTCGGAGATGCTGACAACCTTTAATGATGTTTCTGGGTTGACCGGCTCCTTCTTTATGTACTTCTTTTCATCATCCCTGGGGTCCTCAAAGATATTTGGTGGCGGTACCTAGCTCCCTACCGCTAGGATCTCATGGCAACGAGTTGATCGTGCTATGGTAGTTGAATAACATTCACGTGCCAACTGCTGACTTCCCCTGACACAGCCTGTGCCGTTGGGTGTGGGGAACTTCATGAGCAACATGTATCCGGCGATGATGCATTTGAGTTTGTTGAGTGCTGGTCGACCAATGATGGCGTTATATGAGCTAAAACAATCGACAATTATGAATTCTGTATGTATCTCCGCCATACATGGGCTAGTGCCGATAACTAGCCGCATATAGTCAGAACCCAGCAGTTGCGTGACGTCACCGGAGAAGCTGAGTAGTGGTTCATGATCTTGGAGTAGTTTTTTGTTTCGCTTAAGGTCGTTGTAACAACCACTGAATATGACATTGACAGCGGATCTGATATCTACCAGGATCCTTCCGACTGACATTTTGCCGAGAATGGCGTCGATCAAGAATGGGTCGTCATGGGGAAAATGTACTCCGCGCTCCTCCTCCTCTGAGAAGGTAATGGGCTCCCAACCGGACTTTAGGAGTTTTGCGGATCTCTCGTAGCAGATGTTGCAGACTTCCTTTGGGTGATTAGCTCGCGCATAACGCTTTCTTGCCCTGTGAGACATGTTGGTGATTAGAGCACCACCGTAGATGGTGTTAATGAGGCCTAAGGGCTCAATGTCAGCGATCACAGGTGGCGGTTGACACACCTTGAATTGCTCTATCTTGCCATCACGGTACAGGGTCTCAATGGCTGTTTTGAAAGCATTGCAGCTGTTGGTATTGTGACCGCTGTCCTCATGGTATTTGCACCATCTGCCGGTGTTTCTTGGCTTTCCCGCCTTCGGGTATCTCCCCGGGGGCGGCGGTGGGATATGATCCTTGCATTGGTTGTATATTTCCTCATACGAGGCTGTGAAGACAGTAAATACTGCATACCGCTGAGAAGACTACTTCTGTTTGTTGCGGTTGTCCCCATGGGATGGGCGGTTTCCCTTGTAATGTTGATCCTTCTGTCGCTTGCTCTGATAGTGGCCCTGTTGCCACTCCCTCTTCTTGTCAGTTGGCGGTGTGGCGGGAGTTTTGTTAGTGGTCCCCTGCTGACTAGAGGAGGGCTGTGTCGACTTTGTTGGTGTTGCTGGCGGCGGTGGGGTTTCTCCGTATGTGATGAACTCTGCTTGGGCATGAATGACCGCTTCACTCATGAGGTGGTCGTACACCGCATTGGGATGATTGTAGTTGAGGTGATAGAGGAATGGCCCCTAGAGGAGTCCCTGCTTGAAAGCCGCCGAAGCCATTGTTTTATCAAGATCACGGCACTGAGATGCTGCCGCTCTCCATCTTGTGACGAATGCCTTTAGTGTTTCCTCCGTACCCTGCTTGACGTTGAACAGTTGGCTTGTGTTGTGGTGCCCGGCGGACTGTAAGATGAATCGAGAGAGGAAAGCATGTGATAACGCCTGGAATGAGTCAATGGATCCTGGCGGGCACTCGAAGAACCAATTCATTACCTCATTGTCCAGCGTTTCGCTGAACAAGTGGCACAGGGTGGCGTCATCAAATCCTTTGTTGTTGGTGACCTTCTTGAAGGTGTCCATATGGACGAAGGGGTCAGTCTTACCGCTGTAATGGGACATTTTTGGAGTCTTTGCGTATGCTGGTCTGACAGCCTGCAAAATTGCAGTAGTGAATGGTCCTGGCCTGGATGCAAAAAGTGGATTTGAAATTGGCGCTGGGGTGCCTGACTCCGCTCGGATTAACCTTTGCTCCAACTGCTGCATCCTTTCCAGTATTTGAGCGGTTGCATCGCCAGCGAGGCCTGGCCGGGCATTCCGCTGAACTGATCCTCGTCTGGGAGTGGGCGGGTTTCCCTCGGTTCTTGCCCTTGGTCTTGAGCGGTGGGGTTGCAGTGATGATTCTGCCTCCTGCTCTAACATTAACTGGGGCACGGGGGGGCGGCCCCTTTTGCAATAGCTCTGGTGGGTCCAGCGGGACCTGCATATGCAAGACTGGTGTTGGTATCAATACGCCGGTACTAGGTCGGCTATGCCTAGTGCTTTGTGACTGTTCGCTTCGTGCCGGGTTGGCGGTTGCCTCCAGCGTTCTTCTCAGTTCATTAAAACGTGACACCAACGTGGCCACCTGCTTTTGGGCCTCGGCCTTTTCTTTGCGCTCTTGTTCATGTTCTCTGTTTGCGGTATGAAGATCCGCCAGTGCCAGCTCATAGAAAGAGGTGAGGTCTTGGCCTGGTGGATAGCTGCTACTTGGGTTTGTCTCACCGTTAGGGTTTACAGGGGTGCTGAATAGTGCGCGGTTGACGTTTACCGCCGGGCGGGTGGGTTGGGGGATGGCTGACTGGTCTGCCTGCTCTTCAGCGTTTCCCCCGCTACCGTTAGTCATGGTGATCGTGGCGGGATGACCTTCTGTTCAAGGGTTTCCACAGACGGCTCCAATGTTAATGCTCAAAGTCCGGCGGTAGCCGATCTTTCGTTTAACCCGGGTCCGGTGGGCGGACCGTTACTCTGAGGGTTTGATGGCCTCCGCTAGCTGTCACACAAAAGACAGGGCGTCAGAGGGAGACCGCGTTGGGCGGTCTTCACTTCTCCGATGCCTAAGTTAGTCAATGTAGATAGGCAGCATAACAATACATGAGTAGTAAATGCGTAATTAATGAGGAGAGAGGAGAGAACCTTTTATAGGTGAGGGGAAGGTTGATCCTCTTCTTGTTTTCGATGTGGGACTGATGTGCTTCGATTCCCAGTGTCTGGAGCTTCTGATGCTATCTTGACGTGGCGCGTGGTGGCGCGTCAGCGGTGATCTGGGGGGGATCCAGGGCTCGAACGGTAGCCCGCCTGGCCGTGCCTTCGCAGGTCACTCCTTTGGTGAGATTCGGTACCTCTGGCGGTACAATGAGCGTGGCTCATTATAGCTAATTATGCTTGTTCTGGCACATGTAGGTACACATCCAATGCGGGGACCATAAGACTACCTGCAATATCGAGTGAAGACATCTTGCATACCACAGTGAAAGGACCAATAATACCTGTCAAAACAACCATGAAATTTTTAACAGTTACATTTATCGAATAGGTTGAGCAATCATCAAAGCAATAGC
The DNA here is from genome assembly GCA_024704745.1 of Rosa lucieae. Taxonomy (NCBI): domain Eukaryota; kingdom Viridiplantae; phylum Streptophyta; class Magnoliopsida; order Rosales; family Rosaceae; genus Rosa; species Rosa lucieae. The sequence goes on along the minus strand of CM045497.1, from coordinate 21,795,411 downwards.
CACATATATCTCAAAGTTGAGCATTTAATCAAATAGGTGGTGTGCATCTTCATTTGAACCTCCAAATCTCAGCTATGAGAGACACAAAATGAAAGCAGTCAACAAAATATATAGAGAAATAATATTAGCTTACTTTGACCTTAAACTAAAATGAACGCTTTCTAGCCTTCCTCCAGACTTCCTAAACAACAGTTTTTGATGTTTCTGGGCATTCCCATCGAGCCATTGATCAGAGAGAGTTAGTGTTAGCTGAAACCTTTGCCATGGAAGAGAACATGAGAGAGTGGAGTGCGAAGAGAACAGAGCAGAAGGGTGGAAATCAATTTATATTGTGTGAAGAGAACAGAGCAAAAGGGTGAGTGTGTTTTATATTAGTGTTTCGATAGGATTTAAGGTGTTTTTCAGCCTTGGTTTCAAATTTTGATGGCAAAATTTCAAAATTTTGCTTTGCCGCCTTGGTTTGCACCCTCAAATTTTCAATATGCTTTGCCGCCTTGAACAGGAGGGGCTGCATTTTGTATTATTTGAACGTTGATTTGGATATTTATGGGTTTGACTAGGGTCTCTGTGGATGTTTATGGTTTTGGGAAATTTAGGGTTTTCCCTCAAGTGTCAACCCTAAACCCTAAACCATAAAAATGCATTTGTGTTTGATGATCCTAAACCCTAAATCCTACCCTATAATGGACTATGTAATTGATCAACATAATCCTAAACCATATTCCTAAACCATAATGGACAATAAAATTGATCAACATAATGAATCTTCATGATGATCCAAAAACCCTAAATCTCTATGAGCAAACCCTTTACAAGTAGGAGGTTGTGCTTGATGATCCAAAAACCCTAAATCTCTATGGCCAAACCCTTTACAGGTAGGAGATTACTTTTGCTTGGTGATCCAAAAACCCTAAATCTCTATGGACAAACCCTTTACAGGTAGGAGGTTACTTGTGCTTGATGATCCAAAAACCCTAAATCTCTATGGGCAAACCCTTTACAGGTAGGAGGTTACTTGTGCTTGATGATCCAAAAACCCTAAATCTATATGGCCAAACCCTATACAAGTACGAGGTTACTTGTGCTTGATGATCCTAAAACCGACAAGAACAAAATAATGAATCATTAGACGTGACTTCTAGAGGCAAACCCATTACAAGTAGGAGGATACTTGTGCTTCATGATCCTAAACCATAATCCTAAACTATAAGAGACATATAGATCAACGTTAATGAAGATTCATTGTGACACCTATAGGCAAACCCTTTACAAGTAGGACTACTATATTGGAATTATAAATCAATGCAAGTTAGCTATTACATCATCTCTTACATAATGTCATATGATGTAGGGATGATTTCCTTATTACAATAGGATAACTCCACCTCTAAAGCCTCATTGAAATATGTTTACTTATTTTTCAATTTACTATTAAGCTTACAAGTAGACCTAACTCTGATGTTTACCTTTTTTCTAAGATCACTATCAGTCTCCAAGTAGACCACCATAAGTAATTAGTAGGTAGGATCATTACTTTTGGCCGACATCACTCTACATGTCAATGGGGGATTGAGTATGTTTGTTGCCCCACAGGATGTACACAAAATATCAGATTATTTACCTAATTTTCAATACAGTTACGATAAGCAAGTAGACCTAACTCTGATGTTTACCTTTTTTTTTAAGATCACTATCAGTCTCCAAGTAGACCATCGATAGTAATTAGTAGGTAGGGTCATTACCTTCGGCCGACAACACTCTACATGTCAATGGGGGATTGGGTATGTTTGTTGCCCCACAGGATGTACACAAAAGATTAAATTATTTACCTTTTTTTCAATACAGTTACGATAATCAAGTAGACCACTGAGTTTAAGTGCGTATATGTATTTGCTCCAAAAACAGATAGGTAACCTGGTTTACATCTATTTCCATAATTGTATTGATTAACAAGTAGACCAAGTGATAGCAACTAGTAGCTGGGAAACTGTTCTTTTTTTTTTTTTAAATGGCTACACGATTTGTGAGACATGAATACTTTGACTAGTAGACCATACAATAACATATAAGATTGGCACTACTACAAAATCACTGCAAATGTCAGGTGAACTTGACCTGCAACTAGCACTCACTACACCAATTTTTCAATTAGACGACAGTTTTTCACTGTCGTCTGATTATATACTTTGCTGTTGTCTATCTCAATGTCGTCTGATACAAGGATCAGACAATACCAAAAAACTGTCGTCTGATAAAGTTTACTACAACAGCGACTACTATGCTATATGTTGTCTGAACACCAAGAAAAACAACAGCGGCTTATATACTTACTGTTGTCTGAATGCTGTGCCAGACAACAGGGGCTTATATGCTTACTGTTGTCTGAAGGCTGTGCCAGAAAACAGGGGCTTATATGCTTGTTGTTGTCTGAAGGTTGTGCCAGACAACAAGGGCTTATATGCTTGCTGTTGTCTGAAGGCTTAGTCAGACAATATGTACTTGCAAATCCCATTGTCCATCCATTACTGATACTATAGATTTCTCCAAAAAATTGTAGTTTGTTGTTTTGCTGGACAATGACTTTCTCGTTCTTTTAGTCCTTATAGTATTATAGTTAGATGGCTCATACAACAGTTTTTGTTAGGCATTTTGTGATGATCAATTATTAGGCAATAGTTTTTAGCTGGATTGAACGATCTGATAAACATTCAAAATGACATCACATCCAAAACACATTCATTTATGTTAAAATCTGATACATTCATCCATATATCCAACAAAGTCATTACATCAACAGAACTAGTTTTCTAACAAAATTTAGTAAAATGTTGAAACCAACCAAGTCTTGAAGAACACACTTTGTGATGACAATGAAGATGCCAGCAGAAGTTGCATCAACAACAGCCTTTACTTTCACTGTCACTCCCCTATGCCTTGATGCCTCGCCTTTATGTATGTATGAATGATGGGAAGTTAAATAAGCACTTTTTTCACCCAATGCCACCTGGTTGACTAAAAGTTCATTTTAAAACAAGCTAACAGAAAACTAATACAAATATCTTAACAAGGCATGAAATGATCCAACAGGTATATGAACATTAGAATTCTAGTTTTCTCTCACAATTTATTATAGCGTCAGTTTCAGAATCATCAACTCCCATGCCTGAAATGGAATTAAAGGTTTCAAAGGGAGAGAGAGAGGGAGGGAGAGAGATCACGAAACAGAACAAACAGTTACAAAAAATGGGAAACATAAAGCCCTCACATTGAAAACTATACAAATGCAAAATATGATGAGTGATATCTAAGCTGGCTCTTTCTTCTGTGATCTAATTACCATCTAAACTCAAATATCTCCCTAAAAGACCTTCGTGGTAATACAATGTTCATGAAAACAACTCACCCATTTGCTAGAGTGGTACAAAATGGCTTTTGAAAAAATGGGGTGGTGTTAAAACTGAGCCTTTTTTGAAAACACAAAGCATAGGCAGTAAAAACTCACCCAATGGCTACAGACACAGAGAGAGAGAGAGAGAGAGAGTGTGTGTGTGTGTGTGTGTGTTTTATAAGGAGGAGAGAGAGAGCTGCTGTGTGAACCAAATGCTACAGAGAAGCCGTTTGCCAAACCTACCTAGCTATGATCAATCAAATGCATAAACTTTGAGAACTCAGAGACCAAACAATCAAACATAATGACTCAAATAAACAAAATCATCAACCATAGTGATTCAAGTACCCAACAAACTTCTCACCAAAAAACAAAAAAAAAATCAAGCTTTAACAAAAGAAGAACAAACCCAGATAACAAAAGCTCTCAAACCTTAAGATTAAATTTCTCCTCTCGTCCTTTCTTTTCCAGAACCGCGGGAAACACACCCAATCTCTCTTATCTCCCAATCGTGGTTGAGTTGATAATCTGAAAATTGAATTGAAAAGTATTAATTAAATAAACAATTCATACAAAATGATACATGCACTAAAAATTCATACAAAATGATACATGCACTAAAAATGATACATGCTTAAACTGCATTAACAATCAAGTGCCACAAATGCCATGAAATGTTTTCCTCTTAAAATAACCACAGTTCATAAGCAGAAGAATATGAGACTCAAATAGATCAACAACAGGCATTCTACAAAGGAGCTTTACTCGCCTTTCAAATAGAACAGAGCTTGAAGACAATTAATTGGAAAAGAAGACAAAGGGTACTAACCTGAGGAGATGATACAATTGTAAGTAAGCATGGGAACAAAGTGAGAATTAGTGTTGGGACCACTGTATCATCCAAGTCCACAGAGAGAAAATCCACGCATCTAAGAGCTCCATGCACTGCAAAATTTAGGAAGCGTGTAAATCTAAAGGAGAAAAAACTTGTCAAAGTCACAAATATGAAAAAGCACGACAAACAATTTAAGAAACTTAATGTTTCTGATAGACTCATTTTGGCCACACAGATAGAATCAAGATAGAGTTGCAATTGACAGATGATGAATTGGAAAGGCTGACCTCCATTCATATTGGTTTGGTTGTTAATCAACTCCATTAGATATGGTAATAAGTCCGGGCAATCTTCTCATGATGTTAAAGACAGAACCTTGATTGGAGTAAACCACCAGAATACAATAATATATCTGACTAGCTTGTTTAGAAGAATATGAAACTACAATCCGGATCATGGTGAAGGAATTACATTGGGAACCAGTCTACCTGAAGCCTATGATAAAGTATTGATGTATGTCCATCGACCTCCTCAACTAAGCTACCATACTGGAAACTACAAACCCACCTGTAATGGAAAGACACAATCATAAGTCATATTTTTTGAGATAAAAATATAATAGCATAACCCAAAGAAAACTACAGATTGAAGGGCAATTAGCAATGTTTGGACCATAAGATCCATGAAGTGTCCACTCATTCAACATGAATAACTCTGGAGTGCAAATGACTCAGGTTAATCAATTCAAAAGGGTGTGTCATGATACATTATTTGAGGAAAAGAAACTGATGGAAACTCAAGCATAAATAGATAGACCACAGAACCATACCTTAAATGCAGGAATACATTCAATTAATGGAAAGTTACAACACATCCTACACAGGAATCCATTCAATTAATTCCTCCACAATACGCGATGATGGGAACCTGTCTGCCATCACAATGAAGCGGAGATCAAACTGTTGACGCAAGTCAAACAAATGATCTCTCCCCTCTTTTCTCCACATCTAGTGTAAATGAGAGATAAGAACAAAGAATGAGCCTATGAATCCACGATGCAAAATGGAAAGCCCTCTCACTATTCAGTAAAATAAGATCATATATACAAGTAAATACTAATTTCATACCTACTGGATCAGTCAAATACTTTTCATACTCCTAGTCAGTGTATCTGATAACATCCATGCACAGACTGCACAAAAAATTTAAAAACAAAGATAAACAAATAAGAAAAGCTGGATATTCAGAGACAAGATGATATAAAGTTAGAACGTACTCCATAGGAAAAGAGGCCACCTTCGGAGTACAAAAACTCACCCAATGGTAAAGCTTTAAGTCATCTTTCTGAGCAGAATTCGTAAAAGGAAGCCACTGCCAAGTGATCTAAAAGCATATTGATAGAACAAAGTTAAGAGTGGCCAAAATTAGAAACAGCCTATACCAGCTACTAGCAATTCAAATAAAAAACAGTGACAAAATTCATACTGTCCTGTAAAAATTCATAATGCACTGTGGTTGTGATAATATAGGAACTCTCTTTACACCTGAAGCTTCCCAGTCTTTGAATCTATCCTACAGGATTTGGGAGAAACAAGAAGAACAATCACGGAAAATTCACAAATTGAATAAAGCACATGAAAATGAATAAGAACATTATTACAGACCTGATAAGCCATATTGTCAAGTTTTCTAACCCCATAGAAGAGCTTCACGTCGGATCGGTTATCAGCATTAAACCCTGATTCAATGAGAGACCTGATTGGATTGTACAAAACAAATCAAAACATGTTAGCAGTCGTATTTACTCTATTGCCTCGAAATTAGTGAATTCAAAATCGATTGCAACAAACCTTGTTCCATAGCCCGTTGCGAAAATTAGAACCGTAGGATAATTCTCCAGCGGCTCGATATGATCAATCTCGAAGCCTTTCCCCATGGCCTGGGTCAGCTCCACAACGTCCCCTTCTTCAGCCCGTATAGCAGCTCAGCGATGGATGATGAAGCAAAGGGATTGAGGGTTATATTCGCGAGAAGAGGAGTGAGGGAGGAGGACGATGAAGATAAAGAGGGTCTGTGTCTCGATGAAGATATCGATGGGTTGAATGACGCAGGTAGCAAGCATACCAGAGGCTCTACCATTGATGAAGGTCGTTCGCGTGGTCGCTGGGCTGGTGGTGCTACGAGGCACACGCAACATCGGTGCGATGGCGGCGTTGGAGCTCCTCAATGGCATCGTGAAGGGGGTCGGATGCGTCTAGGGACAGAGGCTAGGTTAGGGGTTTGGGGAGAGACGATGGCGACGACGTTGCTGAGAGGATGAGAGGGTCTCGGTGGGAAGAGATGCACAGTGAGAGAGAGAGAGAGAGAGAGAGAGGAACTGAAAAATAGAGGCGGGCCGACCAAAATTGCAGTGCGAATATGTGTGGGAAGAAAAAGTGGGAAGTTTAACTTTCGACCAAAAAATTAGGCGGGCTGAGCAAACTATTGAACCCTAAAACTCAGACAACATCAATTTCAGTACATTGTCTGAAACAAGGTCACACAATAGACAACTAAAAAACTATTGTGTGAATCAAAACAATCAAACGACATATTTTTCAACCATTGTATTAAGAGTAATTGCACAACAGAGAAGTAATAACTGTTGTGTGATTAAAAACAATCAGACAACATCTTTTATCCACCATTGTGTTAATCAACCTTGGACAACATCACATAATAACTGTTGTCTGAATTAATTCATTCAGATAACATCAAAAATCAACCATTGTTTGAAATGCTATTGCACAAGAGCAAAAAAAAAACTGTTGTTGGATTCGAAAACTTAGACGACAGAATATTTCTTGTTGTCGTCTGATTAATTCAGACGACAGTTAAAATGTTTGCTGTCATCTGATATGTGTTGTCTGATTCCGAAATTGGTGTAGTGACTAGATTGGCACAAGATGATTATCACAATCTCTACTCACTACTTCAAAATGAGGTCTCCTTTTTGCATGTACGATATGTGTGCCCAGCACCTTTGCATCTACTACAATGAATGGATCTTTTTGCAGGTGTTGCATTCCAAGGAGTGTTGCTTCCTTCGCCGCCTGTCTATTCAGCTTCTTTGCCGCCTCTCTTCTCTACTTCTTTCACCTTCCTATCTTCACATGCCTGAGTATTGTGGCCAGGACCTTTGCAATAACTACAAGTAATCGGTCGTTTGGATGGCTCATACTTTTTGTCACTTTTGACTTCTCTGCCTTTGGTCTTAGCGGTGATAGGATCTCTTAAAACACAACCTTTACTCTTCGGTGTAGCTATACTTTGAACCTGTTCAAAGTCTCTCAACAACCCTTCCATTATTGTTGTCAATCTATTTATCTCTCTCTTCAACATGTTGTACCCTGCTTCCGACTTGGAAGCATAAAAACACATTCGGTTGCAATCAACATTCATAGCACTATACCTACTAACTTCCAGGGCTTCTTTGGAAATATCTTGTTCTGGATATTTGATTGAACACACATCTCTAGCAGACTTCGACCATCTCTTCACAATCAGTGACTTTGGAATCTCATTGATGTGTTCGTGTTTCATCACTGTGAACATGTGACGACATAGGACTCCCCTATACTGAAACATGTTACAAGAACATACCATGATCGGGTCTGTTGCACTTTCAGTGTTTTTCCCATGGTAGTAAACTACCTTGTGCTCAAAATTAGGCCGCTTGTAAGCTGACATTGTGTAAACAAGGTGCCCATCTTCAAAGTACTCTGGTCCCTGTCATAGTGTGGCTTGGCTCTCCTTCCTGATCTCCTTCCTAACCCACTTAAACACATCGTATGTGTATATAGAAGCTGCATGATTCTCAAGTCTTTTAGGTGAGTTTCGAGAACAGGGGTTGAGTTCATAGTGTTAAAGTCATCCCTTACTTGATTGTTTCTCATCTCATGAGTGCTCGGTCCATCCTCTGAACTACTTCGACTAGTTTCATGCCGCTCCCAATAGAGTCTTTGATGAACCTATTCATGCCCTCACACCTCTGCGTGCTTCTCATGCCAACCATAAAATGGTTCCTAAAAAATGCTTGAGCCCACTTGTCTCGTTTCTCATACATCATGTTGATCTAGAAACAATTATGGAGATCGAATTTCTCCACCATGTCGTGCCACATTACTTCAAACTGCTCCACGGTTTGGAATTTTCTCATGCACCTGTTAAAAGCTTTCAACTTTTCGTCACACTTCAAATTAGTGTTGGCATTTCTGGAAAGGTGCCAAGCACAAAGACGGTGCTTTGCTTGCGGCATCACGTCTTCAATTGCACTACGCATGGCCTCATCTCCATCTGTGAGTACAACTATTGGCATCTTCCCATTCATTGCATCCAAAAACGAACGCAACAGCCAAGTGTATGTCTCCACTGTTTCATCGATAAGAAGAGCAGCACCAAACAAAATACTTCCCCGATGATTGTTTGACCCAACAAACAAAACCAATGGCTTTTTGTAAACATTAGTTTTGTATGTGTTATCAAAGATCAGCACATCACCGTAACACATAAAATCAACAAATGCATGCCCATATCTCCAAAGCATGTTTGCTAACCTGTCTTCTATATCTACATTGAACTTGCAGTAGAAGTATGGGTCTTGTGCTGCCAAAGCGTTCATGTAGGCAAGTGCGCCTTCAAAGTCACTCTCAAAGGAATTGGTGCGCCGTTATTGGTCAAGCTTGTTGTATAGGTCCTTCTTAGTAAATTCCACTGTCTTATATCCCCCCGCCTGCTCCACCATGTACTCATACGCATGGCAAGGTCTGATTGACACTTTAGACATTGTATTTGCACGGGCCAAGTCTGATTTGCCAACATTTCGATGCGAACGAATGAAGGCAGTCTGGCTTCCAGTTGATAACTCGTGAGAATGCTCTGGAACAAAGGCTTTCACCATATAAGCTCCTACAAGCTCGTTGTAATTGACCTTGAACTTAGCCTTGCAATTTACCCTTGTAATTTTCAGAGGAGTACTACCCCTTCCGTCCAGTACGAACCACTTTTTAGCTCGAGTCCCTTGCTTGTTGCAAAGCCATTGTCTCCTCCAGATCGTACCTTCAGCCTCTCCTTTGGTATCCTTCCTAAATCCAAAGCCAAGTGCCAAGGAATATGCAGAATAGAACCTCTCCGCGTCCTCTACTGTCTTAAACGTCATAGCCTTCACGTCTTCAACCTTCAATCTTCTGTAGTCTAGGACATCGTTGAACACTTCATCATCAGTTCGTGTTTCATCTGCTTTAGTCCCTTCCTTGTTGCAACCCTTTGTTGTGTTGTCCATTGCTGCTTCAGTCTCAGATAAATGAGGATAAATGAGGGAAGACAGAGAAGTCGAGCCAGAGATAGATAGGGAAGAGAGAGAACAGAGAGAGATGGGCGAAATGGTCACCTTAGTTTCGAATTTCAAATGCTACAAACGGTCAGATGACCGGATCTTCAGGTCACCAGTTGCACCTGCAGGGCCTACTATCCAAGCGTACCAGTAATTGTTTGCCACGTAGATCACGCATGGGTGTATTAACGCACCGAAGTCTTCTCCATATTTAAAATCATTTTTGAATCTCCGAAAAAACGAACCCAACATACCCCTAGTCAAGGCTTTAAACTCTAATAAGTAAGACCTCAGTTCAGATGGTGCACTAGTTGATGAAGCCAAGGTACTTTTAAGTTCTTTTCAGTCTTGTAGTTGGGGGTACATCCCAAGGGAGTATAATAATGCTGCTCATTGTGTGGCAAAAGTCACGTTATCTCTACCTTTCCCTACTTATTGGTGGAGAATGGCGCCAGATTTGCTTATTCCAATTCTAGTTGATGAGTCCTTGCAATGAAGTTAAAATGGAGTGTGGTACTCTTCCCAATCGTTGTGGTGGGTTGAATGAGGATCAACTAATGGGATTGGGTGGGATTAAGCCTCGTCAATGGACCGGGCCAGGCCTAATTACTATTTTAAATAGTGAAGACTGAGCCGGGTTTCTTTATAAATCATAAGATCCAAGCCCGTCCATATAAGGCGGGCCTTGATGGCTTTTTCGCACCTTAATATGCGAAGAAGAGGAACAGCCTTAACTTCTATATCTACTTAGGCATATTGTCTTCCATTTTAAGGCTGTTCCTCTTCTTCGCACCTGACTTGGTAACATTAAGGCTCATGTGAACTGTGAACAACAGTGAACCATGCATTTCCATCACTCGGCCCAAGTTTGTGTGTCTAGACTCATATCTGATAATATAGAGCAACATGTTCAGTTAATAAAGATTGCAGGTATACAAGAAGAATATAAAAACACTACACTAGAATATCTTAGCATCAACATTAAATTTAGGGATTACAGCAATGTTAGACATCCAAATCAGTACAGCTGCTACTCTAGTACTTCAAATTTCCAATCATAAACTTCGTAAATGAAGGTGATGTTAATAGCAGCAGTGCATGGTAAAAATGAAATAATATAATTGTCTCATCACTATCCAAAGCCTTGAGCAGGAAATCATCAATTTCAACCACAAACAACTTTATGGCAACATATTCATAAAAGAAGCATCAAATGCTTGAAATCATCCAAATTGATGGATCTCAGTATCTCAATCCTTTTTTATATTAGAAGCTATAACTTGTACTAAAATCAAATATACAATTAGGGACTTGAATGACCAAGACAACAATGCAGCAATTAAAGCATTACCAGTAAGATTAAGGCGGGAGATTGGTTGAAAGCTCATGGGATTCAACTTGTCTCACCTACACATTCAAAAACCAATTAAAGAATAAATAACTAGTAAATATGTCTTGCTGAAAATAAAAGGCATAACCTGGATTCAAATAAAGCCATAACCTGGATTCAAAAAAAGCCATAACCTGGATTCAAAAGCCATCGTTTCAGCTTGATTCAAAATCCATCGTTTCAGTCCCTGCTCGATTGCAAATATATGTATGAGTTTTGAAGTATGAACAAACAAAGAAATAAAACTCAAACTCGTCAGATCGCTCCATTTAAAATAGAAACTGAAAATGAACTAATCAAAAAGAGAAGAGAATAGTACCAGAAGTCGTTTTAGTCCCTGCTCGATTACAGATATATATACAAGTTCTGAAGCATGAACAAACAAAGAAATAAAACTCAAACTCATCAGATCACTCAATTTAAAACAGAAACTGAAAATGAACTAATCAAAAAGAGAAGAGAATAGTACCAGAAGTCGTTTCAGTCCCTGGTTGAACCTCGATCTGAGAGAAGAGGCCGTGGTAGCCACGGGACTTGAGCAGGTGATCGACGGCGACGTTGTGAGCGTTGTTGGGATTGCCGTGAGAAGCAGCAGAAGATGGATGGAGGAGGGATGGAGCAGACTAGAGCAGTTTGCTTAGTTTGGTTAGCGGATGAGGGATGGAGTATGGAGCTTGGAGCTGGAGGCAAAGGAGTGATGGGCTCAATGGAGACAGCGGCTAAGAGAGAAGAGTTGAGGAAATAGGATTTTAATTTTTAGGTCAATTGGGAGTTCGAGTGTCCAACAGTACCTAGTGGGTTGGGCTAGTGTGAGACAGCTGGTCTCCACTTTCCAAATCTAACAGTAGGATATTATCATTCTAGGATTGGATTCCTTTTTTTTTTTTTTTTTAAATAACGGTAGGATTGGATTCTTGGGAGTGGGAATATATAATTTTATATAATATATATTAATTTGTGGGCTTTTACTGGCCGGGCCTAGCCGGGCTTTTGCGGATTTTTGACGGGCTGGCCCACTACCCACCTAGGCGGGCTTTTTGACAAGCTGAGCCGGAATTTTGGCCCTGCTGTCCGGCAGCCCTCCATCAGCCGGCTCACTTAATCCATATGCTTTTTGAAGAGGCCTAGATGGGATAAGACAGGTTTATCTAATATAACGAGACACATCCCGTGTTTTGGCATCACCTAAGACTACATTAACCGAGACAGTCCCCAAAACAGACTCAACCGGTCAACCTCTTCTTTCAGAGTTGACACCAAAAAGCATCGGACTGTGGAAGCCCTTTCTTCACTTCAGCCTTGCCTCGTCATTTTCACCTCCTTACCTGCAATTCAGCTCCGTCTGGATCGTTTGATTCTCAATTTCTTCTCCTCTCCTCATCGATTCCTTATTTCTCTGTAGAAGGGTTTCTGGTTCTTTGATTGTCCAGTTTCTCTCTCTATATATCTCTCTCTCTCTCTCTCCGATTTCATGGAGGTACCAAATGCTTTGTGGGCTTGAATAGTCGGGCTGACACGCTCCTTAGCCCTACGCAGCACCAAACATGAGTCAAGTACTAATCTAGCTCAAGCCAAGTTATAGTTGTCCAGGACTCATGTAGAAATTAAAGCCCAGTTGTGCTCATAAGTTCCAACTGTTTGAGCTCTGTTCAGTTATCTGGGCACATTCCAAACAAACTATATGGCTTCTATGGACAACCAAGGAGGAGCCTCCTCTTCTTCTGCCACTTTCGATTTCGTCCCTTATGACCATGAATATAATGTCTTCCTGAGTTTTCGTGGTGAGGATACACGCTATGGTTTTACAGGCCACTTGCACAGTGCTCTGTGTCTAAAGGGAATCAGCACCTTCATAGACGATGATCTTACAAGAGGAGACGAAATAGCACAGTCGCTTCTCAAAGTAATCGAAGAGTCAAGGATCTCGGTCATTGTATTCTCTGAAAACTATGCATCATCCAAGTGGTGCTTGGATGAGCTGGTTCACATTCATCACTGCAATGAATCAAAGCAACAAATGGTGAGGCCAATTTTCTACAAGGTGGATCCTGCTGATGTAAGATACCAGAAAGGCAGTTATGGTGAAGCATTGGCTAAGCATGAAAGGAGATTCCCAGATAACTTGGAAAAGGTGGGAAGATGGAGGACAGCACTTACAAGATCAGCAAATTTGTCTGGCTGGCATTACAAGGAGCAAGAGTGAGTATATTTATCATTTATGTAGAACTGGTTATTTCCATTCTGTTACACTAGTTGTCTAGTTCATAGATCGATAATCCCAAAACCTACAAAAAAAAAAAAAAAAAAAAAAATCATACATCAAGAGGGTGATTAAACCAAAATCCAACTAATTACATAAATTAATGTATGAGAGTGCAAGTGGAAATTGTAGGCAGAAATTAGTGGATACTGTCATTTAGATCCTATACCTTATTCTTTGTTATATTCAAAGGGATTGAACCGAAACAGAGAGCAGTAACGAAACTGAAATTCAAGCAGAAACGACCGACTAAACAAACAACCAACGTAAGTATCTTTACAAAACATTTAGCTTTCCTCCCATAGGTTCTTGAATATATTATTGTAGAGAGATAAGAGAGATGACATAAGGTAGTTTCTGTTTATACATATATTTTATTTGTGTCTTTGTTCTTATACACTCGCATTCTCGAGTCATATATTCTTCATTTTCTGTTTAACTGGTAGATATGAATTCACATTTATCGACAACATAGTTGAGGAGATCGCACTCCAACTACTCAATCAGACATATTTGGATGTGGCTGAGAATCCTATCGGAATAGATTCTCATGTCCAGGATATTGATAAACTTTTAAGTGTTAGTGGAAATAGTCGTTGCATAATTGGGATACGGGGATCTCCTGGAATAGGAAAGACGACATTTGCCAAAGCTGTTTATAACTCAATTGCTCATAGATTTGAAGGCAGATGTTTTTTCGAAAATGTTGGAGAAAAGTCAGAGTCACCTGAAGGCCTAGTTCAACTACTAGAGACTCTCCTTGTTGAGATTCTAGAAGGCCCAAACTGGAAGTTAACTAGTGTTGATAAAGGAATCAATGTTATAACGCAAAGGCTGAGAAATAAAAGGGTCCTCATAGTTCTTGATGATGTCAATAAATTGGTTTGCCTAAGCAAATTAGCAGGAGCTACAGGTTTGGTTGGTGAGGGAAGTAGAGTCATTTTAACGACAAGGTATAAGGGTTCACTAACTCGTCATGGAATTAAGTTGGTATATGAAGTCAAGAAGTTAGATCACCAACAAGCGCTTGAGCTTCTCAGTTGGCATGCATTTGGGAAAAATGAACCTCCATATGAGGATGTTGCACTCGCAAGTTGTGCAGTAGACTATAGTTTTGGGTTCTCATCTGGGTACTCTTGAAACCGCAGATCGTTGGCAAGCTACACTGGATAGCTATAAAAGTGCCCCTTATAAAGAGATTCAGAAACCATTCAGAATATGTTATTTGGAATATGAAGTGAAAGAAGTTTTCCTTGACATCGTATGCTTCTTCAACCATGAGGAAAAAGAATTTGTGCTAGAAATACTGAGAGATGATGATGACCTTGATGTTGTTGAGAGTTATATTGATGTACTCATACAAAGCACCCTCATAAGTTTTGATCGGTTCAAGAGGATTTTGATGCATAATTTGCTAGAACAAATGGGTAAAGATATAGCTCGCCAAGAATCTGTTGAACCTGGAGAATGCAGGAGAGTGTGGTTTCACAAGTATGTGTTTCGTATTCTAACTGAAATTCTGTGAGTACAATATTTATTGCTGAAGAATGTAAAACACTAGCATTCTTAATTACTTGGTAAAGGAATGTCATTACCTTCATTGACAACGAACTTACAAGAGGAGACGAAATCACACAGTTGCTTTCAAAGTCAATGGAGAGTCAAGGATTTCGATAATCATATTCTCCGAAAACTATGAATCCTCGAAGTGGTGCTTGGATGAACTGGTTCAGATTCATCACTGCCATGAATCAAAGCAACAAATGGTTAGACCAGTTTTTTACAAGGTTGATCCCTCGGATGTACGACACCACAAAGGCAGTTTTGGTGAAGCACTGGCAAAGCATGAAAGGAGGTTCCCAGACAACTTGGAGAAGGTGAAAACATGGAGGAAAGCACTTATAAAATCAGCAAATTTATCTGGCTGGCATTACACGGAGGGGGAGTATATTTCTAGACTCTAACGCGATATTTGAGATACTGTTTTATTCTACATTTGAGGGCTATCTACCTTAGGTTTTTATCTATGCTTAATCTCTCTATCTGTTTCTATTAAATATAGCAAAGAGTAAATAACTGTTTTATGTGCTTTCAAACTTGTAGGTATGAATCTAAATTTATAAACAAGATTGTTGAGGAGATCTCTGTCGAACTAGTAAAGCATACTTATCTGGATGTGGCTGAGTTCCCCATTGGTATGCAGTCCCGTGTTCAGAATGTTGAAGAACTTTTGGGTGTTGGTGGAAATTTACGTTGCATGGTTGGGATATGGGGAGGTTCTGGAATAGGGAAGACAACAATTGCTAAAGCTGTCTATAATTCAATTGGCCATAGGTTTCAAGATAGATGTTTTCTAGAAAATGTGGGAGAAAAGTCAATGTCACCTGAAGGCCTAGTCAACCTACAAGAGACTCTTCTTTCTGATATCCTAGGTGGCACAATCTGGAAGGTCGGCAATGTTCATAAAGGAATCAATGTCATAAAGCAAAGGCTGAGCAATAAAAGGATTCTCTTAGTTCTTGATGATGTAAATAAATTGGACTCGTTAGCAACCTTAACTAGAGCTACAGGATTGTTTGGTGAGGGGAGCAGAGTCATTGTTATCACGACAGACAAGGGATTGCTAACTCGTCATGGAATTAAGTCAATATACGAAGTGAAAAAGTTAGATTACCTACAAGCTATTGAGTTATTTAGTTGGCACGCCTTCGGAAAATATGAACCTCCATTCGAGTATGTTGCACTCACAAGTCGTGTTGTCAACTACGTTCAGTGCCTTCCTCTAGCACTGAAAGTTTTAGGTACTTATTTGGGTACTCTTGAAACCACAGATCGTTGGCAGGCTACAATAGACAACTACAAAAGTGCTCCTTACAAAGAAATTCAAAAACCATTCAGAATATGTTTTGATGCATTGGACTACGAAGTGAGAGAAGTTTTCCTTGACATTGCATGTTTCTTCAACCGGAGAACAAAGGATTTTGTGAATGAAATACTAAAAGATGATGATGAACTCGATTTTCCTGAGTATTGTATTGAAGTACTCAAACAAAGAGCCCTCATAAGTCTTGATAGATTCGGTAGGATTTCCATGCATAATCTGCTGGAAAAAATGGGTAAAGATATAGCCCGTGAAGAGTCGCTCACTGAACCTGGGGAGCATAAGAGATTGTGGTTTCACAAGGATGTGCTTCATGTTCTGAATGAAAATACTGTAAGTAAATGCATATTCGCTACTTTTAAAGTTTTAATATGAATAGGAAAACCTTTTTAACTTATGCTTCATAGCTCCTGGAGACGTATGGTCTTAATTAACATCTTACGGACTTGCTGTATTAACACTATTGCATTTTCATACTAGGGAACAAATAAAATAAAAGGGATCATGGTAAAGTTTCCCGAACCAGTTGAGATAAGCTTGAGTGCTAAAAGCTTCTCAGGGATGACTAATCTTAAGTACTTCATTAATATTAATGCGTGCTTTTCTGGATATCTTGATTACCTCCCGAATAGCTTGAAGTTGATTGATTGGGGTAGGTGTCAGTTCGAATCTTTTCCATCCAATTTTCATCCACAGGAACTTACTATGCTCAATATGCCTTTCAGTCATATCACACTATTGGGGGAAGAATTTAAGGTAACAATTTTTTTAACAGTTTGATTGGAGGGGCTGAAACTGGCACCCCATTTTTTGCAAACCACCCCCTTCTCCTTTTCTTCATGAGTATTTTACACAGTAGATAGACATGTGCATAACAAGAGGAAGAGGGGTGTAGTTTGCAAAAATGGGGTTCCAATTTCACTCCCCCTGATTATTTTGTTTATCAAGTCATCTTTATCCCGTAAATTTTTATAATGGTTTTTTTATTCCTTTGTCTCACAGTATTTCAAAAGGGTGACATCTTTAAACTTTGAGGGCTGTAAATTCCTAAAGCATATCCCTGACCTATCTGGAATTTCAAACCTAAAGTTTTTGAGGTTAAACGATTGTACAGGTCTAGTGGAGATTGATCCTTCTGTTGGATTCCTTGAAAAGCTTGCCATATTAGATCTTAATGGATGTTCTAACCTAAAGAAGTTTCCAGAAAGACTTTGCTTGCGAAGTCTAGAAAGGTTTATTCTTACCGATTGCAAAAAGCTCAAGAACTTTCCAGAAGTAGTGGATAAGATGGAATTCCTAACTCAATTGCAACTGGAAGGCACCAGCTTCAAAGAATTGCCTTCATCGATTTGCTATCTCAGTGGGCTTGAATACTTATATGCAGATAAATGCACACAGCTTGAAAATCTGCCATATAGTATTTATGAGTTGCAGCATTTAAGGTATCTTAATCTTGATCATTGCCCAAAACTTGTTACATTTCCAAACAAGGCCAAGTCTGAAGTTTCATCGAGTACTATGCAATCATTCCCCAAGCTTGAGGTTTTAAATTTCCAAGGATGCCTTTTATCAGATTCTGATTTCTTTGCGCATCTTGATTGCTTATCGACATTACACAAACTCTATTTATCAAGAAGCAACTTTGTTAGTCTTCCTTTATGCTTTGGGAAATTTGTCAACTTGTCAGTGCTCGAGTTGAACGCTTGCTACAGTCTTCGATCAATTTTTGAACTCCCACCAAATATAAAGTCCATAAATGTGGTTGATTGCATATTGCTGGAAACATTTTCAGCAATGTCAAAGATACTGGAACTCAGAGACACCCAACTCATTAAGAAGATGGACTTGTCTAGTTGTCCTAGATTATGTGAGAATCTAGGTTTTGACGTGGCAAAGCTGGCATATGCATTACTGAATCAGGTCTCTCTCTCTCTCTCTCTCTCTCTCTCTCTCTCTCTCTTTCTAAATACACACACATACACATCCTTTTGCACAAATGATTCTTGCAAAGAAGCATATATTATGAATGAACAGTTGAAGTCATTGAATTACATTACATGAAGCCAAGTCTGCAAAAAATACTTTTTTGCTGAAGTTTACTCAATGATGATGATCATTTCAGGTTTTACTGAGAGGAAAACATTTGTCTATTTGTCATAACTTATTTGATTTTCTTTCGTTGGCCAAAGTTATAACACTTTTGCTGAATAATATAATGTTTAACTCCTATGTTACAGGTAAAGAACTCTTTATTTGAGGTTGTGTTTCTTGGAAATGAAGTTCCAAAGTGGTTCAACTGTTGTAAGGATGTATGGGTGGTTGTTGATGATGGTGAAGGGGATCAGCTAATATGTGAACAAATTATTGAAATCCCTCCAAATTTCAAATGGGAGACCACAGGATTGGCTTTCTGTGTAGTTTTTGAGAGCACGGAAGAATATATTGGTTCTTGTGCTTTTACTGACCACATTATGATCAATGAACACTCCATGCCTGCAGTAGGTTCTGATTTGTTTTTCATATCACAAGAAGCAGTGCGAGCTCATGTGTGGCTAAAGTATATTCCATTGGCTTTGTTTGTAGACATGAAGTCGAAGATGGATAAAAAGAGTCCATCATCGCCATATGTCTGTCGAGTTATGTTTTATTGTGAATATGGCACAGGTTTGCTCGTTAAAAGTGTTGGGGTCCATTTGGCTGGTATGCCACATAATGATGGTGATTGTAAAGATGAAAATGGTGACAATGATCAACATCATCAGGATCAGCAGTTAATTTCCTTTGAAGCAAGGAATCCTCCAAATGACAAGAACAATTATGAAGATGAAGGCGACGAAGAGTTCTATAGCTGCCATTCTGGTGATGAAAACGAAGAGGAAGGTGAGGAAATTGCTGGTTTTTTTTTTTTTTTTTTTTTTTGGGGTGGGGAGGTGGGGGTGCAGAACACTTCTAGTTGCGAAACTACAGCCAATAAGAAATTTATTATCTGGACTCAAAAGCAAAACATAACTAGGATTTTACCCGTACTTTATCTTCAAAATCAATTCCGTACCTTCATTTGCTGCATACATGACTTGTTTTCCGATATATATGTCATTTCTATTCTATTAAGCTCATTTACTTTCATTTTATCATTCATGGAGGGGGAAAAAAAAGGAAGCAAAAAATCGTGAATTTCTTTCATACAGACAATAGCTTGCAAACCTCCTAACTATGTCTTTAAAATTGGAACTGTAGAGGAAGTTAGTTCAGTCCAATTCAGTGATAAAGGGTTTTGTACCGGTCCTGCAGGTAAGGAATTTGTTAGTGACACAAGGATGGGATTTGAGAATCCTGAAAAAAGAACATGGGCAGATGACAATGAGGGACACTCCTCTGCACCTGCCTCTCCATCTGCACCAAGGTAACGAATTTAATCCCTTGGAATTCTGTGGCCTGGTTTAGTAAGCAGGTCAAGTTTTCAGAAGCAATTTTATAATTCTAATTACTATGTATTTTGGAAACTAGACTAGAAGACTGCCATCGGCTAGACTTGTACGGTATGTTTAGCATTCTGTTGTAAGTTTCTTCATCAATGTAGTATTTTTTGCACCCTGATATACAATTTGATCTATATAGGGATTGTTTTTGGGTGTGGATATCCTTACAAATGGGATTAGAGGCATTTTGTATCTCTTTGTAGTTCTAATACTACGGGTCCTTGGTCAATGCGAAGATCGCTGAATGCCACTTGCGGCTATCAGGATGTTTGATTCTCAGTTTATTCACAAATACTACTGTGGAAATTGACTAAATGATAATGTCTTAACTAGACTAAGCTTAAGAGGATGAAGAGAGTCTAGTGGAGAAATTAGACAGCTTTTTGTTTTGTCTAACTCAGGCCATGAGGCGGTCTTGTCCTAGCCCTATCCACATCTATTCAGTGAAATTCTTAGCCCTTTCCATTTTGGCATTTGTTGAGAAGTCTACTTCTCAATATCTGGCATAATATTGGTCAGAGTTTGTCTTGGGGAAAAAATGCATTAAAAACAACCACAATTCTCAAACTTCCATGTTCCGTCATGGAAAAAGGACCTTGTACTGACGTTTTAGCTGGCTCTGCTCCTCACTGGAGGAGATAAGTTGAGTGTTTAGTTTACATCATTGAAGTGAGTTGAGTGTTTACATCATTGAATTTGTGCTCAAGTTCTTGGATGGACTCTTAATCTTTTCAACTGATCAGATAAGTTCGCACTCCTGAAGGATTTTGTTAAACAGCGACAAACGTTGCCCGTGGCCCACCATTGTACCGATATTGTCAGGAAGGATTTTGTTAAATAGTGACAAGCGTGAAACATGACCCACCATTATACTGATATTGTCTCAACTTAATCACCCCGGTGTTGGATTTTAATCACAAAAGACCCATATACAATTAGGTGTGATCTGTCCACTTATAAGTTATATTTTATTTGACACTTTTCTAATATGAGATCTTCTCTCTTCAACAGACTTCACTATGCTATCTGATCTAGCCAAAGCTTTCCAACGAAAAACACATTAATTTGCAGAAGACATTCATTGCAGATGTGAGTACATAATTCGACCAACACTAGAAATGAGAGTCTAGATGAAGCCACATTGAGGTAAACTAACAGGCATTTGCAGAAGTTCTATGTTCTAATCGGCACACTATAAATTCACCCAACATGTGCGTCTCAGTTTCAAGCAAGGTCTTTAACCCCATTTCCAATCACATTACCAAACATTGAAATTTCTCAAAACTAGCAAAGGTAAAGACACGATACAACCTGGACACAAGCAAAAGAAAAATCATACAACAACAAACACAAGGGCTGGGATGATCGACCAAGTAACCATTGACCAGCCAGCAAACTATAAAATATTTTAACGAAACACCATCGCAGATTCCAATTCTTCCGTTGATAGAGTTCCTGCACAAAAGATGGTTTTGAAAGCGGCTTCCTGATCTGCATCTACTATACTAAAGATGACAAATCCAAAACAGTTTCCCTCACATCAGTATCCATCGTACACAAAATCATGAAACCAAACATATTTTCCCTCCTGAGAGTGGCGATCAAAAACTCTAGAACCATGGCATTTGAAATCACTGATGTGAGAAGAAAGTTCTGATATTTCCTCATCACCTGCATCGAAACCAAGACAATTTCTGGCATCCAATGACACAAGATTTTTGCAGCCCTTCGGTAATTTAACAAAATTAACCCGTTCAATCTTTGTGTTCTTCATGAATATGTGCTTAAGATTAGGCAACTTTGCAATTGCCGATGCTGCATCTTCACAAACCAGACAATCAGGAATACGTAAGAAATAGAAATTCTTACAGTGAAGGCCTATTTGTGAAATGATTTTCTCCATATCATGGTAGCAGCTTCCCATTAACAAATTCTCCAAATCTTTCCACTTGCCAATCATATCAGGGATCATTCTTGATTTATAGTAGACTATATCAGCAGGCAAAGAGAAATTCTTTAGGCGAGGACACCTGAAAAAGATAATTAACCTTAATTTCCAGGTAAAAATTATGTTACACTAAAAAAAATACTTAAGGGAGTACACTTACGAAGCTGCAACATGTTTCAGCGCTTCTTCTGAAGCGCACACAGGTAGCCTGATTTCATTAGCACATCCTTTGCTACGATTGACCATAAACTTTATGAATGCAGTGATGGAGAAGCTCTTATTGATTCGATATTCAGAAACAAATCTTTTTAAAAAGGGATCACAAGTCCAGTCTTCAGTTTCAACATCAGTATTATAAAGACTAGTAGAAATGATGGGAAAAATGAGACGTTCCCAACATTTAGGATCAAGGCTTGCTTTATGCCACGACTTGCAGACAAAAGGAACATCCATGAGCATTGACTCCATAAATGACTCCGTATCACCTCTTCCGACTTTTCCAAATATATTCACCAAACAATCATAGTCCAAATGATCCCATTTTCGAAAATCCATGAACTACACGAAACAATAACGAAAATGCAAACATGTAGGTATGCTTTCATACAGAGTCGAGACTTATCATATAATAAACTAAAATGTCCATTTATCTTCAATGTAAGGACAATTCATGGTTTGACTACTGCCCATAAATTACAGTAAAACTAAAGTATGCAAAACGGAAACACTAAATACTCAAAATATTTACCAAATCCAAAGCAAACAAATTCTAATGAAGTACATATTCAACTCTACTTGTACTTCAATTAAATTTCATGCTATTAGGAAACAGCTAATCATGCCCACCGGAAAGAAAACTAATCGCATCCCTAGATTTTTCTAAAAGATATGCTACTCACTCACCTGCAGAAGTTCCTCTATGGAACTGTTGCAGCCCAACCAAAATACCTTCTCGAGCATTCTTGGTACTTGAAATTATGGATGATTTACCTATGCAACAAAAATTGAGTACTAAAAATCATCTTTCAATTGAAGCACATGCCCAATACTATGAATATGGCATTGTTGATTTCGTTGATTCCAAACCCCATAACCCTTTGCCTTGATAAACCCATAAAATCATATCAAGAAACCCTAAAGTGATCATCTTAACTCAACACAGCCCTAGATCGTGAAGTAGGACAATCGATGAAGTACAGAAAAGTAGAAAAGAGTGAGAGATGATGCTTAGTGCTTACCCGAGTCGATGAGAAGAGCAGTGAGGGGGCAGTTCGTGGAGAAGAGCAAGTCGTTCGGGGCTTTTCAAGGTGGAGTGAATTAAGAGGCGCCAACAGTGTTTGAGCACAGACACCACGTGCTCACGTGCGCTGTTAGTCCAAGTTGGACGTTGGCTGGTCCTTGGTTAGTCAACAGACAGATTAGCTGGACCATTTACCGGTCTCCGGTTCGAGGTGCGACGCTGAGATTTCTCCGTCGCCTGTCAGGAGCGACTACAAACTGGTAAGCTATGCTGACAACTGTTCTCAACTAAAGCATATTGAACTTGTTATATTCTGGAGGGAAATCTTGTTATATTCTGGAGGGAAATCATCTCCAAGACTCCAGGTATTGTCCTCAGATAAGAATGGGGTACGTGGTCCTGAGTCTAAAAGAAAACCATGGTGCTGCCTTGCTTATACCCAAGACACCTCCAAGTGCTGCATGAGAAACAATTTCCATTGTCTATCACAGTGTAGTTTACCTTGCCAAGCCAAAATTCGTAAAACTATTGTGAGTTGTTGTCAAGAGATATGTAAATTGATTGTTGACTATTTCTGAACATGAGTGGTTGTACTATTTATTCCCTTTTGAGTCTTGGTCAGTATCATCGTCAGCCCTGACTCTAGCACCAATTTGTTGGGTCTCCTCCTCTCAATTCAGTTACATTTTGCTCATCTTAATTGCTGTTATAGTTTATAATTTTGTTATTGAACCATTCAATTTCAAAAACAGAAGGATAACTCGGATGGATCGAACAAGTAAATTTACACAAGTACATGCTATAATTCCCCGAAGGATATAACTAAACAGAAATCCAAATGATTACCAGTACATAGGACTCAATCATGAAGTTGATTAACTATAGAACAAACACAAAGGTAGCTACAATTGTAAATAGCATTTGTTGAAGCTGGACAAATGTTGCAACTCGGGTTCTCTCTCTGCTTTGTCTACCTATGCAAAGGAAGTTAGTTCAGTCCAATTCCGTGATAATGGGCTTTAATTTGTACCGGTCCTGCAGCTAAGGAATTTGTTAGTGACAGGGATGGGACCTGAGAATCCTAAAAAAGAACATGGGCAGATTACTCCTCTAGTCCTCTGTACCTGCCTCTCCATCTGCACCAAGGTAACGAATTTAATCCGTTGGAATTCTGTGGCCTGGTTTTGTAAGCAGGTTAAGTTTTCAGAAGAAATTATATAATTCTAATTACCATGTATTTTGGAAACTAGACTAGAAGACTACCATCTGCTAGACTTGTATGGTATGTTTAGCTTTCTGTTGTAAGTTTCTTCATGAATGTAGTATTTTTTGCACCCTGATATACAGTTTGATCTATATAGGGATTGTTTTTGGGTGTGGAATTGTGGATATCCTTACAAATGGGATTAAAGGCATTTTGTATCTCTTTGTAGTTCTAAACTTCTAATACTACGGGTCCTTGGTTAATGCGAAGAACGCTGAATGCCTATATACTCCACAATATGTAAAGGATCTTCTAAAAAAAAAAATGACAAATATGTAAAGGTAAACATCCCAACCAGTGAATATTACTAAAGCAGAAAGTAAAGCACTAATTACCTCAGTCCTTTGAACAGAAAGGGAGCCATGGCTTCTGCAACCCTAGCTTGCAATTCAAGCCTCACATCGTCCACCGCAAGAATCCACCTCGGAAGAGAGAGTGGGTCGTCAATAGAATTGGCCGGCCAGGAGAATGTGGTTGTGGTTATGGTTGAGACCCTACCAGTAATTATGGATCGGAATTTTAGAGGGGAGAGAATGTATTGATCGGAGGTTGGAACTGATTTGAATGGGCAACTAATTTTGATGGGAATTTTAGAACGATGTTTCAAACAAGATTGCAACCGCACCATGATCATCTTAGATCCAACACTCAGAATCATCAACTTAAACCCATATACCAAACTTATTACGGGTTTAGCTGGTGAATTTGAAAGTTACAAGTGAACTAAATTCCATTGATGCACTCGTGCCTGGTCTAATTTGATAGTTGTCTTTCCATCTTGGGGAGAGGGGCAAAAATAGCTAGTTGAGTTTAATAAGTTTGTTTCTTTGGACAAAAATACTTTGATAATTTGTTAGCGGAAAATGCCCCATCCCTTGTTTAGAATCTCGAGACATTTTGAACGAAGAGATGCACATATGATAAGCATCACAAAAGAGTAGCAGGAAACCTAAAAGAATTACAAACCTACACTTTAGAAACAAGCAAAAGAAAAATCACATAACCTAGTTGAAAACAATCACAACCAAAAGGACTAGGATGATCCAACAAGTAACCATTGACCGGCCAGCAAAATATAAAATATTTGAGACACCATTGCAGGTTCCACTTCTTCCGTTGATAGAGTTCCTGCACAAAAGATGGTTCAAAGCGGCTTCCTGATCTGCATCTACGTACTATACTAAAGATGACAAATCCAAAACAGATTTCCTCACATCAGCGTCCATCATAGACAGAATCATGAAACCAAACATATTTTCCCTCCTTGGAATGGCAATCAAAAAATCTAGAACCTTGGCATTTGAAATCACTGATATGAGAAGCAAGTTTTGATATTTCCTTATCACCTGCATCGAAACCAAGACAATTTCTGGCATCCAATGACACAAGTTTTTTGCAGCCCTTCAGTAATCTAACAAAATTAACCCGTTCGATCTTTGTGTTCATCATAATTATGTGCTTAAGATTAGGCAACTTTGCAATTGCCAATGCAGCATCTTTGCGAACCAGACAGTCAGGAATATCTAAATAATAGAAATTCTTGCAGTGAAGGCCTATTTGGGAAATGATTTTCTCCATGTCATGGTAGCAGCTTCCCATTAGCAAATACTCCAAATCTTTCCACTTGCCAATCATATCAGGGATCATTCTTGATTTATAGTAGACTACATCAGTGGGCAAAGTCAAATTCTT
Source organism: Rosa lucieae (assembly GCA_024704745.1). Lineage (NCBI taxonomy): Eukaryota > Viridiplantae > Streptophyta > Magnoliopsida > Rosales > Rosaceae > Rosa > Rosa lucieae. Next base: position 21,769,663 of record CM045497.1, on the reverse strand, counting down.
TAGGCGAGGACACCTGAAAAAGGTAATTAACCTTTATTTCCAGGTAACAAAATAAATTATTTTACACTAAAAAAAAAAAAAATACTAGAGGGAGTACACTTACGAAGCTGCAACACGTTTCAGTGCTTCTTCTGAAGCGCACACAGGTAGCCTGATTTCAGTAGCACATCCTTTGCTACGACTGACCATAAACTTTATGAATGCAGTGATGGAGAAGCTCTTGTTGATTCGGTATTCAAAAACAAATCTTTTTAAAAAGGGATCAAAAGTCCAGTCTTCAGTTTCAACATCAGAATTATAAAGACTAGTGAAAATGATGGGAAAAATGAGACTTTCCCAACATTTAGGATCAAGGCTTGCTGTATGCCATGACTTGCAGACAAAAGGAACATCCATGAGCAATGACTCCATACCACCTCTTCCAACTTTTCCAAAGATATTCACCAAACAACCATAGTCCAACTGATCCCATTTTCGCTGATCCATGAACTACACAAAAAAATAACTGCCCATCATCTTTGAAAACAAAAATACAAACATGTAGATATGCTTTCATAGAGTCGAGAATTATCATATAATAAACTAAAATGTCCGTTTATCTTCAACATAAGAACAATTCATGGTATCACTACTGCTCATGAATTACAGTAAAACTATAGGATGCAAAACAGAAACACTAAGACACTCAAAATATTCACCAAATCCAAAGCAAACAAAATCTAATGAAGCAATCGTATTCAACGGCTAATAATGCCCACCAGAAAGAAAACTAATCCAATCCAGATTTAGAAAACAAACAAAAAGATATGCTACTCACTCACCTGCAGAAGTTCCTCTATGGAACTGTTGCAGCCCGTCCAAAATGCCTTCTCAAGCATTCTTGATACTTGAAATTAAGGACGAATCACCTATGCAACAAAAAAAAATTGGGTACTAAAGATCATCTTTCAATCGAAGCACATGCCCAATACTATGAATATTGCATTAATGATTTCGTTGATTCCAATCCCCAAAACCTTTTGCCTTGAGAAACCCATAAAATCATATCAAGAAAGAAGTTCACTTTTTTTGAATTGCTGTACAAAAATTCCCCAAACCCTAAAACCCTGACATCAATTGAGAATTTGATGGCGTCAAAACCCTATATTGCGAAACCCTAAAGTGATAATCTTAACTCAACAGAGCCCTAGATCATGAAGTAGGACGATCGATGAAGTATAGAAAAAGAAAAGAGGAGAGATGATGCTTTGATGCTTAGTGCTTACCCAAGTCGATGAGAAGTGCAGGATGAGAAGTGCAGGGAAGGGGATGTTCCTGGAGAAGAGCAGAGTCGTTTGGGCCTTTTTTAAGTGCCAAAAACTCCGAAAGATCTGTTTCTTGAAAACTGTGAGGAAATAGGATACCATAAAAAAATAATAATAATAATAAATAAAATAAAAAGGAGGCATTGGAGGGAAATAAACGGCCAGAACTTACTTTTCAATTTAGATATTGCGTGTAGGTACCCTAGTGGCCTAGTCTATAATCTTTTATTTTTTGGTTTGAGAATACTTATATTGTGTTAAATAATCTAGTATTGTTTATTCTAATTTATATTACAAAGAAATACTTGTTGTAAAGTTGGTAATACGGAAAACTGAAATACTGAATTTGGTAAAAATGATTAAATACTGAAAAGTTTTGGTTGATAATTGGTAGCTCCATTTTGAGACCGAAAGTTTTGGTTTTGAAGTTGGTAAGGCCTATAACTGATTCAAACCGATCGAGTAACAACCTTACCTAGAACCCATCTTGAGTGACAGTCTTACTTCATTGATTGTTCAACAAGAGCAAGCATAATTGCTTCATCCTCGTCATCAAAGGATTCGTCGTTCATCATCATATTACGTAAAAAACGAGTCATAACTAAAAAAAGAAATTATCAGTATTGAAAGTGAAGTTGAAGATGGAAGATGGTTGAACATGACTATTTGTCTTTTTTTTTATAGAACAGACGTTGTAGGTAGCCGTTGTTTTAGTTATCTTTTTTTTAAATTTTAAATTAACTCAAGAATAGCTATCCTTGCTGGAGGACAACTCTCAAATTGAATAGCTATATTTAACTTTTAGCTATTTTTAGCTATGTTTATAGCAAACACTGTTAGAAATGCTCTAAGATTCTCCTAATTAAACTCAAAACTTGACGGGTTAATTTGGTAAAACAGACATTTACGATACTATTAGCCCATTGTTTGGCCACAACCTTTAGGTTCTTTAACCCATTGTTTTGCCAAAACTAGTCCTCTGGAAACTGTTGCCCACCTATAAATTCAGCATACACTTTTGCAGTAGATGCACAAATAAAACATACTCTTTCTTACAACAACTAGCTAACTAATTAGTAGCGTTTGCAATTCAGTGAGAAAAAATTAATAGATATCCATGGTTGAGATTTGTGAGGTAGCTGCAGAAAGTCACGATGAAGACGAAGACGTTGCTGATGCCGAACTTGAAGAAGTTTGCCTAGTAATCGAATCAAAGATTTACCAAAGGTATATTTTAACTTTTTGTTTCATTAATTTTTGTAATATAGTATATTTTAATTTATTTCATGGAAACATGCTAGTTAGCTCAAGCTTGCAACGGCAAAGACTTGCTTGAGCACAAACCTCACGTATTGGCCTATTAAATACTTAATGACATCTTATAAATGTTTTAAAAATAACAAAAGAAAATAATGAAATTAAAATTAGATCTAAGGATTGTTATGTTGTTAACCACTGCTTTGTTCTTTTGTCGTGCAATGAAAATTGAAAAGTTGTATTACCTTCTATTCATTTGCATTTGTCTTCCATATTTATTTAGAGACAATATATTGGTTGCTTTCGTCTCCGATTACTATTATGTATTAAATTCGCTTGTCAAATTTATTTCACCAAATGACCTTTATGTATAACATAGAAATTATAATGAGCATTTTTTTTCGTCTAGCTCTAATAGGAATGAGTGACGATCTAACTTCCCACAATAAGCCGGCAATTACTTGAAACAAAGAGTTTTTTTTGTTTTTTTAAGACTAATAAAAAATATATATATATATTTCGCGCCTCACCAGTACGTGGACGTGTTCGGGGGTAAGTTCATATCTCAGAAAAGAATCCGTTAGACTAAAATTAGATTTGCTAATTAGAAACCCGGTTCCTCTTCTCCGTCATTTTCAGTCACCTCTCTCTCTGCTGCAGGACTCAAAGGTGAGCGCCTCCCCCCTCCCCTCTCTCTCTCTCTCTCTCTCTCCCTCTCCCTTCCCCCGATCTTTTACGTACCCTGTAAGACATAATGTGGACTATCAATATTCATCAAGTATTACAATAACTAAGCTGCATACTTACAGAACAAGCAAATAGACATTCCTAGTGTTAATCGATTCGTGTTGGATTTCCTATTGCTATCAGTACTGATTTAAGAGGTTACTTTGCTAATGAGGTATACCTAATTGCATATGGAACAAGAATAAGGTTGGCCTAAATGTAAAAGGATTAGGAAACCTTTATGGGAGGCACCTAATCCTCAATGCCTATTTATAGACCTTGATCTCTGCTCTAACAATCACATACAAGCATTCAAGTTCTCTGCCCCATTAGTGAAATTGCCTTCATCAGATTGTTCAGAGGAGAAGATCAAACGTGTCTTTTTCAGGTTAGTGTTATGTGCTTTACTTTTTAAGCATTACTTGTATTGGTGTGTCCATAAATTGAGTGCAATATATACATGTTCATGTTAATTACTTCTTACATACCCGTCTCTCCCTAGTCATTTTCTTTTTATTTTTCTGTGTTATTCTGTCTTTTCCATGGAGTCTGTTATTTATCTGCCGTTCTAATTTGAGTTTGGTAACCTTGGATTGCTTTGCATGTCTTGGACTTTAGCTAGGGTTTTTCTGTGCTTGATTTTTGACCCTGGTTGTCGCGATTGTGGTGCTTTTTTTATTTTTTAACAATAGAATCTGATGCTTGTAGATTTGTAATTTTCTGTGTGAGTGTGTAGGAGTGTGATTGTGATGTTGCTGTGGCTCACTAGTGATTCACAGTGGGTTAAAATAAGAGGAAGATTCTTCCTCGTATATCAGATGTCTATGAATATGGGAGATAATTAGGAGGTCCACTTGATATAGCTATTAGAAAATTGTTGCTGGACATGAATTCTTGGTTACCTTTGCGGTACTGTCTTTCTATGAATCGTCACTGAATATTTGTCTTGTTGTAAAAATAAAAAATAAATGTCTGCTAATCTAGACTTTTTCATCTAGAGATCATTAGTCTCCATTATAGACTTTCTGATAAGGAGTTATATTATGGGTTTATGATGAGATTTAAGATATCAGCTAAAATTTAAAATTTAAGTCCAACAATTGAAACAGTAGTCCTTATTGAATCTTGATCAAAGCTGTCATTCGATCGGTTCAAATTGATTATAAGCATCACCAACTTTGAAATCAGAGCTTTCTGTTGTAAAATTGAGTTACCAAAATTTTTGCTATTTCGGTTTTAAATATTATCAATTATATATCAAGTATTTATTCTAGAATGAATAATACTATTTTTTTTTTCAATGTTATAAATGGTAGTAAACTTTGTGCTCATCTACTTATTTGATTTAACTTTTTTCTTTTCTTTTCTGGTACATATGACATAGAGTTTTGCGCATTTTCAGATATTTAGGTATATGTAACGTCTTTTACTAGGTTACTCTATTTACATGGCATTTCTTTTGTTTGTTAATATTTAGGTAATTAGTGAATTTGGTATTTATCAAAAGCAAACCAACTTTATTTGGTAGTTTTCTATGTCAGTTATATCAGTTAGCTAAAATTAAAGCCAGCATTCAAATCAGTCCCCTCCTCCTTAATTTTCTGGACTAGAATTACCAGCATGTTTTTTTTTTTTTTTTTGACTTTGTCAAGGGGAATCCAAAGGCTTCCTAGGCTCAAAATAAATCCATTCGGCGTATGTGAAATGCTCCAACTGTGCATTGCAGAATAGTGCCTGACCACTTTTACAGCTTCGGGGTTCGAACATAAGTTGGGGAGCACACCCAACTAGGCAAGAACCACTAGGCCATTTGCAGTGGTTGAATTACCAGCATGCTTATCCCCCCTATAATTGGGATCAGAATTACCTGTACGGCATCATTTCTTGGGCTTTCAGGCGGGGTCGGCGAGGAGGAGAGAGAGCTGGGCAGAGTCGAATTGTTCTTAATTTTCGTCTTCAAAGAGGACCTGGAAGAAGCAGGAGGAAGCAGAGTAGGATTTCACAGTTCTGATGAGGCCTTTCAACTCTTTCCTCACACTTCTCCCGACAAACTCCATTCTTCAAATTCTCTCTCTCATTGATTTTTAGGTTTTGGGTTGTAAGACCATCTCCAACAGATTGGTCTTTTGCCACCTGACATTCCAACGAATTCTTTTGAAGGTCCAAATTGTTCTCCAACAGATATGCCTTATCCACGTGGATTTGACATTGGCCTCTCCTCTGTCAAATTTGACAGTGTCTTCTCCTTCTGTCTTTTATTTTTTTATTGTTTCTCAGTGCCTCTCTCTCCTTCATTCTTGCTTCTTTCTTCCTTCATCTCACCCAGAACCGATTTTAGCCTACGCACTTCCAAAACGCAACAATGATAAAAATCTCTTACAACCCATTAGTTTTCTCAAGAATTTGGCTTTAAAGGAGATTCTTTTCTCACTTGGAATTCGAGTTGGAGACTTGGAGCAACCGAGCAAGAGATTTGGATTATGGGAGTTCGATTAGCAGCAAATGATTTGAAGGTATGATATGAATGTGATTTTCGCACTTTGAATGAGTGATTCAAGACTTAGGCTTTGCTTTTCAAAGGCTTTGTGAATATGTGATTGTTGATTGTTACAACTGAGTACTTCTGTTGCTTAATTCAATCAAAGTACTTCTGTTGCTTAATTCAATCAAATTGGCCTATAGACGAATGGTTTGGTTTTTGCTTTTCATTATTTTACAGATTGCAGTAAAAGAAATTGATTCAGAAGTTCTATATCATTGACTCCTTGCCCAGATTTTGTTTGATAATCTTCAAATTTGCTGCCCAGATTTCATTTGAGAGTCTTCATATTTGAATGAATGATTGGATTATGAAATTTTGAATCCCATTATCAAACTTTGAATAGGATTACGAAACTTCGAATATGCTGCCCAGATTTTGTTTGGTTGGAATCATAGAATTGTAAACCATGTCAAACAAATTGAAGGAATGAAACTTGTGTTAGCAAGCATGACATGGGTTGCGATAGATTTCCTATCAGAATCCAGAATCGGGTTGATGAGCATTACGCATTGTATATCTAAATAATAGTGCACCCTTTCATGAACCATACTGCTATATCACCCCCCTCATAAAACACTAAAGTCTTCCATTTGTCTTGTTGTGGAGCGAAGGCAACAGTAATTTTGTTAAAGTTTTGATAGATTACCTTTTTTTTTCTCTCCCTATTTTGAGAAAGAAACTGTTATTACTGATGTTGTACTTCCTTTAACAAAACTAATGTTGTTCCCATGTGTGCTCTTATCTTCTTTAATTTTGTTGAATCGGGATGCAGTTGCGATGTAATGGCCTAGTTATTTCTCTTGTGGTACTCATTCTATGGGTGTTAGCAGTCTAACTGTTTCTAGGCTAGTAGGTGTACTTTATGCTTGATTAGTGTATTTGATGCAGCTTGCGTGCATCTGATGTCTCATTTTAAGTGTCTTAGAGCGTACCTAAAAAAAGAGTGAGTTTTGGGAATAAGTATATCAGATAATCTCCTCTGTTTTGGATGTATTATAGCTCCGATACAGGAATAAGTTAACTGACTGTTGAATGCAAGTCTTGTAGTAAATTGGAAACAGAGGGCGAAATTTGCAGAATAGCTCCCAAAACCAGTAGCCGGTCTTTCGAGGGTTGAGACCTGTGGAGGATACTATGGTGCTAGATAATGCAAGCAAATGATTAGGTTTACCATTCCCTTTTTTCCTATCGTAACTCTGCAGCATTCCTTTTGGACTTTGTGGATTCTAGAGTCCCTTTTATTTTGATAAGTACAATAATGTATGATCCAAGTGACCTCTTGCATACCCTTAGCTCCAGGCTACTGATTGTATGATCCAGGCTCTTTCAATTTGGTAGTCAGTAGCTTACAATCTGGTTCTTTCAATTTGTTTTCTTGTTTTGAGTTGCTGGTTTTGTAATTAGACGTGCAGGACCATACAACATTGATTTTTATGTTCTTGAGTTAAATGCCTCACTAAGTTGCATTGATTTTTATGTTCTTTTTCTGCAGATGAGTTAAATGCCTCACTAGATGTGCATGGTTTTTGCTCAATTCGATTGACGTTTAGCTGTTTTTGCTTGGATCTGGAGTTTGTATCAGTTTGTTGCTATATATTAGTTTGTATCAGTTTGTTGCTGGGAAGACAAGTTTGTATCGGTTTGTTGCTATATATCAGTTTGTATCAGTTTGTTGCTATCAAATTCAAGATGTTTCTGTTTGTTGCTAGTTGACTGCTACTTTTTTTTTGCTGTTTCTGTTTCTGTTTCCTGCTATGTATTCCCATCTTGATGTATTCTCATAATCTCAATTGCATCTCTTTTCTCATAATCTCTTCATGCATCTCTTAAATGGAACCATTCATTGTATGATCTTAGATTACAAGATAAAAAAAAAAGAAGGAAAAACAACATAAATAGAATTTTGTATATTAAAGTAATATTCAAATTTGACATCTCCATTGGAGCTAAAAATTATCAAAATGTTGCTTTATCAAATTTGCCAAGTCATATGTCAAATTCAAATTTGACCAAAACCAAATAACAAAGCCATTGGAGATGCTCTAACATAAGAGAAGAACAAAAAAGAGAGAAACAAACTTTCTCTTTGTAAAAATCGTTTCAACATGCAGAGAAAGAGAGGAGAGAGAAGAAGGACCCCGACTATTGACTCCTGCCAAGATATGCAATTAGTTGAACTATGCAAATGGGGCTGATTCGATCGAAAGTGAGACATAAACGGGGGTTGGTGAGAATTTCCCAAACTTCCCACAATAATTGGTGGTGTTGCATACCACAAGTTTTTTTTTTCTTCATCATACTTGAAGAGACAGATTTACTGTTCAAAATATGCCAAGTGGCATACCTAGTAACGATGTTATTGACGGCATATACTAAAAGTGTGTCGGGTTATTTAGTTCATGTACTTATGTGATAGTTTCTAAAATATGGCAACCTTAATTCTCAGTGGGACTTAAGTTCATATACTGTTCTTAAAAATTTCCCTTACTATTAAGAGAACTTATGTTGTTAACCATAACTGAGTTCTTTTACTTTAATACATCTTGAAGATTAAAAAACTTTGGAAATCAATTAAATCATGATCAGGACAATTATGATAATTACAAATAATTATTTATTAAGAAGATAAAATCAAAAAAGACACCATAACCCATGTTTCTCTCCCACTATTTTCTCTACAATAACCATTTTCTTCCCATTACATTTTTTTTCTTTTCATTTTATCAGAGAACAAGTTTAACACAATAAAACGAGTCTAGAATTTTTATTTATTTTTTCATTCAAAGTATATGGGGACAATTGACTTCCCACAATAAGGCATGCAATTTTCCAAAACTAAAAGAGCTTTTAAGACAAATTATCGGTTATTTTTAGCACGTATTTTTTTTTTGTCCACTTACCGGTTAAGTTTTTTTAACTCCTCTTTACCCATGAAGTCTCTAATAAGGTCTTCCCTAATATCCAATTATGTTTTTTTGTTTTGTCTTTTTAGACTATTTTACCCTCACCCTTTGTTACATAGAGAGAGAGAGAGGGAGAGAATGGAAGAGAAAGAAACCATAGGAGACTTCGCCCGAGTCTGGTCACTGGTCGGCAAAATCTGGTCAAGGATTGCTAGATTCAGGTCACCGCCCGCCACCAACCGGACTTCTCTAACAACCTCGCTACATGTCCCCAAAGAGGTCGTCGGAGATCTCATAGGTCGCCGGAAAGGTTTATTGGGGCAATAAACCTCTATTGCTCTCCAATAGAATTTTCTGTTACTGGAATGGGAACTAATCTCTCTAAATTTAGACAAATAAACTTTGATTTAATAATAAAAAAATTATATCAATTCAAAACGTTTATTGACCCCCAATAGCTATTGCCCCCTATAGAACTTTCAGTCGTCTAAATGAGAACTAATCTCTAAACTTTTTTTTTTTTGATCAAATAAGAACTTCATTAATAATGAACTGCTTACAACGAGTTTTAGGCGACATCTCTTATACAGAAATGGCCAATAGACTTCACACTGGAACTCTATAATGACTGACTCTAAACTTGCACTACAACTGTATGGCAAAGACAACAAACGCAGGAGCAGTGAATCTTTGACAGCTCACCTCTTGTCCAGCCAATAAGAACTCTAAACTGGACAACTCACTGGTGTCAACACTAACTCACCAACCAGAGTCCTCCTGACTAGCTTTTGATCAACCAAGCCAACACTCGTTGTGACCTAAACCCGACCAACAGGATTCCTGGACATTCGGACCTGGGACTAAGATAAACCCCACACCGTCACCACCAAATTGTCAACACCATCAACCCACAACTGCCCCAACTCGCCATCGCCGCCGACCGAAAACCAGACAGGAACTACCCACTAGAAGGCCATTAATGCTCGTCTATGGCACAGCCAGACTTTTTTTCTGACCCAAAACCAGATAGGTAGGACCCACTAGAAGGCCGAAACGAAGATTGTCTCTGCCACATCTTGTAGTACACACGACACGACAGCTAACACCTAACACAACTGGAAACAACAGCTAATACCACACACCAAACCTTGGGTGTGTCTTATTACCAACAAAACAAAACAAAATTAAAACCCAACCCTAAACCCTAAAAAGACTGAAAACAAAAAACCAAAAAGTCCAGGCCCAAAGTGCATCCGGCCCACGTTGAAGTAAGTGGTTGCAGACGTAGTGACCCAGCCATCTCGCCGGCGCACCTCCGTCTCCTACCTTCCGCCAGCAAGCCACGCCGTCCTTCCTCATGTCGAAAACGAAACACTCAACCCAGATCGGGATCAACCGATCCGATCTAGACACAATGGGTCTCGGCGCTGCTCCCACGCTACCTTCAACAATCGGCGACCTCCGAGCCAGTATCAGCACCTCGAAACACCGAGCAGGCCCTCCATGCTCCTCCCAAAGGCCAGGCGACACTGGCTTCACCCCTGCCGTCTTCCCGCCTCTGCCGTACGCAGTCCGGCTCTCTGGTGTGCATCTCCGTCGCCCCGCAACCACTACTCCGACCGGACCACTCTCCGGACACAAGGTCAATTCTGTCCCGTCCGGCAACAACGCCTGGAGGGCGCGCCGCCGGACAGGGATAACTCCCACACGGCTTTTCTCTTTTTTCGGCTAGGGTTTTTGCTCTCGCTAATTTCCGTACTAATCTCTAAACTTAGACAAATAAAACTTTGATTAAAAAAAAAGAAAAAAAAAGAAATTACATCAATTCAAAAAGTCTATTGCCCTGATAAATTTTTTTAATTATTTTTTTTAAAAAAAATTTCCTAGGCCTTCTGAGATCTGCCCCTATTTTATCAAAAAACAAGAAAAAAAAAATAGATGATGGAATTCTTTTCAAATTGCGTTTTTCTTTCATTCTCGGAGACCACAGTTTAATAAAAGAAAGAGAAAAAAAGATCTGGCCTCACAGAAAATGCTCTGGGCACCAAATCGGAGCAAACCATGAAGCCTTCTGCTCGAAAGAGGATCATCATGGCTCAAACACTTCAATATTGCTTCGTACTCTGCAGCTTAGGTGTTTTCAGATGAAATAAGGATCGGAGATCAAGGCTTCCATGCTTTACACACACACACCATAATCGGAGCAGAGATTTGGCCGGTAGTCGTGAGAGGATGTCGACAATGACACAATCTAAATCAAGAGAGTCGGAGGTAGGTGCGATACCGGAGAGAACTACTTCGAATTCCAAACTGGATCGGCGACGGCTGTGACTCAGAAGGAGTTCACGAATGAAGCCGAGACCTGCTGCCTGGCGCCGCTGGCACTGTTGAGACTGCCCTGCTGTTCCAGTCGGCCGCTCCACTTCGATTTTCGATGCTGGACGTCGGAGTCCGGAATCAGATTTTGGATGGGAGAGAGAGAGAGAGAGAGAGAGAGGACAATGATGTGGGTTTCTTAATTATGTTAAGGGCAAAGTTGATAACTTGATCTCAAAACAGCACTGTATTTTGGAATCTTAAATAGCGAAAATATTATATAGAATTTGTTTAGTATTGGTATGTCGATCCATATATCGCAATTTCTTTGTGTGAATTTCTGTTTTCTTCTAGACCAACTCTTTTCATCAATTTCTGAATGGACATGTCTGATTTTAGCTTTTCTTCTAACCAGGTTTGCTAGTTGTCGATTCTAGCATTTTCAGATAAGAGCTCCTACTCTTTAATTGGTAAACACCATGACTGATAGCACATTACTACCTTACTTACCTGACCTTGTTATGCACCAAATCATCCAACGACTTCCTACCAAACCTGCAATTCGCATGAGTTGTCTTTCCAAGCAATGGGAAGGTGTATGGTCTGCACTCCGCATATTAGATTTTGACGAGGGCAATCAGCGACATGATGATGATGACGACGACGACAACCACACACATGCAAAGTTCCTCAACATCTTGGAAAGGTATTTGGAATTCCGTCAGAAGGACAAGCAGCAACCTCCCTTGGATAAATTCAGGCTTTGTATGACGTACTTTAATGCAGATGAAGATGCTATCATAGGAAAGTTGTTAGAGTAATTTATTTGAGAGAAATGTCAAGGATTTAGATATCAGCCTTAGAAGTAAACATCAGAAGGTTGAAAGCTACTATTGCTTACCACGGCCATTATTAATGCAAAATCTGTGACTACTCTAAATTTGGAGCACTTGAGGATAAAGGACATTCACAACGTTCCTGAGCCTATGCTCCCCTCTTTGAAAACTTTGTCGCTTAAAACCATGCAAGTGAGTGGCCCTGCTCTCTTCTACTTAATTTTGGGGTGTACTTCAGTTGAGCATTTGTCATTAACTTCATGTTCTTTTGACCCCCCGGTGTTTCTCATTTCAAGTTCTAGCATCAAATCATTGGAAGTTAAGAACTGCAATTTGCAGCATATTCGAGTTGATGAAGCTATAAATCTTGAATCGTTTATTCTTGTTTCTGAATTTTCTAACCTCGAGGGTGTGCTCTTGGATAAATCTTTCAAGTTGGCTTCTATGAAAATCCGTGATCAACACCTGAGTTACTTTGGTTTATCTGAATGCCATGATAGCTTGGAGGCCACAATCAATACTCCAAATCTGGTTCATTTTCTGTTCCAGGGTTCTATAAAGTCCAAAGTTTCTCTGTCAGCTCCCAATTTACAAATCGCTCACATCCTACTTAAGAAAGAGTTTTCTACCTTCAAGGGGCCATGGCAACATTTTGATATTTTGAGGGACTTTCTTGAAGCATTTAGTTGCTCCAAAAATATAACCTTCTTTATACGTGATTTCAAGGTATGTATCTAACTATCTATGCATATTGCTTATGCTTGGTTTGTCTTTTTAGTCAAATTTAAGTGTATATGCATGCTTTTCATATAGGTATATAAGTATCCATAAGACGTCCATGTGGGTTGTGTATAAATGCATCTATGCATGAGTTGCCTATTGATTGAGCTGTGCTATTTCGAACAAATTACTGCGAAGATGTGCATTTTTAATCTGACCTGTATCTGTATCCAAGTTTGCTTTGCAGTTATTCCTTAATTATATTATATGTTGACCTTAGCCCTTTTTTAATTCTTAGTTGTGCTATTCCATATAGGATATCATCTTTCCAGCAGATTTCAAAAGAACATTCCATCCACCATTGCCTAGTGTTGAGGGTGTCAAGGTTGTGATGTTGAATCCTCCGACAACGGAAATATAGAGAGTTCTAAGTTGAAGGTCTCCTTGGTTTGGATGGCCCCTTCTGCAGTGGAAATTGAATGTGATTCCCTATCTGAGCATCGAGGATTAAACATGTAGCTAGCTCTTACTAGAAAATTAAGATGACTGTGGTGCCAGATTCTTCTTCCAATTTGTTGGCAAACCAGAGCTTTGGCGCTTCCTTGTTCAGTTATGTTTCGTGCTTTATGTTTTGCTAGGGATGTTATAACGATTTCATACTCCATGCTCTTCAGCTTCCAAGAGATATCTTGGGAGCTTAAATTCTACATGATTGTCTATTGCGTCCCCTCTTTTTTGTGATTGTACAATGTTGGAAATGGTTTGCCATTTTGTCAACACCAAATTTTAATGCTTCCCTTGGTTTCTTAGTCAGGCACATCTTTGCTTATTTAAAAGAGCTGTTTTGATTTTCAAGTAGCATGAAGTGTTTAGTAAGAAAACTGAATTTATTCAGTTCAGAGCAACTTTATATATAAGACTTCGGTGCGATGCATTTTCTATAAGCTAAAGGTTATACTTATAGCTACGGTTACATGAGTATATCAATTCTTTTTTTTTTTTGTATTTTTTTTTTTTAAAAAGAGGATCAAAGGGTTTCACTCCTGCCCCCATGGTGACTTGAACCAATGACTTTGTACATAGGTAGTGAGTGCTCTAACCACTGAGCTCACCCCATATCAATTCTATTTAGAGTAGATAGCGAATAGAACTAATTAAAAACATTCTTAAAGTGCATAATAAGATCTATAGTACTATAATTTAAAATATCTAAGGATAATGTATACGTTGTTTTCATGTAAAGCATTCTTACACGTATATTCGTTTATTACATTCTTTCCACCAAATTGAAATCTCATCTATGCTTACAGTCTAACATAGTTAATGTAATGAGCATAACATATTTTTTCGTCTATAAAAGAGAACGGGTGACGATTGACCTTCTGATATTAAAACGTGTAGTTATTCAAAACAAAAGGAGAGTTATTGAATAACCTTTGGGTGTGACTATTTCTACTATACTAACTACTTTCTTCACCATACTATTTTCTGATTCATTCAAAAAGAGAGTTATGGTTTATTAGTATTTATCATCTTCAATCGTTCTCATGTTATGCTAACAAAAAAAGAATTTGAGACTCGGAGAAAGCCAAATAGAAAAATAATTCGAGTTAAACCCTACTTTGAAAAATGGTATTTTGGGTACTGTAATGGGTGAACTGAGTAAACTTGAAATTAAAAAGAAATATGTATGGTGAGAAAAGAATGTAGAGTGAACAAAATAGTCAATAAGGTGGCAATAACCGCACCCGTAACTTTTTCCAAGTGGATTTTTCTTGTTTGATGAAACATAGGAGAAATAAAAAAGGGAAAAAAAAATTCTAAAGGGAAATTTGCTTGTATTCAAGGAAAACCTAATTTGTGTTTAGCCCAAACTCTAGGTTACTTGACCTAGTGGTAATATGATTTAATTAGAAGGATCTAGAATCCTAATCAATGTAGAATTACTTTCCTTGTATGATTGAGATTCTATGCATTGTAATCCTCTATATAAAGAGGCCCCTATTATCAATGAGAATACACAGCAAATTTCTCTCAAAGTCAGTTTCTCTACAACACGTTATCAACACGAAGCCCTAACCCTGAAACAAATAGCCAAATCCTGATTCAAGAAGCTAAAAACCTTGAATCCGAATACAAATCGTTGAAGCCTTTTCTGCCTCCACCTCACACCTTAAAGGAATCGATCTCAGGAGTCCAGAACCGGCGGCCCCACCCCAAGAACCGGCCTGAAACTTACCGAACCGGCCACCGGAAGCTCCATACAACTCGCAACAAATATTTCACCGGTTCACCATCTTCCGGACCTTCAAATTTCACCAAATTTTGATACCAGAAGCCCATTGATATGAAGTTTCAGGAACCGGAAGAAAATTTGCAAAAACCGGCCTAAAAAGGCGTGAACCGGCCACTTGAACTGCTGCATCTTGAACCGGCAGAAAAGAAAAGAAAAGAAAAGAAAAAAAAAAAAGAGAAAGCAAAAGAAGCCCAGAAGCCCAAGCCCACTGACACAGACCCCACTACCACGTCAGCACCCTGGCCCACTGCCACGTCAGCAAGAGGGACCCACTGCCACGTCAGCATAGGTCAACGGTCAACAGTCCCGGTCAACTCCGGTCAATGCCGGTCAACGACTTTCCGGCCACTTTTCCGGTGACTTTTCCTGTAGCTACAGTAACTTCCCGGCGACATTTTTTTTTCCGGCCATTTTTTTAAGGTAAATTTTTCTAAAAGTTCCCATTTTTGAAGTTTTTTTTTTTTCCATTCTTTTCTTCTTTTCTCGGGGACTTGCAACCTCCCTTCTCCTACCCCCCTTTCTCTACATAGGGGAGACCAAAAGCCGAACTGTGGGGGTTCGTGCTCACTCCAAGTTTGGAGCTTGTAGAGTCCTCCAAACTTAGAGTTTGTTGAGAAGAAAACGATCGACCACATACATCGTTATTTCGATCTAATCCAAAACCCCTCTTGGAATCGGATTTTCTTGGAAGCGACTACGCTCAGAAAATTCCTAATTTCTTGGAAGCGACTACGCTCAGAAATTTAATAGTTTTTCGTGGTAGCCTTTTCGCTCCGAAACTAACCTTAATCTTGTGTTGTTTTTCAGGATGAGTTACCTGAACAAGTTGAACTTTATTCCACTCGAGACAACTGGCGCAGGATACCATAGGTGGGTCCGAGATGTGCGCCAACATCTTAAGGATGATGGAATTCCGGAAACCATCCAAGAGCCTAGTCAGAACGTGCTCTCCATTGAGCAAGCTACTACTTTTGAAGCAAAACAAGCTAAAGCCATAATTCTCATGACAAGGCACATGAATGACGCGCTCCAAAATGAATACCTCAATGAGGAAGACCCAAGAAAGCTATGGGTAGAACTTGAGCAGCGATTTGGCAACGTTCGTGACTCCCTGCTTCCTGATTTAGAAGTGCGATGGCATAGCCTCCGCTTTTGTGATTTCAAGTCTGTGCTTGCTTATAACTCGGAAGCTCTTCGTATCAAGTCTCTGATGGAGTATTGTGGCCAAGCCATAACTGATACGATGTTGATCGAGAAGACTCTCTCTACCTTCCCCGTCTCTGCACTAATGATTTCAAAGAATTATCGGATTGATGTAAATGCAGGACGTATCACAAGGTTTCATGAGCTCATTGGCGCCATGAACGTAGTCTAACTATAATATCCTTGTGAAGAACTATAATGCTAGACCCGTGGGAACTAAGCCTATTCCGGAGTCTAACTATAGTCGCGCCCCCAATGGAGGACGCAAGGAGCGAAACCCTAAGGATAGGGACAATTCTGGACATTCTGGTCCATATGTTCGCTCTAAAGAGGAAGGAAATCGCCAAGAGAGGCGTGCACAGAACCGTGGAGGTCAACGTGTGAAGAGAGAGAGAGGCGGAGCCTCCGACCATGGTGGTAACGCCACCAAGAGGATAGGTCGTCCAAATCGCGCCCCAATGGCGCCTCAATCAAGGGAGCCTGACCATAATGATGTTTGTTTTCGATGTGGATCAACTGAACATTGGGCCAAAACATGTACCGCACCCCAGAATGTTGCAAACGCATACAAGACGTATCGTGAAGCAAGGGAAGCAAATTACATGGCACAAGAAGATCAAGATGGTGATCTAGATCTAAGGGTGGAAGACTACAAGGATCAAGACCCAGAAATTGGCGATTTTGATTAAGTCTTTTTATTTTCCAAGAGATGTAGGCGATTGCCATATTACTTTTATTGGATTAGATTTTCTTTAATCATAGAAACAATGATGTATTCCGTTGGCTTATGAATAAAATTTCGAGTTCTTTTCATTATGACTCAACTTTGATTCTGAGCATATGACTTTGTGACTACGATGGCTGGGCCATCAACAGTTGTCACATAAACTCTCTACGCTCTTAGGGCACAAAGTACCCTATGAATAGCCAACGAATTCCATGCGAAAATGCATGTAGAGAACGGAAATGAGTTCCTTTGCATTACCTCTAATGATTGCGAACAAAGACGCATCGTAGAGAAGTTTATGTGTCTCTCTAGTGGACTTTATGTCACTATTCGAGCTATTAAATCCAATAAAGTTATGAGAGAAGATCTCTTGGATTTAGACACATATTGGGTTTGTCACGACAGGATAGATCATCCTAGTCCTGATATGATGATCCGTCTACAAAAAGACTTCACACGGACATCTTTTCTCTCGAGCGAAATGAAGCATGAATCAAAAGTTGATTCTTAGACTAAGTGTGACCGACGTTGCTGCCTAGGGCACCGCCTCCGTCCACCACCAGCCTAGGGCTGGCGTAGTCTCTATCCATGACTCCAGGGATGGCGTCCATCATGGTGATGGCGCCCTAGGTGATGCTGCAATCACCAACTTGCTTTAAAATAGCGTTTCAGACGCTCAGGCCTAACCAAAATTCTCATTGGTTGCTTCTAAAGCCTCTCGCTCGTTTTACTAAGCCTGTTCCTTAGGAAAATTAGGACTGAGACCGTCCTATGCAAAGGATATGACAATACTCATTCTGTTCTTACAAAGGATCCGTAGGGATTTTGTTGATTGATTCAACCAACTTGCGGGCGCTTAAATATTTCATGATGTTGGTTGACACGCAAACACGCCGGTCACGTGTTGTGCCATTGTCCACCTATAAATGCTGCTTACGCTACACCCCTACCACATATCATATGACAATGGGCTCACTCCCCAAATCATCCTATTCAGTCAATTGGATTTGACTATGCTAGTGAGTTTACATCGAAGACTTTCGATGAATATTGCAATGGGCTTGATGTTGGACATCACATTCCCATGTACACACCCAATTGGTCTAGCGGACACGACTACGATGGTAGTCCGAACATTGGTAATGCGCACCAATCTTCTTACATCCGCTTGGGATGATGCGATATCGCATGCAGCCATGCTAATTCGTCTACGACCTACCGCCACTCAATGTACCTCTGCGTTACAGCTAGTGACTGGGTACACGTCTTTTGTACTTCCGCACATTTGAGTGAGCCATTTATGTGCCAATTGCGCCGCCACAGCGCTCTATGATGGGTCCTTACAGACGAATAGGCAACTACGTTGGATTTGAGCTTCCAACAATCGTCCGCCACTTAAATGCCCTTGATAGGCGATCTTCTTACCGCTAGATTTGCGGATGTCACTTTGATGAGACAATCTTCCCGTCGTTAGGGGGAGATAAGAACACGAATGTTCAACAGGAACGACAGGAATTGTCGTAGTCTGTCCTCACTATGTCTCATCTTGATCCCTATTAAAGTGACGAGATCACACAAATATGCTGCAAACATGCCTGCAAGGAAGGACGTCCCTACGAGAGGATGTAGCGCCACCCTACACGGAGGTAGGCATGGCACCAACGCCAATGAGAGTGGCACTCTGGCGTTACAGGCCATGGCCCCAACTAGGATGCGTGGGAGGCCCATGGGGTTTGAAGGATACATTGGCACAAACCAATCCTCGATCATCGACACTCAAAAATCCATCTCATGAGTATCTTCCGGGTTATGGTTATCGTTGGGGGACGCATCAACGTCAGAACCTATTCCTGAGAATATAGAGCTCTATGAAACTTACACTAGTGTACATGAGACGTGGGATAGAAACTCCATCAGAATTGATGATGTAGTTGCGTATTTTGTTGCGCATGAGTTTTTGAGTTAGATGATATCGAACTATGCTCCGTTGATGAATGAATACCAACGTAGAGAGTTTTTGGCCTGAATGGAAAGATGCGATCCAGGTTAAGATGGATTCTCTAACGAAGAGGAAGGTTTCCGAGTTAGAGATGCCAACACCTCCTAACATAAAACCTGTTGACTAATGGGTCTTCGTTAGAAAGCGTGATGAGAAAAAGAGATGGTAATCTCGCATTATGGCGCAAGGCTTCTCACAAAACGCCCTGGAATCGACTACGATGAGACATATTCTCTCGTAATGGATGTCATTGCACTCCACTACCCTGTCAGTTTGGTAGTTTCCGAATAACTGAACATGCAGCTTACAAATATGGTCACTACGTATCTCTATAGGGATCTAGATACGGAATATACATGAAGGTTCATGGCGAACTTCATTTACCCAAGTCAAGTGGCTCTAGACCATGGAGCGCGTTTACAATAAGGTTGAAACGCTCACTAAAATGACTACTTGATTGGGAAGGGATATGCCCACGCGTTTCTATGACAAGTTTCGGATTCTATCGCGGTTCATGTTGGACATGATCTTCAGTAGAAGCCCTTAAAGAGTTAAGGGAAACCGCTGAACACTTGAAACCCGAGTTTGAGATGAAGGATTTTGGGAGAACACGATTATGTCTCGGTTTGGAACTTGAGCATCGTGTCGATAGATGCTTAGGCATTTTGACAAGGTCAAGCCTTCAAGCACCCCCATGATCGTCCGTAGTCTTGATCCTGAAAAGGATCCTCTTCGTTCGAAGGATGATGACGAAGATGCGCTAGGGGCAGAAATGCCCTAGTTAAGTACAATAGGCGCATTATTGTACTTAGCTTAATGCACAAGACCGGACATCTCATTTACCATGAACTTGTTAGCTAGATATAGCTCTGCGCCAACGCGACGCCATTGGATTGGTGTAAAAGATATCTTTCGATACTTGAGATGTATGAATGATATGGGCTTGTTCTATCCCTACAAAGAGATGATGGATTCGGACCTATCACACACCAGGTACGCCGCCAACACTGGCCAGCGTCCATTATCCCCATCCCAAAACGATATAAGTGTTTTGGAAGGTTTTGCTGATATTGGGTATCTCTCTGACCCACACAATGGTCATTCCCAAACTGGTTAAGTGTTCACCATGGGAAAAGACCGTGATATCTTGGAGGTCTACAGAACAGACCGTAGTCGCTATATCTTCGAACAATGCAGAGATCATTGCTCTTCACGAAGTGGTTCGTGAATGTATATGGATTGGATCCATAATTACGCATGTTCGAACAATTGTGGTTTGAAGTCTACCACAGATGAGCCTACGAGCATTTAGGATAATGCTACTTGTTTTGAACAAATGAGGCAAGGCTACATCAAAAGCGATAACACCAAGCATAATCAGCAACAACAGACACTCCTCGAGATCAAAGTGAACTAGGTTCGATCTGAGGACAGTGAGGCAGACTTGTTTACTAAGTCATTGCCCAAATCCACGTTCGAGAAACATGTGGCAAGAATTGGCTTGCGGAAATTATCTGAACTCCCATAATCGTAGTCATCAGGGGGAGGCGCAGACATCAGGGGGAGATGTCTACATGTTCACCTCGAAACGTGAAGGGTGTGTTGTGCTCTTTTTCCCATTCAACCGAGGTTATTTTTGTCCCACTGGGTTTTTGTTACTCGGCAAGGTTTTTAACGAGGCAATTAGAGAAGTACCGCGTTTGGGCAGCACAAGGGGGAGTGTTCAAGGAAAACCTAATTTGTGTTTAGCCCAAACTCTAGGTTACTTGACCTAGTGGTAATAGGATTTAATTAGAAGGATCTAGAATCCTAATCAATGTAGAATTACTTTCCTTGTATGATTGAGATTCTATGCATTGTAATCCTCTATATAAAGAGACCCATATTATCAATGAGAATACACAGCAAATTTCTCTACAAGTGAGTTTCTCTACAACAGCTTGCTTATTAATTCCCCTAAATTTAGTTATGCTTTTTCTTTTGGTCTGAAAATTTAGTTCTGCAACCCCCATTGTTCCAAAAAAAAAAAAAAAAAAAAAAGAAACCCCGGGTCCTCTTTTCCCTCATTTCCAGTCCACTCCCTTTCTCTACCGCTGGACTCTCTCTCTAACCAGGTGAGCTCTTCCCCTTCTCTCTCTCTCCCCCTTATTTTTCTGCATTTTTTGTTCGATTTTCTGTTCAAATTGTCTGCCATGCATTCTTATGTTCACGTTGCCGTTCAATTTGTGTGTTCAATTTTTATTTTGGGACTGTGGGATTGGCTTTTTGGACATAGCTAGGGTTTCTGTGGGTGTGATTTTGACTCTGGTGGTTTATAATCTGGTGATTTGTAGCTGTAGCTGTAACTTGCAAGCCTCATTTTCTGGGTCATTTTGTTTGAATGGGTATGTCTAACTGGGTCAGTATTCAGCAATATAGACTGTAGAGAGTATTAAATGGGTTAATTTAAAAGGAAGACTGTTTCTCCTTGTGCTATATCATAATGCCGAAAGCGACTCAATGATTTGTGAGACTAAGAATTCCTCTTGCAATAGATATTAGAATTTTTTCTTTGATGGAAATGGTTACTTTGTGGTACTGAATTGAAGAATTGTACACTGCACTAGGATCGATATTAAAAAGTGGAAAAGAGTCTGTTTTGAACTTGTATTTGTATTGGTTTGATGGTAGCAGCTTCTTCATATAATTGTTTTGTTTTTGTCTAGACCATCTGAAACTGTTTTTATAGGCTATAACTGATTTCAGCTCTTTTCTAAACCGGATTTTGTACTCAATTCTGGCACTTTTAGATAATAAGTTCTATAATTGGTTTCCAGAAAAAACAAAAGAAGGACATTGCAAGCCAAATTGCAGGAATGAATAGCTCAGAGCAAGACAAAACCAAGGAAGATCATAACGAAAATGTCATGGCTGATAGCACATTACTGCCTCACTTACCTGACCTTGTTATGCACCAAATCATCTTATGACTTCTACCAAACCTATCATTCGCATGAGTTGTCTTTCCAAGCAATGGGAAGGTGTATGGTCTCCGCTCCGCATATTAGATTTTGACGAGTGCAATCAGGCACATGATGATAATGATGATGACAACTACAAACATGTAAAGTTCCTCAAACATCTTGGCAAGGTATTTGGAATTCCGTCAGAAGGACAACCAGCAACCTCCCTTGGATAAATTCAGGCTTTCAATGAGATACGTAGATGCAGATGAAGATGCTATCATAGGAAAGTTGTTGAGTAATTCATTTGAGAGAAATGTCAAGGACTTAGATATCAGCCTTAGAAGTAAACATCAGGAGGTTGAAAGCTACTATTGCTTACCCCGGACGGCCATTATTAATGCAAAATCTGTGACTACTCTAAATTTGGAGCACCTGAGGATAAAGGACATTGACAGTGTTGGACCTGAGCCTATGTTTCCCTCTTTGAAAACTTTGTCCCTTAAAACCGTGCAAGTGAGTGGCCAGGCTCCCTTCTACTTAATTTTGGGGTGCACTTCAGTTGAGCATTTATCATTAACTTCATGCTCTTTTGACCACCCGCTGCTTCATGTTTTGAGTTCTAGTCTCAAAACATTGGAAGTTGAGAATTGCTATGCCCAGCATATTCAAGTTGATGAAGCTATGAATCTTGAATCTTTCACATGTGTTTCAAAACTTTCTCTGTTTCTGGGTATGGTGTTGAACAAATCTTTCAAGCTCAGTTATGTCAAAATCCGTGCTCAACACTTGAAATACTTCGGTGTATTTGGATGCCGTGATACTTTGAAGGCCAGAATCAGTACTCCAAGTCTGGGTCATTTTGATTTTCAGGGTTATATAAAGTCTAGAGTTTATTTGTCAGCTCCACATTTACTAATGGCCTGCATCATAATCGAGGACAAACAGTTTTCCACCTTCAACGGGCCATGGAAACATTTTTCTACTTTGAGAGACTTTCTCGAATCATTTGGTTGCTCCAAAAATATAACCCTCTCTATTCGTGATTTCAAGGTATACATCTATTCATATGCGCTTAGTTGGTCTTTTAAGTAAAATATCAGTTTGTATATTTGTTACTTATATCTGATAGATGTGTATGTAGATTTTGCATATCTGCATCTATGCATGAGTTGCCTGTCGATTAACCTTTGCTATTTTGCAAATTTGCTGTGAGGATGTGCATGTTTAATCTGATGTATATCTGTATTCCAAGTTTTCTGTGCAACTATTCCTTGTAAATAGATATGGATGATTGTCCCTTTTTAATTTATTAATTGTGCATTTCCAAATAGGCTCTCATCTTTCCAGAAAATTTCCGAAGGGCCTTCTATCCACTGTTGCTTGGTCTAAAAAATCTTGTGCTCTCAACGGCAAATTTTCCATCAGTGGAGATAGAGAGTTCTAGTTCGAAGGAATCTTTGGCATGGATGTCCAGTTCAGCAGTGGAATTAATACCCATCTCAGTTCTATAATTGGCTGCAGTAGAGTAAATGATTATGTAAATATGAACAGCTTGCTTCTTTGCAGAAAACTAAGTTTGGCGCGGTGCCAGCTTCATGTACAATTTGTTGACAAACTAGCGGTATCTTGTTTAGTTACGTTCCATGTGTTTTGTTTGGCCTGAAGATATGTTAGTTTCATACCTCATGCTCTTCAGCTGGGGATTTGTTGGACATATTGGGAGCTAAATTCTATGTGATTGTCTGTGGCTACCCCTTTCCTCTGTGATTGACTATGGCTGCTTCTCAGAAATGATTGGCCGGTATAAGGCTCCATTACAGCCCACTTATGTCAGCAATGAGTACGTACTGCTACCCTTCCTCTCTCATTTAGTATTTAGATTAGTAGGCTAATTGCACCAAGAACATCGGGGGTGCACAGACAACATATCTCTTGTTTAGGTCGAACACGAAGTTTAAGTGTTTGAGTCTGATGAATCTTTTGATAATGTTTTCTTCATTCATCCATGAGTAATGCTAGGTGAACCACTTTTTAGAGCACCACATGCATCCCACCTTATGTGGCAGTTGAGTACCACATCAACTGCCACATAAGACAAGATTCAAAAACGTGGTTAACTAGCATTATTTATCTATGGATCACTTTGAACTTCATTTATACAAATACGATATGAACTTTTTGATATATTTCCTTTATTTAACTATGAATTACTTCAAAATTCATGTATTCATGACATTACATATAATTTTACATGCAAATTAAATGTGTCTAACATTTCATATTGTCAATAAAAATGTTCAGGTGGCAAATTACTTCCCGCCATACATCGCCTAATTATTCAAAACTAAGATTTATACCCTAAATATATTGAGTTTGGAATGATATATGGAATATTAATATCTAGATGGATTAAGGGAAATGAATTCTTTTGTATAGTTGAGCTTAACTCGTATTGGTCAAATTTTAGGTGGGCTAATAAAGCTGTTCCATTTTGGTAATCGAGGTTAAGTAAGATGACTAGCAAAAAGAGAATGTAGATTGAATTGTTACAAGTGTTAGATCATATATTTGAAACATTTAGAGTCACTCCTAGTTGACAAAATACATGGTATGGGACGTGAAGGCTTTCTTGTTTTGGGACGTGAAGGCTTTCTTGTTTTGATACATGTGGACTCATTAAATGGAGCTCATTTGGCATACATGCATGGATTTTATTATTTATTTTTAAAGAATTGTTTGATAAATTGATTGTGACACATAGATAATAATGACTTAAAAAAGTATGGCCCAACTAAATGTAAGTTCACCCCTATAGACTTTTGTTCAGGTGTGACATGAGTTTCGGAAGGACCAAGCGAGAAGACGTTTTCAATTGTAAAGACTCGGAAATGATTACGGAAGATTAGAGTGAAATAGATTACAAGGCGTTATTTATATTTGTAATAGAATTTTGGTATTTCAATTGTTTTATTTTCGACAATTTCTGAAAAATGTATTTGGTGTTGTTTTAATTTTATTTTACTTTTATCATTTACACCTCGGATTCGGTATTAGGTACTTAAAATCTACCGACACCCAGACCGGGGCATGAGAATAGGCCACAACAACCACCATGACTTTATCAAATGTCATGGATTGCTCCATAGCACCACATCACACGAGCCACCGCGTCGAACCGCACCATAAAGTGTTGGGAAAGAGTCTTACAAAATCTGAAATTAATCTTCCTAAAATAAGGATCATAATTATAAGGGAAAAAATGCAAATAGTACTCGACCTTTTGGCCCATTAGTAACTTTAGTACCTGACAAAAAAAAAAATCACTTTGGTACCTGAAGTTCGGGCTCCGACCCAATATTAGTACCTAGAACACTGTTGGCCGTTACTGCGTTAGCCATGTGACATATAATAAAGGGTAAATAGGTAATTTGAGTCTATAATGTTATTTTATTATTATTATTTTTCCCTCCCTCCACTGTGTGGTCCATAACAAAATTTGCTCTTCGCCACAACAAAATTTTACTTGGGTAGAGACGTGGAAGTAGAAGAAGGGAAGAGAGCGGAGTAAGAAGAAGCGGCGGAGGAAGTTGACACGGCTGAGGAGGCGGAAGAAGGAGAAAGATGAAAGGTGCGATGACGCAGGGCGAAGATTATGAGTTTGAAATCGGAAGAGAGGCCAATGCTTTCTTTTCCGACTTGAGCTTCTGATTTCTTCTTCTTCCTCACGCTTTCTTCATCTTTTGATTTCTTAGAGCTTTCTCCAAGACCCAATCCTTCTCCCATTGCAATTCGCAGTCCTTTGCCAGAAACATATGACGAATTTGAGGTGGAAGAGGAGGAAGAAGAAGACTTTTCTTGCTATTTTGAACCCGAAGAGGATTATTGTGGTTGGGCTGGGAATTTTCCCAATTGGATTTTGTGTTTGTGGTTCAAATTTTGGTTAGGTTGTCTCTATTGCCTGAATTTGATTTTGGTCTTTTCTGTTTTGGTGTTAAGAGCTGTAGTGAAGAGTTTAGATTTGTTGTTTGATGGTGGAGGCCATGGCGGAGAATCCCGAACCTAAGACGAGGCCAACAACCACAAGCACTATCACCACGAAGATGAAGATCTTTGTTGCTTTGCCCACATAACATATTTCTGAGTTTTTTTTTTCTCTTTTTCTGGGTTGAATAAACGTATTAGAGGGGACTGTGGAAGATTGGCAGAGAAGAAAGTCTGAGGTTTGGTTCATTTTCGTCTTCTTCTCATGGTGGTGAAGATGACCCGGGGGGGGGGGACACTACTAGCAAAATAACAACACACACAGATTTACTGTAGTTAAAAGCCACAGAAATCCGTGTGAAATGAGCATAATCGGGTCCACTATAATTTATACAATAACAATATCAACGGAAATCCGTGTGCATAAACAACAGTCACAGATATCTGTGTAAAAACTAAAACATTTTCACAAAGATATATGTGTGAAAATCAATTCACACTGATTTTTGTACGTATTATAAATTAGTTTATTTATAAATCATTAATTTTTTATGTTATGTGAATTATGGAGGGACAGATTTCTGTAACAAAAAGTATTTGATACAGATATCTGTGTGAAAAGAACATAATTGAGCCCCACAGTAATTTATACAATAACAATATTGACAGAAATCGGTGTGAATAAACCATAGTAACAGATGTCTGTGTAAACGCTACAATATTTTTACACCGATATCTGTGTGAAGATCAATTCACACTGATTTCTGTACGTAGTAGAAATTAGTTTATTTCAGATTCATTAATTTTGTTTGTTATGTGAATTACGGAGGGATATAATTCCGTTACAATAAGTATTTGATACAAATTTCTGTGTGAAATGAGTAATACACACGGATTTCGGTGTGAAAATGTTGACACAGATATCCGTGTGAAAAGAACAATTAGCTACAGAATTCCGTGTGAAAAAGGAGACTACACACATAAATCCGTGTAAATAAACAACAGTAACAGATGTCTGTGTAAAAATTAAAACCTTTTCACACGGATATCCGTGTGAAAAAAACAATTAGCTACAAAATTCCGTGTGAAAAAGTATAGGTGTATATAAGGTTAACCACTTATTTGATATCGAAATAACGGCGGATTGAGTTAATTTTTTTACGCAATACCTATTAATACACTATAAATAGATGGGTAATGTCAAATTTATTAATTTTCAATTTTCATTTTTTGGTTCGCACAAAATTCTTATATGTCTACTAATGTGGTATAACTAGTTTATTAGTTGTAAAGAAAAGTATACCTTCCATGAGCAACAATGTGGAGGAAATATACTTTATCAAAATTGACCGTTGGATGTTGTCATGATTAGAATAAATAGGTTTGGTCAAAATTTCAGCTATTTTTGTTATCGTTTAGGTATCGATCTACTAGATCAACCCTGAACCCTAAATACCACATAAAACTAATATGCTCATAACCGCTCATTCGCAACTTATTTTTTCGATCTGTCAGCTCTCATACTCTCATGAATATAAGGTATACCAAATAATGTAAAATTTTTGAAAAGTTTATCTCCTCGTGGTTTTACTCCCCTTAGGGAAATATAGGTGTATATAAGGTTAACCACTTTATTTGATATTAAAAGAACGGCGGATTGAGTTAATTTTTTTACACCATACCTATTAATACGCTATAAATAGATTGGTAATGTCAAATTTATCAATTTTTATTTTTTGGATTGCACAAAATTCTTATATGTCTACTAATGTGGTATAACTAGTTTAGTAGTTATAATGAAAAGTATACATTCCATAAGCAACAATGCGTAGGAAATAGAATTTATCAAAATCGACCGTAGGATGTTATCATGATAAGAATAAATGGTTGTGTTCAAAATTTCAGCTATTTTCGTCGTTGTTTGGGCTTCGATCTAGTAGGTCAACCCTAAACCTTAAATATCCACATAAAACTAATATGCTCATAACCGCTCACTCCTAACTTTTTTTTTTATCTGTAAACTCTCATGCTCTCATGGGTAGAAGCTATATCAACTAATGTAAAAATTTCTGAAATTTTATCTCCTCAAGGGTTGGCTCCCCTTAGGGAGTAGAAGCGTTTAAAGGGTTGACCGGTTTTTGGTACAGACATCTGTGTGAAATGAGTAACACACGAATATCTGTGTCAAATGTTAACATGGAAATCGGTGTGAAAAGAACCATTAGCTACAAAATTCCGTGTGAAAAACTCTATTAGCTACAGAATTCCATTACAATAAGTTTTTAGTACAGAATTCTCTGTGAAATGAGCAACACACGAATATCTGTGTAAAATATAGACACGGATATCTGTGAGAATAGACCAATTAACTTCTAAATTCCATGTGAAAAAATAGAATAGAGACAGAATTCCGTGTAAACAATAATTAACATGACAGTTATATATTACCGAGATAAATACACACAGATATCAGTGGTAAATATATATGTATCTCACACGGATTTGGTGGTAAATTGTTTCCCACTCACTTTTTTTGGAACAAATTCAATTTCCCTCCCCTATCTCTCTTTCTCTCTCTCTGACCCTTTTCGGTTTTTCTTAGCCGATTAAACTTTCTCCCTCTCTCATCTCTCCCTCACCTGCAAACCAAGAAAAACAGAAAGCCTCAAGATCTGTTTTCTCTCTCCTCCGACACCCACTTCCGGTCACCACCGTGACTCACCTCCACCAATACGGACCTCACCGACCTCCGACGAGTTTCAAGCAGCCTCCTTGACTTCCGGCAACAATCGACGCGCTGACGCTGCTCACTTCCACTGTCAAGCACCGCCTCCCTCCACTCCGCTTGAAGCACAAGTCCTCTCTCTCTTTCTCAATCTCACTATCGACACCGGTACTCTTGAGAAGCTACCATCGCCACCACCAAGATCTCTCTCACTGTTGCCGCTGGTCTCAGGATGTAATCTTCGCCATCGTTACTTTGTGGTCAATTTGAGATCTGAATACTTTTCGATTCAGTGGTACGTCTCCGACGAGATTTGATATCTAATCTTGATAGTTGTTCACATTGTGAAGATTCTCCGATTATCGTTTATTGGTTTTGTTTCATGAGATAACTTGGCGAAGCCCTGGCTACCTTCTTCCTCTTTTTCTGAAAATTTTCTTTTGTTTTGAAATGTTAGGGCTTTTTCTGCTAAGATACATATGTTAACGTCTTCTGTGAAATTGAAAAGGATTTCAAACAAATCAATTAGTTTTATTTTAGATTCTATTGATAATATATGTGGATATCCAATTCAGTAATCATATAAAGTTGAAGCTTTTGCTCGACTGTTTTGATGGTATTGATATTACGGTTTGTTTTTTCAATTGGAGTTTGAGGAGGTTGGAATGAAAAGGGTCTATGCTTTTGATTTTGTGTGAGCGTGTGATATGAATTGGTGAGTAACATTGTCGATTATTGATGATTCACATTCTTTTGGTCTTAGCTGTTTGTGATTAGTTGATTATGTGGGATATTCACTGCATTTGAGACCTTTTATTAAGCAAGGTTGATCCTGAGTGAAATGGGTCTATGGGGATTTTGCAAAGGCCAAAGTTGAGATCTTGGCTTTGCATTCTTTTTCAAGAAACCCATTTAGTAAAAGATAGATGTTTTAATTTTCTTTAACTTCAATTCATGGGGTTTGCAGCTGAAGGTCGTGGAAGCTGCAAGAGTGGAAAAATGGATAATGTTTACACACCAGGAAGGAACTCCATTTATGATCCCTACCACAGGTATGTTAATATATAATGAAATGAAGGCGGTTTAGGTTTCCTTTTTCAGGTTTTGTCTTCTTGAGATGAAATATTTTATTTTTCAAAGCTCTGGCTTCCATTTAAGATGTAGTGATGCTGCAAATAAAATGGGGTTGTTCCGGTTTTGCATTTTCTTTGGCAAGTGACGAGATAGTAAATTATTCAAACATGATTGTAGTGATTCAAGTGCAAAATTAAAGTTTGGAACTGCAAAATTTCCAAACGATATATTCCTATATTGTAGTATGCTAATGTTTGTATCAACAAGGCAATATCATGTTGCTAGGAGGATTTCAATATTTGTATGCTGATGTGTGTGTACAATGTTATTTTGCTTTGTAGATGTAATTGCAACCTTTTTTTTTTTTTTTTTTTCCACCTATGTAGCTATATATGCTCATACAATGATGTTCACTATTCCATGAAATTCTTATCAAACTAAATTTTTCACTATGTCATTGAGAATGCTTAACTATTTTGGTATCAGCATTGGGGATGCCACATAGCTTAAGTGCCCATAGAGGAAAATTAATAGATTTGCCTTTCATTTTCAGCAGCCAATACAAATATTTCATTGCTATGCTTTTATACTAGCTGTCTTGTTACTTGTGAGCCAGTTATCTCCTTATAATACTAATGCAGTAGTGCTGGATTGTTTTCTCAGTCCAAATATGTTTATGTAGTTTTTGTTTAGGATTGCCAATGCTGAAGAAAACCTAGGATTTGGAAGTCAGAGAAGCTCATTTGGCCATGTCCCTGTTCTTCATCCGTATAGGTGACAAGGTAGATATATTTGAAATTGTTTGTCCTAGAAATCATATTTGCTTTATGTTACTCATTTGATAATGTTAATTTCTTTCCCTATGGCCCTAGGAAAAAGCGCTGGAACAACTCAAGGTAACAGAAAGCAAGACAGTTGCAGTAAGGCAAAAGATGGACTTGGTGTTCTATACGCTACAGCTTGGTTTCTTTTACATGGATTTTGACCTCATTTCTAAGAGCATTGAGAAAGCGAAAAAGTAAGTTGTGGCCTGAGCATTGAGATAAGGAGGCCCGTGGTTGAAGAGAAGAGCTGGGTTAGGCATGGGTACGGTTGCAGCCTATAATCCAAGTCTCCATTATCTCATTGAATCTCATGGTTTTATTGAAGAGGATGCAAAATCTTTTACAATTTCTTTGCATCTTTAATGTAACGCACTTCATTGTAAATGTTTGAAGTATGTTTATTGTAGAGAAATAAAAGTATTATTATGTTCAGGTTGCAAATTAATTAGCAGAAATAATTTTTTTTTTTAAATGCTGTCACTATTACACACTGAAATCAATGTGAGATAAGAGTATAGGGATTTCACACGGAAATCCGTGTCAATAAGGTTATAAGTTTTGACACAGAAATCAGTATGAATTGTATTTCACACAGAAATCCGTGTGAAATAGAGTTTATACATTTACTACAGAAATCCGTGTGAAATAGAGTTGTTCACACGGACTGTGTTCTATTACGGAAATTTAAAATTATGGAAAGATAGTGGGGCCCACGTAAGTATTTCACATGGACAACATAATCCGTGTGAGATGAGCATTACCCCCCTCCAAACCACACGGTAACTCAATCTGTGCGTGTACCGTGGGTAAAAGTTATCACACACTGAAATCCGTGTGAGAAAGTCTTATTACCCACAGATTAAAATCTGTGGGTAATTGTTGTTTTGCTAGTAGTGGGAATAGGGAGGATTAGGGGTTAAAGTGAGAGAAAGAGAGAGGGGAGTTGACATGTCTTCTTCATATCCAAGTTGGGTTTCGTTTCGTGTGAGGATAACAAGAGCCTGAAGATTTTCCATTTAGACCCATTTGATTACCAGAGCATAGTTGATGCTTTGAAGGCCAGTTCGGGCTTGTTCTATACTTTTGAGCCTCCACAAGACTAGCTCGACTATGATGTGTGTTCCTTAACTACTGCAAGTGGCCTAATGGTTCTTACCTAGTTGGGTGTGCTCCCCAACCTAGGTTCTAACCCCGAAGCTGTCAAAGTGGCTAGGCACTGTGCTGCAATGCACAGTTGGAGCATTTCACATGCGCCGAAGGGGTTTATCTTGGGCCTAGGAAGCCTTGGGGTTCCTCTTGACAAAGTCAAAAATGATGTGTGTTCCTTCTATTCGATCCCCATTTTCTTGGTAATATCCCATACTTGTATTCCGGGTTTCGATATTCAAAAACTCTCGGGATTCGAGAGACTATGTACTCGCCGAGGAAGGAGAAGCAGGGAAATATTCCGGCTATTTACCCGTTGTAGATGAGAGTTTTCCACCTATGGATTGGAAATCTGAGCTTGAGGAAGAAGAAGAGATTGAGAGAAACAAGGAGAGTTGGGAGGAAGAAGAAGACGAAGAAAGCGAGAGGAAGAAGAAGAGATTGAGTGAAGAGACGAGAATACCCCTCAAAGTTTGCCACCTGGCTAACGCCGTAACGGTCAACAGTGTTTTAGGTACTAATGTTGGGTCGAGGTCTGAACTTCAGGTACCAAAGTGATTTTTTTTTTGTTAGGTACTAAAGTTACTAATGGGCAAAAGATCGGGTACTGTTTGCATTTTTTTTTCGCTAATTATAATAAGAATAAAGTATTTTATTAAATTCAATTGTTTTATAATTAAGTATCACAATTTCTTCAAAGATTAACACTGTAAATTGTTTCCTTAAGAACCAGTAAAATAGCCTAGACTAAATTTATGTACTTGCCAAATAAATAGATAATATTAATATGTGAAAAAAAATCGTAGACCGAATATCGGACTTAGAGCCCATTGTTTTTGTATAGATAAGAACCCATTATATTTTTCAAAACCGCTTGTTCTAGAATTCTCTCTACACCTATAAAAAGAACTTGATGTCTGATAATTTGATTGTCTGTATATGCCATCATCTCCCATTTTCTAGTCACTAATAGAGAATGAAGAAAGTTTTTGAGACGTCAAGGTTCAAGATGAAGATGAAGATGATGCTAGAACCGAAGAGCTTGGTTATGATTATAACTTACTCATCGAATCAAAGAATTACTATAGATGCAAAATTATATCTTCAATTATCAATTATGAGATGATTACAAAGTTTATTATAGAGAAACCATATTTTAATTTTGACGTATAAATATATCCTTGATAGATTATCTGTAAGTAGTTATATTTTAAAGTATTACATTGCAAACTACTGCTTCGTCTGGTGGTGAAGTATCCATTTTTCTACAAAGTGTTGGTAGAGATTTCAAGTTTGACTCCACCCTCCTAATCTGATAAATTCGCTCACGTACTGCGCAGAAAATCGGTGAGAATTGGACGTCCAGGTTGAAGAGGGACTTGGTGTCGGTGAGTTTGTCTGAGATGGTGATTGAGGTTATTGTGAACTGTAGTTGTAATTGCTCATTTGCCATATTTTTTTGTTAGGAGAGACAAATTGAGGTCTGGAAAGAGATGGGCTTGTGGGGAGAAGGGATGAAAACCAATCATATCAGCCCAGAGCTAATATGATCAGATCTCCCAATATGACGTTGCTACGATGATCACTGACTATGTCAACCACCGCAAGCTTCTCCACTCGACCAAGAAGATGAGGATCGTTTGCAACCAAGGGCTTCTTTCTCTGTTTGGGAGGAAAACGATTGCTCGGATCAACATCTACAATTTGCTCCAACCGCATTTCTCTGATAATCTCAAGGACAATTCTGATAATTCGTCCGACGAGTCCAACGATGACGTTTTGGACGAGGACAACAAAGATAAGCAGCGGCAGCGGTAGGGCTGGGAAGAAGCAGAAGAGGAGAGCCGCCGCTTTGCATGCCCTTCTTCGATTCTGAAAAGCTGCTTCGCCTCGGTGATTTCGGAGAATTTGAAGCTGGTGTACCTGAAGAGATCGATGGTGATAGCTATAAGAAATTTGGCGACAAAGGGTGATTGCAGAAAGAATAGATGATGAAACTTGAGTCGTAAATACCAAAAATTCATGCCTAGATTAAGGCGATCAATAAGATCTAGAAATACCCATCTTATTTCATTGACAGGCCACAAAGAAAAGAAAAGAAAAAACATTTCATTGATAAGCAAATCGAGATTATGAGATTCAATGGGAGATGGGAAATCAATCATGCAAATTAGCTTTTCTCTTCTTTTCGAAAAAAAATCAAGGATGACAAATATTTTAGAAATTTTTTGTTTTCTCTCATGAAAAATAGTGATTAGGGTTTAGGCTGCGCTTTTTGTTAAGATTTTAATTCTCCTTAGTAGAGTTATCTTTCCGTTATGTCACTGCTTTAACAAAGCAAATAGAGTAGCCAGTCGTGCACTATTTGCTAACTAGTGCATGTTAGAATATATTACTTATTGTAATATGAGATTAAGGCTCTATGTCCAACCTGGTATTCTATGGTTTCAATGTTTCATTAATCAAGACCTGAGGGTAGCCGCATCGACCATCTTTAAAAAAAAAAAAAAAAAATAGTAATTAAACAAAATTGGCCCCAATTGAACAGCTTGTAATAGTAAATTTAACGGCAATGACTAATGTGATAGAAGATATTTAAGTTGAGTGACCAAAGTGACATATTGAAAAATTGAGTGATTAAAGTGTCAAATACGTTATAGTTCAATGACCATTTGAGATATTCTCCCGAATAAAAATAGGAAAGAAAATAAATTCCCGCGTCTCCTCCCCACGACGTCGTGTTGGTGATAGATCCATTAGATCGTCAGCTTGTTAATTAGAAACCCCAGTTCCCCGTTCTCCTTCGTTTTCACTCCACTCTCTCCACTGCCGGTCTCTCTCTCTCTGGTGAGCGCCTCTCTTTCTCTCTCCTTCTCATTTCTTCCCTCTCTCTCTCTCTCTCTCTCTCCTCCCCCGTTCTTCTTCTTCTTCTTCTCTCTTTCTCCCTCTTCTTCTATATGACTTTCTACAATTTCTTCTTTCCATTTGTCTATTATGCATTCTTATATCTATGTCGCCGTTCGATTTTGTGTTCAATTTTGATTCAGTACTGTTCGATTTTCCGTTTTGGAGTTTAGCTACGGTTTCTGTGCTCGTGATTTTGATTCTGGTGGTTATGTAATGCTTGTAGACCGTTTTTTTTTTTTTTTATCGGTTAAAGCCTTATTTTCTTGTTAGGTGGTGACAGACTGTGGGTTAATTTAAGTATTTTCTTCCTCCTTGTTTCTCAGATGTCTAACTAGTACTTCATGATTGCGGAAGTGATTTGGTAATTTGGGGGTTTTAGGGTTCCTGCTGCTATAGCTACTAGAATTATTTCGACGGACATGAATTCTTGGTTACTTTTGTGGTACTGAATTGACACAATACTATACTGATTTCGTAATTTGGGGGTTTTAGGGGCTACTAAAAAGTCGAAAAGTATTATAGCTTAATTCGTATTTGTATTCATACCTTCATAGCAGTTTCTTTGTATACATTTTTGTTTTTCTTCTAGACTATCTAAAACTCTTTTCATCAGCATCTGAATGGTTGTGACTGATTTCACCTTTTCTTCTAAACCAGGTTTTGTATTTCTCCATTCCAGCATTTCTAGATCTCTACTCTTCCAGTGTTATTCACAGACACACATGTAGCAAATAAAATTGCATGTATTACACACTCAAAGGAAGACAAAGTCGAGGAATATCATTACGAAAACACTATGGCTGATAGCACATTACCACCTGACTTACCTGACCTTGTTATGCATCAAATCATCCTTCTACTTCCCACTAAACCTGCCATTCGCATGAGTTCTCTTTCCAAGCAATATGAAGGTATATGGTCTGCACTCCGAGTGTTAGATTTTAAAGAGGGGGAGCTGCCACATGATGATGATGATGCCAACGACAAACATGCAAAATTTATCAACATCTTGGCCAGGTACTTGGCATTCCGTAAGAAAGACGAGCAGCAACCACTCTTAGATAAATTGACTCTTCACATGAGGTACTTATTTGGAGATGAAGATGCTATCATTCGTAAGGTGTTGAGTAATTCACTTGAGAGACATGTCAAGGAATTGGACATAGGCGTCAGAAGTAAACATCAGGACGTTGAATGCTGCTATTGCTTATCCTGCACGGTGCTCATGAATGCAAAAAATTTGACTACTCTGAATTTGGAATATCTGAGGATTAAGGAAATTGACAGTGCTGAGACTGAGCCTTTGTGTCCCTCTTTGAAAACTTTGTCCCTCAAGACCGTGCATTTTGATGACAAGGCTCTCTTCTACTTAGTTTTGGGGTGCCCTGCTGTGGAGTACTTGTCATTAACATCATGTTCCTTTGACACCCCGGTGCTTCATGTTTCAAGTTCCAGTCTCAGATCCTTAGAAGTCAAGAATTGTGATGCTGAGCAGATTGAAGTTGATAAAGCTACAAATCTTGAGTCTTTTACATTTGTTTCAAAGTTTCCTCTCCTTCAGAGTATAACCTTAAATGATACTATCAACTTGAATTATATCAAAATCCGTGCTCAGTACCTGACCTACTTTGGATTATTTGGATGCCAAGATCATTTGAATGCTACAGTTAATACTCCAAGTTTACATCACCTTGATATCCATGCTCATCTGACAGCCAAAGTTTCTGTCAATGCTCCAAACTTATGGTTGGCCAGCATCACACTTGAGGAAGAAGAAGTTTCCAACTATAACTGGTCCTGGAAACATTTTGCTACTTTCTGTGACTTTCTTAAAGCATTCTGCTCCAAAAATATAATCCTTGTTATGCGCGACTTTAAGGTATACCGTATACCTATGTCCATATATATTTGTTTATGCATGTATCATAAGACATGCATGTGGATTGTGTAGAACTGTATCTATGCATGAGATTCGGGTTAATTGGCCTTGTAATTTTGCTCGATTAGCTGTGTGACAAGCATTTTTAATGTGATCTGTGCATGGTGTTATATATATTCCAAATTTTTGCTTCAATGAATCATTCTATTGTGCTAATTTTTTTCTTTTAACTTCTTTACTTTTCATGGTACTAGGCTATCATCTTTCCTGACAATTTCAAATCAGCCTGCTATCCACCATTGCCCAGTACCAATCGTCTTGACCTCATAATGTCTAACCCTCCGACAGAGGAGTCTGATATTTCTGACCTGGAGGAGTCCTTGCTTTGGATGGCTCCTAATGCAGAGGAGATGGTATTTGCACAGTTAGTATAGAATGGAGTACCTTATATGACTGAAGAATAGAAATCTAGTTGGCGTCTCTACCGAAATCTAAGATGAGTTGTGCCAGCTTCATACGCTAATTTGTTGGCAAACGAGAGTTCTTGTTTAGTTGTATTTTGTACCTTCTAATTGGCCTGAAATTATTGTAGTTTCAGAGGTAATGCTGTGCAGCTTGACCAATTTTTAGGTAAGAGATATATTGGGGAGTTCAATATGTATATCCATATTCAACGCTTATTTTGTCAAGGAGAGAACCAAGTTGATTCACTGACAGTCCTTTCCTATGTGATCACCATGGCCACTTCTTTGAAATGGTTAGCCTGAATGGGTTAATCACAGCTATTTTGTTAACGGTGAGTATAGTTGCCCGTGCTTGCTTATTAACTCTCCTATTGCTGCCCCTAATTGCTTTGTGATTAGGGTTTTCAATCACCCCATGACATTCATTATACTACACTTTGGTCAACAAGGAAAGCACACCGGCTTTGGTGGATTTGAGTATACTTCTATGGGGCACGGTTAGGACTTAAGACTTGAGAGTGCCTTTCTTAAGAGAGAGGATAAAACGAATAGGGGCTACTCTCTTTTAGACTGTTTGAGCCATCTTGATGGAATTAATACATACAGAGATGCAATCTTAACGCCCCGTGATTTTTTGTTTTTCGTTTTCTTTGTCTTCTAATGTTTTATGTTTTATAAAAATGGATCTAAATTTTAGTTAGCATGGAGTTTCAAAATCTACCGGTCATTCTCATCTAAATCATAAATAAATTGTATACGAATATTTGAATGACTAACATAAATATTTATAGACATTGAGGAACTGAATATATAGAAATCTTCCCGGGTATGGAGTGAAATTTGGTTCCATAAAAATTAAAAAAAGTAATTGCTTTGGCATCTCAACTTTCACCCGACTAACATTTTTGTCATTAACATTTGTAATATTCTGCTTTAGTGCCCAAGTAATGGGAAGGGCCACGTGGCTATTAGTATAATTTGATTATCCACGACGTCTGATACATTGATGATGAGTGGAAATGCCCTGAAAACCATAGCAGACGATCTTGAGGGATTTGTGAACAGGTACGGAATCAGGAATTAAATTTGAAGTGGGCTAAATTTTAGGGATCAATAGATTTAATTACTTACATCAAGAAATCAATAAATACTCAAATTCTAACATGAATTACTCAAATTCTAACATAAATTACATTCTAATTTCATCAAAAATTTCATTATAGAAGAGAAGTTAAAGCGTAATACCTTCGCAAGGTTGAGAGAATGAGAATGAGTGCAGGAAAGAAGAGAGACCGAACTCTATAATAATGATGTGCAAAGAGAATTAGAGAAGTGAGAGCTGAGTATGAGAAATGCAAAATTGGGTAGAGAGAGGAGGAGACAGAAAACTGAAAAAATGAGAGAAAGAGAAGAAAAGTTTTCTTTGTCTAGTTGTCTACTTGTTATTTGCAGACTACAACATATCTTAATCATACACATATATATATAATAATAATTTTTTCCCCCCAAAATATTGGGGTGTGCTGCAGCACACCTCAGCCCACCCCTACATCCGTGCCTGTTTGTGAAGGTGTACTATAAGAAAGTCTTGGAAATGGCCAGAAGACCATGTATAGTGGACGATCTCATTTCAAGTTGATCACATTTGTCTTATATTCTTCAATTTGATTAATTATTGCCATCACTTAATTATAGTTCGTCAATTTCTCCATGAATTGCTAATGAGTCCATCTCAAGCCTCGTTCGATCGGTTTACGGAAATGAATGATTTTCCTTTGTCTTTTGTATAGAATAGGCCGGAAACTAAGATACCCATGTTCGGTGTTGGAAACACTTGAAAACTTGTCGGTAATTTGCTAGAAAATTTGTATTTGATACGTAGGAAATAAGTTATTAATGCAAAGAACTAGAGAAAAAATAAATCCCCGTGGGGTCGTTGGAGGATTCACTTTCCCTCACTTTTTTTCTTCTTTCAGGAAATTTATTCCTATCCTTGTGCTTATCAAACACAAACAAGAAAAGAATTTGTTTTCCCAAGCTCTTAAATTTGCAAACCAAATGAGGTCTTTGACCAAGTCTGAGCCTTGATCATGTAGTGGTATATTTCTTGGCTGACCATGCGAATGCAAAAAACTAACTAAAGTGGATTGCTAAGTTAATTACTCATGAACAAATTGACGAATTAGGTAAAATTTAAGCATAACTAGTAAAATTAAAGAAAGGAGTATGAGCCGACCTAGCTTTGCTAGGGTTTGTGAGCCGTCGTCCCTAGCAGATGTAGCTCTATACCTTATCCATTCCATGGATAAATCTACAGGTCTTGGCCTGTTTTTCTTCTTTTTGGTTCCTCTCAC
The DNA here is from genome assembly GCA_024704745.1 of Rosa lucieae. Classification (NCBI taxonomy): domain Eukaryota; kingdom Viridiplantae; phylum Streptophyta; class Magnoliopsida; order Rosales; family Rosaceae; genus Rosa; species Rosa lucieae. Next base: position 21,730,535 of record CM045497.1, on the reverse strand, counting down.
CGGGCTGGTGATTTGTCATGCCCGTTGTTGGGGTGGAAGGGTGTTGATGGAGGTTATGCTATGGTGGATGGAATGGTGTCTGTCGGTTGCTGGTGTTGATGTGAGGCTGATCGTGGTGGTGGTGCAATTTGTAGTGACGGTGTTTCCGATTTGGGTTGGGTGGCAGGGATTAGGCGAGATTGGGCGGTGGTTGAGGGTGGTGGAACCGTTTGGGGCTTGTGGGATCCAGGTGTAATGGATTGGATTCCTTGTTCCCACAATGGTTTTGGTGGTTTGACAACAATTGAACCTCTCTTGGTTGGTTTGCTTACCTCTGGTTATGAATCTGCAGGTATTTGCAGGTGGTCTGGCAGTAAGGGATTATGCAGGCGGCTCGATTCGTGGTGGGGCTAGTCGTGGGCTTTGAGGTTCAGTGATCGGCGTTGGTTGTGCAAATGGATCCGAGTTTGGGACCAGCTTTTTGGAGAGACAACGACGGTGACTTGGCAGTAGGCGATGGCTGTAGCAGTAAGGCAGCTTCTTTTACTGAAAGTCACTGGGCCGAGTGTGACGGCGCTGGTACCCTGTTTGTCGGTAGCAGGATCCGGATCTGGGATCCGGTTGGAAGTTGGGTTTGGTTTATGGCCCACTATCTTTGGTGGGCTTTTTATAATTTACTAGATTGGATTGTGGCTCCTGTGCTTTACTGGTATTGGATTCAGGACCCAATTCTATGGTATTTGTTCATAAAAGATCGTCTACCAACATAGCCATGTTTTGACACCCTTGGCTAGCTTCGATCTTTAGGTGGGAGAGTGCCTTCATTCCGGCGCCAAGTTGATTTTTGTCAAATTGTGCGTTGGAGTTCGATGGGTATTCAAACCACAGACTACTCAATTCACTACACGGCTGCAATCCGTAGTGTAAAATCAGAGTTGCGTTTCAACGTTGCTACTCTTGTATTTTTAATTCTTTGTATTTCAGATGCAACTTTTGCATCTTTTCCTTTCATATCGTTTATTTTCTTTTTTATGCCTTTTGGCATGGTATTATTGTAATATTTCAATTTCAATAAAGGGTTGACCTCATTTTACAAAAAAAAAGAAGTAAAATTAAATAATTAAAAGGGCGCAAATGATTGCATAGTAGCATAAATCTCTTTGTAAGCGACATGCCGTGAGTTCGACTCACAAAACTAATTGTTATAGAAAAAGAAGGCACATATGATTTTATTTTATTTTTGTTTTAGGGAAACGAGAAATTGAGAGAAAATCGCTGTGTATTCTCATTGATAATAGGGGCCTTTTTCTATAGAGGATTACAATGTATAGAGTCTGAATCATACAAAGAAATAATCTCTAGATTCTTCTAATTAAACCCTATTACCACTAGGTCAAGTAACCTAGAGTTTGGGCAAGACACACAAATAAGGATTTACTTGAACCCTTGTGTCGCCCAAGCGCGGTGCTTCTCTAGTTGCCTGGCTAAAAATCTTGCCTAGTAATAAAAACCCAAGGGGACAAAAATAACCTCGGTCGAAGGGGAAAAAGAGCACAACACACCCTTCACATTTTGAGACCATACATGTGGACACCTCCCCTGATGTCTGCATCTCCCCCTGATGACTATGGTCATTGGAGTTAGGATAACTTCCGCAAACGATGCTACCAACATGTTTCTCGAAAGTCTGCCATACTGTCCTCAGATTGAACCTAGTTCAGTTTGATCTTGAGGAGAGTCTGTTGTTGTTGATTATGCTTGGTGTTGTCGCTTTTGATGTAACCTTACTTCATTCGTTCAAAACAAGTAGCATTATCCTAAATGCTCGTAGGCTTATCTGTGGTAGACTTCAAACCACAATACTTCGAACATGCATAATCATGGATCCAATCCATAAACATTCACGAGCCATTTCGTGAAGAGCAATAATCTTTGCATGGTTCGAAGATATAGCGACTAGGGTCTATTTCTGTAGACCTCCAAGATATCACGGTCTTTACCTATGGTGAACACTTAACCAGTTTGGGAATGACCTTTGTATGGGTCAGAGAGATACCCAATATCAGCAAAACCTTCGAAAACACATGTCATTTTGGGATGGGGATAGAGGGCGCAGGCCAGTGTTGGCAGCGATCCTGGTGTGTGATGGGTCTGAATCCATCATCTCTCTGTAGGGATAGAACAAGACCATATCAATTGTACATCTCAAGTACTGAAAGATATCTTTTACACCAATCTAATGGCGTCGCGTCGGTGCAAAGCTATATCTAGCTAACAAGTTCACTGCAAATGAGATGTCCGGTTCTGTGCATTGAACTAAGTACAATAATGCGCCTATTGTACTCAAGTAAGACACTCCTGCCTCTAGCACATCTTCGTCATCATCATTTGAACGAAGATGATCCTTTTTAGGATCAAGACTACGAACGATCATGGGGTGCTTGCAGTTTTGACCTTGTCAAAATGCCTAAGCATGTATCAACACGATGCTCAAGTTCTAAACTGAGACATAATCGTGTTCTCCCAAAATCCTTCATCTCAGACTCAGATTTCAAGTGTTCAGCAGTTTACCTTAACTCTTTAAGGGCTTCCAATGAAAATCATGTCCAACATGAACCGCGATAGAATCCGAAACTTGTTATGGAATCGCGGGGACATATCCCTTCCTAATCAAGTAGTCATTTTAGTGAGTGTTTCAAACATATTGCAAATGCACTCCGTGATCTAGAGCCACTTGACTTGGGTAAATGAATTTCACCATGAACCTTCATGTATATTCCGTATCTAGATCCCCATAGAGCTACGTAGTGACCACATTTGTAAGCTGCATGATCAGTTATTCAGAAACTTCCAAACTGACAGGGTAGTGGAGTGCAATGACATCAATTACGAGAGAATATGTCTCATCGTAGTCGATTCCAGGGCGTTTTATGAGAAGCCTTGTGCCATAAGGCGAGATTACCATCTCTTTTTCTCACTACACTTTCTAACGAAGACTCATTAGTCAACATGCTTTATGTTAGGAGGTGTTGGCGTCATTGGCTCAAAAAACCCCCCTCTTCGTTAGAGAATCCAACTTAACCTGGATTACATCTTTCCATTTAGGCCAAATTTCTCTACGTTGGTATTCATTCATCAACGGAGCGTGGTTCGATATCATCGGACTCAACAAACTCATGCGCAACGAAATGAGCGACTACATCATCAAATATGATGGAGTTTTTATCCCACGTCTCATGTACACTAGTGTAATTTTTATAGAGCTCTATATTCTTAGGAATAGGTTCTGACGTTGAGGCGCCCCCTAATGATAACCATAATCCGGAAGATTCTCATGAGACGGATTTTTGAGTCTTGATGATCAAAGGATTGGAATGTGCCAAAGTATTCTTCGAACCCACGGGGCTCCTACGCATCCTAGCTAGGGCCATGGCCTGTAACGCCAAAGTGCCACTCTCTATGGCTTTGGCACCATGCCTACCTCCATGTAGGGTGGCGCTATGTCCCCTCGTAGGGACGTCCTTCCTTGCAGACATGTTTGCAGCATATTTGTGTGATCTCGTCACTTTAACAGGGATCGAGATGCGACATAGTGGGGACAGGCCAAGACAATTCATGTTGCTCCTATTGAACATCCATGTTCTTATCTCCCCTTAACGACGGGAAGACTGTCTCATCAACGTGACAACCTGCAAATCTAGCAGTAATGAGATCGCCTGGCAAGGGCATTAAGTGGCGGACGATTGTTGGAGTCTTAAATCCAACTTAGTTGCCCATTCGTCTGTAAGTACCTGTCATAAAGCGCTGTGGCGACACATTTGGCACATAAGTGGCACACTCAAATATGCGTAAGTACGATACTTGTACCCATTCACTAGCTGTAACGCAGAGGTAGATTGAGTGGCAGTGGGTCGTAGACGAATTAACATAGCTGCATGCAATATTGCATCACCCCAAGCGGATATAAGGAGGTTGGTGCGCATTACCAATAACCTGACGACCATCGTAGTAGTTTCCGCGAGACCATTTGGGTGTGTACATGAGAATATGATGTCCAACATCAATCCCAATGCAATAACCATTGAAAGTCTTCGATGTAAACTCACTAGCATAGTCAAATCTAATTGACTGAATAGGATAATTTGGGGAGTGAGCCCGTTGTCATATGATATGTGCTAGGAGTTTAGCATAAGCACCATTATAAGTGGACAATGGAACAACAGGTGACGTGACCGGCGTGTTTGTGTGTCAATAAACATCATGAGATATTTAAACGTCCGCAAGTTGGTTAAACTAGTCCACAGAATCCCCACGGATTCTATGTAAGAACATAATGAGTATTTTCATATCCTTTGCATAGGACGGTCTCAGTCCTAATTTTCCTAAGGAACAGACTTTGTAAAACGAGCGAGAGGCTTTAAAAGCAACCAATGAGGATTTTGGTTGGGCCTAAGTGTTTGAAACGCTATTTGAAGCAAGTTGGTGATTGCAGCATCACTTGGGGCTCCATCACTATGATGGAATCTATCCATGGTGTCATGGATAGGGACTGTGCCAGCCCTAGGCGGGTGGTGGACTGAGGCGGTGCCCTAGCAGCAGTGTCGGTCACATTTAGTCTAGAAATCAACTTTTGATTCATGCTTCATTTCGCTCGAGAGATAGAATGTCCATGTGAAGTCTTTAGTAGACGGATCATCAAATCGTGACCAGGATGACCTATCATGTCGTGACAAAACCAATATGTGTCTAAATCCAAGAGACCTTCTCTCATAACTTTATTGGATTTAATAGCTCGAATAGTGACATATAGTCCACTAGAGAGACACATAAACTTCTCTAAAATGCGCCTTTGTTAGCAATCATTAGAGGTATTGCAAAGGAACACATTTACGTTCTCTACATGCGTTTTCGCATGGAATCCGTTGGCTATTGATAGGTGCAATTTGCCCTAGGAGCGTAGAGAGTTTCTGTGACAGTAATCAAGGTGCCATTTGGCAAGGGGAACTTTGGCTATTCCCTGTCCTTGAATTAATACTGATAGCTCAGCCATCGTAGTCACAAAGAAGTATGCTTAGAATCAAAATGGAGTCATAATGAAAAGAACTCCAAATTTTTATTCATAAGCCAATGGAGTTACATCATTGTCTCTTTGACCAAAGAAAATCTAATCCAAAATGCTAGCTAATGCAAAATAATGGTAGTCGTCTAACTTCTTTCGGTAATTTCAAAATAAATATGACCAAGTGAGTAAAGAGATGTCGGTGGAGCAAGGCTCGCTTAAGTACCACTAATCTCAGAACCTTCCTAGACATCACACTTACTTTGGGTGAACCTACTTTGAAGAAAGACTAAACCATTGGCATTTACTACAAAGTATATGGCAATTGCCTATTACATCTCTTGGAAAAATAAAGACTTAAACAGAATTGGCGATCTATTGATCCCAGCTAGATTTGTAGTCTTCAACCCTTCACTCTAGATCATCTTCTTGATCTTCTTGTTCCACACTTCCACATAGTGAGCTTATCTTGCTTCACAATATGCTTTGTAGGCGGTGACAAGTTCTTCACGAGCTCTACAAATGTGTGCCCAATTATCAGACACTCCACATCGAGAACATACATCTCTTTACTCAAACTCCATTGATTGAGGCGCTTTGAAAGTGTCATTTAGATGGCTCTTAGTGTTGGTGGTGCCACCAACATGGCCAGAGGCGTTGCCTCCCTCTCTCTTTCCACGTTGACATCTTCCGTTCCGTGTTCGCCTATTTTGGCGGTTACCTTCCCTAGTAGAGCCATTATATGGTCAAGAACGTCCAAATGTGTTCCTAAGATTTGGGTTTCTATCTTGGCGCCCTCTCTTTGAGGCGCGACTATAATTGGATTCCAGAATATGCTATGTTCCCATGGATCTCGAATTATAGTTCTCCACAATGATGTTGTCATGCTTTTCAGCGACATTCATAGCTCCAATGAGCTCATGAAACCTTGTTATCCGTCTTGCAATAACATCGATTCGATAGTTCTTAGCAACCATCAATGCAGAGACGGGGAAGGTAGAGAGAGTATTCTCAATCAACATCGCATTTGTGATCTCTTTACCACAGAATTCCATTAAGGGTTTAATGTGAAGTGCTTCCGAGTTGTAGTCAAGAACTGACTTGAAATCATAGAAGCGGAGGTTATGCCATCTCACTTCTAGATCAGGAAGTAGGGAGTCACGGACGTTGCCAAATCTTTTTCTAGTGAGACCCACAGCCTTCTGGGGTCTTCTTCATTCATACACTCGTACTGGAGCGAATCATCCATATGACGAGTCATTAGGATGATGGCTTTCGCCTTATTTTCCTCTAAGGCTGCTCTATTTGCTTCCAAAGCTTGAGTTTGCTCAACAGTTAGCACGTCCTGGCTAGGCTCGAGAATCGTATCCAAGATTCTATCGGCCTTGAGATGCTGGAGGACATCAGGAACCCACCTATGATATTCAGAGTCAGTTGTTCCCAATGGAGCAAAGTCCAATTTGTTCAGGTTTACTCATCCTGAAAGAGAACAAGAAATTAGGGTTAGTTTCGGAGCGAAAAAGGCTACCATGAAAACATATAAAATACCTGAGCGTAATCGCTTCCAAGAAATTAGAAATTTCTGAGCGTAATCGCATCCAAGAAATTAAATTCCAAGAGGTATTGCATTAGATCGAAACAATGACGTAAAGTGGTCGATCATAAATTCTCTACAAACTCTAAGTTTGGAGATCTCATCAACAAGTTCTAAGCTTGGAGTGAGCATGAACCCCCACAGTTTGGCTTAATTTGGTCTCCCCTATGATGAAGAAAGGGAGGTTGCAAGTCCCCGAGAAAAAGAAGCGAAAAAGAATAAAAAAACTTCAAAAGCGGGAAATTTTAGTAAACCATACCTCTTAGGATTGCAGAGCGTATTCTATCCTTGTTGTAGGATTGCAGACGAGATTCAGTCCTAAGCGAATCAAACTTGTTGAAATTCGGAGCAGATTTGCTTCTGAATAGCTCCCACTCCGATTGGTGTACATGTCTCAAAACGACTCCAAAAGGGCTGAAATTTGGAGCTTAGATAGAAGACAGAGGGGAACAACTTTGATGAAGGAAGGATTTTGATCTGAAGTTCCGAACTAGAAGTTTCGGGGCTTGAAAACTGACTGATATGCACAGGAACGAGAGGAGAAACTAGGAGGAGAAGGATGCAATGGGCATGCAACGGTGCTGCAGGGGCAGCGGACATGAGGCGGTGCTGCAGGGGCAGCAGACGTGCGGTAAGGCTGCAGGAGAGCAGCGGCGGTGAGTCTCAACGGTGGTGAGGCGGCTAGCGTGCTTGAGGTAGCGACAAAGATTTTCAGGTTTTTGGTTTTTGTGGCTAGGGCTCGTGCTGATAACGTGTTTTAGGGAAACGAGAAATTGAGAGAAAATTGCTGTGTATTCTCATTGATAATAGGAGCCTCTTTATATAGAGGATTACAATGTATAGAGTCTGAATCATACAAAGAAATAATCTCTAGATTCCTTTAATTAAATCCTATTACTTGACACCTAGAATTTGGGCCAGACACACAAATAAAGATTTACTTGAACAATTTTTTATTTTTTGAGAAGAACCCAGACAATTTTAGAGAATTAAATATGGACCCCAAAAAAGGATAATGAATGAAAAAACAAAAAGGAAAACATTTTCCCGCGTATCATCAGTACGACGACGTGTTCCGATAATCTAGAATACTCTCTGAAATGCAAGGACTCGACTTAAATTAGATCTTTTTATAAACCCCCCACTTCCTCTTCTCCTTCATTTTCAGTTCATAGTCTCTCTCTCTCTCTCTCTCTCTCTCTCTCTCCAGGTGAGTACCTCCCCCATCTCTCTTTCTGTGTTCAGTTTGTGTTTTTAATTTCTCTTGTATCTATGTTGCTGTTCAATCTATGGTTTCTATTCTACTAGGGTTTCTGTGGTCGTGATTTTGTCTGTGATGGTTCATAGCGTGGTGATTGTAGACTTTGTAATTGTAGTTGCAACCCTCATTTTCTGTGGTGTTAAATTCCTATGTGCTGAATTCGAGAGGAAGTGGAGTAGTACTTCTAAGAGCTCATCTTGCTATAGCTATTGGAATTATTTTGATTTTGGTACTGTTGAATTGTCCCTTTTCGTCTTAGCTAGGGTTTCCGTGGGTGTGAATTTGACTCTGGTGGTTTGTAATCCTGTGATTGTAGCCTAGTAGCTGTAGTTGTAACTTTTAAGCCCCGTTTTCCGTGTTATTTTGTTTGAGTTTTAGTTGTGACTTGTGAGGTGGGTGTGGTTAACTGGGTCGGCAACGTAGAGAGTATTCACCATGGGTTAATTTACAAGGAGGTCTTTTTCTCCGTGTTACTCAGATGTCCAAGTAGTAGATGTACTTCATGATGTTGAAAGTAGTTATCTGATTTGTGAAACTAGGAGATCCTCTTGCAATAGCTACTAGATTTTTTTGATGGAAATGTTTTTTTTTTTTTAATAAAAAAAAAATTTCATCATTTGTAATAGGGGCAATTAAAAAGTAGAAAAGGTTTTTAGCTTAATTTGTATTTGTAATCGTACATTCGTAGCAGTTTTGGGGTATGGAATTTTTGTTTTTCTTCTAGACCTTCTAAAAGTCTTGTCATCATCTTCTGATTGGATGTGAGTCATGTGACTGATTTCACCTTGTCTTCCAACCCAGGTTCTCCATTCTACCACTTTTAGATATAAGAGCTACTCTTAAATTGGTATTCATAAACACGAGCAGACCACATTGCACAAACAGAAGCTCAAAGTAAGACGAAGCCAAGAAAGGTCATAGCGAAAACACCATGGCTGTTAGCACATCACTGCCTCACTTTCCTGACCTTGTTATGCACCAAATCATCCTGCGACTGCCCACTAAACCTGCCATTCGCATGAGCTCTCTTTCTAAACAATGGGAAGGAGTATGGTCTGCACTCATGTGTTAGATTTCGACGAGGGAGATCTGCCGCATGGTAATGATGACAATGACCACCATACAAAGTTCATCAACATCTTGGTTAGGTATTTGGAATTCCGTAAGAAGGACAATCAACAACCAGTCTTGGATAAATTCAGGCTTCACATGGCGAGCTACATGTTTGGAGAGGATGATTCTGTAATAGCTAAGTTGTTGAGTAATTCATTTCAGAGAAATGTCAAAGAATTAGATGTTAGCCTTAGGAGTAAACATAAGGAGGTTAACTGGTACTATTGCTTATCCCCTGGGGCACTTGTTAATGCAAAATCCATAACTGCGCTGAATTTGGAGTATCTGATGATCAAGGAAATTGACAGTGCTGAGACTGAGCCCTTCTGCCCCTCTTTGAAAATTCTGTCTCTCAAGAATGTGCATTTTAATCCCAAGGCTCTCCTTGACTTGATTTTGGGGTGCCCTTCAGTTAAGTGCTTGTCATTAACTTCATGTTCCTTTGACCCCCCGGTGTTTCAGATTTCAAGTACCAGTCTCAGATCATTGGAAGTTAAGAATTGCAATGCTCAGAGTCTTCTAGTTGATAGAACTAGGGATCTTGAATCTTTTACATTCGTTTCAAATTTTCTGCTTCTTGAGACTATAATCCTGAAGGATACTGTCAACTTGAAAAAGATCAAAATGCGTGCTCAGCACCTGAAGTACTTTGGATTACTTGGATGCCACAATAATTTGAATGCTACAGTCAGTACTCCAAATCTACACCAGTTTGATATCTTTGCTTATCTGACGTCCAAAGTTTCTATCAATGCTCCAAACTTATGCTTGGCCCGCATCACACTCCGGGAAGAAGAATTTTCTACCTTCAACCAGGAATGGAAACATTTTGCTACCTTCAGTGACTTTCTTAAAGCATTTGGTTGCTCCAACAATATAATCCTCTATATAAGTGATTTCAAGGTATACATCTATCAACATATACTCTGTATGTTTTCCGTTGTCAGATTTCTGTTTGTGATATGCGTATAACATATGCGTCCATGTGGATTGTGTGGATCTGTATCTATGCATGAGTTCCTGTCAATTGGCCTTTGTTATTTTGCACCACTTGCTGTTTGCCAAGCATTTTATCTGACCTATATAGATATATATGGTCCAAGTTTGCCAAGAATTTTATCTATCAATATTTTCATCTATTTTCTAAATTTGTTTATTGTTTATGGGACTATAGAGTATCATCTTTCCTGAAAATTTCAAAGGGGCCTGCTATCCGCCATTGCGTATACTCAGGCGTCTTCATCTTGGAATGATTAACCCTCCGACAGAGGAGATGGATGTTTCTGACCTGGAGGATTCCTTGCTTTGGATGACCCTAATGCAGAGGAGAGGATTTGTTATCCCAATAGTCTTCAGCTCCTGATGGCTAACCCTCCAACAGAGGAGATGGATATTCCTTACCTAGAGATGTCCTTGCTTTGGATGGCTCCTACTCCAGAGGAGAGGTTATATGCAGATTTAGAAAGAATGCAGTATCATATGAGGTTATGAAGTATAGACAGCTTGTTAGCTTCTTTTTAGAAGACTAAGATGAGTTGTGTCAGCTTCATGTACTACCTTGTTGGCAAAGCAGAGTTTCTCTTGTTTAGTTGTATTTTGTACCTTTTTATTGCCCTGAAGTAATATTAGTTCCATAGGTGATGCTGTGCAGCTTCACCAATTTTCTTGTAAGAGATACTGGGGACTTCTTAAACATATTACATATTATGTATGTCCATATTCCATTATTTTTGTGAAGCAGAGATGCAGGTTGATTTCGCTGGCATATGCGATCACTATGGCTGCTTCTCCAAAATGGTTGGCTAGAATGGGTTCTTCACAGCGGTTTTGTCAATGGTGAGTATTGCATGTTGTCCTGCTTTCTTAACAAGTCTGCTAGTGCTGCCCTTCTTTGGTATTAGGCTTTTCAGTCAAGCCCTGAACTTATTGCACTACCTTATATTGGGCAGGTTTGGTGGATATTGAGTGGCATCCAAGTTTATTTTAGTGGTTCGGTTGCATATATATAGTTATATTTATCAAACTCTTGAAGGAATTAATTTCTATAACCAAACTCAAAAAGTCAAACATTTGAGAGGGAATTGACAAGCACTGATGCATAGTGCCAATGATATTGTTGTTGTTCTGTTCTTTTTTTTTTTTTCCTCCATGTTTTTGGGATATAAAACGGATATAATTTAGTTAGCATAGAGCTTCTAATCTACCTAAGGACGGCCTTGCCCATTTCAAAAATTAAATTGTAGAAGAATCCTTTAATGAACAAAAAATTTAGCAGAAATATTGAGAAATTGAGTACATGCATGTTGAGCAAATTATTTAAAAAGTTGTTTACAAAATAAGTTGAGTATTTGGTGAAAAAAAAAAAAGTAACTTGTTTTAAAATTCACATCATTTGACAGCAACATATAGAAGTTGGTATCTGATTCAATGAAATCACAATTTCAAAAAACATATAGAAGTTGGTATAATACAGTTTTCATAAGTCAAAAAGTAAAGTTACTTATTAGTTAGGTTAGCTAAGCTATCCTAATTGGGGCCACATGTCTAAGAAATAAATGCAGCGATAGAAGATTATTGTTTTACTTTTTGTTTTTTTGTTTTGTTGAGATGAAGAATGAGATTAAATGTCGAATGCAATAGTCGAGAAATTACTAAAGACAAGATATCTATCTCAACACTCGGGACTTTGATTTCTTCATAGTAAAGAAATATCGCTATTCACATCAAAAATCAACTTTCTTTGTTTTTCTTCTTTGTTCATTCCATGTTTGTAGTGCATTTTGTACTGTCTCGTTGGATTAGGTGGAGACTAAAAGAAAGTGATACAAATTACAAAGAAATTAAAAGAGCCAAAAAAGCAAATATAGAAAGAAATAAACAAAAGGAAACCTCCATGTAGCTTCGAACCATCGTCGTGACCACGCTAGTCCTTATGTCAGTTGACTCTTTGACTCTGCAATTTTGAGTCACTTCAACCAAGACGGCAGGACCCTCCTCACAATTCCTCAAAACCCCGCCACAAAATCCCGATCAAAAATCCAACCCATTTCATTTTCAATCCCATAAAGATGAACACGTTCCTTAAAAACATGGAAATGCCTCCGCCAAAACAGTGATGTCAACGGCGGCCTCAGTCGCAGCCACCGCCATGGTCATCCGCTCCATTTCTCGCGACTTCATACCCAAGGACGTCCACCACTATCTTTCCACCAAAATCAGACGCTTAATGAACTCATCTCTTCGCAACTCACCCTAGTCATCGACGAGTTCGAGGGTCTCAACCGGAACCACATTTTCACGGCCGCCCAAGCTTACTTACGACCCACAATCTCCCCAAATTCCAAAAGGTTCAGAGTCACAATGCCGACCCAACAAAACAAAATTTCCGTTTCCATGGAAAAGAACGAAGAGATCATTGACTTCTTCGACGGAGTCAAACTCCAGTGGAAGCTGGTCTCAACCCAAACCTCGCCCAAGTACATAGGCGGCCCAGGATCCGAATACGAGTCCACGCTCATGTCGGAGCTCCGGTACTTCGAGTTGAGCTTCCACAAGAAGCACAAAGACTTGGTTCTCGGTTCTTACTTGCCATTTGTGTTGCAAAAGGCCGAGGAAGTTAAGGAAGAGAGGAAGACCTTGAAGCTTTTCACTTTGAAATATGGGAGAAGGATTCAAGTAGTGGGAGGGTCCATGTGGCAATCAGTGAACCTTGATCACCCCGCGACGTTCGACACATTGGCAATGGATGAAGAGGTCCACAAGACGATAGTGGAGGATCTTGAGAGGTTTGTGAGGAGGAAGGAGTATTATAGGAAGGTTGGGAAGGCTTGGAAAAGGGGATACTTGCTGTTTGGGCCTCCTGGGACTGGCAAGTCGAGCTTGGTTGCTGCCATGGCCAATTACTTGAATTTTGATATCTATGACTTGGAGTTGAGTGAGATTAGGAGTAATTCTCAGCTCAGGAGGTTGATGATGTCCACGGCGAACAGGTCCATTCTTGTGGTGGAGGATATTGATTGCTCCATTGATCTACAGAACAGGCTTGCAAATGCCAGGGCCGCCGGCCCTCGTGCTTTTAATCCTCCGAAGACTGAGGTAACTAATGCTTTTGTGCCTTCTGCTTTATGGAACTTCATTTGTCCTTCGATATACAGAACCATCATTTGCAAATTTAATCTGCTAATTGTCAAGGGTACAATTTTAAAACGTTAGTGTCGTGCTAGTGCTCTGTCTTTGCTTGTGCTAAAAACAACCACGGGTTGAAATTGAAATTCACATCTTGGTTGAATTGTTGTGTACTGATTAGAACAAATGACTGGTGTGGAAACATGTTTGCTGGTAACCTTGTTTTCATCTGAAAATGGCTTTGGATGTTTAAATTCCCTGCATCAGCAGTGGATTTCTTCTACTAAAATGAAGCGAGTAATATGTTAATTCTTGGTATTTGACTATTTGGTAATCAATGTGTTTGCTTGGTGGACAGTAGAATGAATTCCGTCAGGGCTAACAACTCTGATCTTTAAGCTATAAAATTTGGGGTACATCTAAGAATATGACGCAACTGAATCATCTTTTACATGAACATCCCCTTCTGTTATTGAATAGCATACATCCAACTGGAATGTTAAGTTTTGTGTTTAATAATGTCATGGATCACTCCACCTGTTGCCAATTGGTTTGGTTGGATGCTGTAACTTCTATATTAACATATTATTAAGTTTAAGCATCTTGGTTGTCTTTAATGCATTTCATCCCAGAGAGAAGATGATAGAGCTGATCAATGTCATGCATATTCCATCTGTTGTAGGTGACTCTGTCAGGATTACTCAACTTCATAGATGGACTGTGGTCAAGCTGTGGCGACGAGCGGATCATAGTCTTCACTACCAATCACAAAGAGCGGCTTGACTCTGCCTTGTTACGTCCTGGTCGAATGGATGTGCACATCCACATGTCCTTTTGCACCCCATGTGGGTTCAAAATTCTTGCTTCTAACTACCTTGGAATTATGGAGCACACACTTTTCTTTGACATAGAGAAGTTGATAGCCACAATGAAGGTTACTCCGGCAGAGATAGGAGAGCAGTTACTGAAGAATGAGGAGCCTGAAGGTGCATTGAGAGACCTACTTGAGTTCCTTGAGAGGAAGAATAGAGCAATTGAGGAAGCTGCAAGTAAGTCAGAGAGTTGAGCACCAAAAGAAACACATAGGGAAACCGATGAATTATAAATTGGCAGATGCACGAACTGCGGAAACAATGAAAGAAGGATTTCAGGACCAAAAGGGAAGGTATACTTTCGAGAGGAAAATACTTAGATCTCGAACTATCTACTGCTACTGGGTATGATTCTATATGAGCAGTTTCTTTGTAGCTGCATAATATAATATATAAATTAATAGTGAAATTATCAGATTTAGTCTCAGACTCTTTTATTAATGAAAATCATCTTAATGGCAATCTATCTTCTTTTTGAATTTTGAGGATACTTGCTTTCTCAGTATAGTAGGAATGACTAAATAAAGTGATATATTTTTGCTCCATTATACGAGTTATAACATGTATTGCAGAAAAGGGAATTGTTTTTGCAAACACTGATGAACAAACTCATCTGGTGCTTTACTAGAGTGAGAGAGCAGCGCATACACATAAATCCTCTATGCATCATTCTGCATATTCGTATTTAATGCTTCTTCATCAACCTGACGACCAATCCTTTTCTATTTTATCAAGAACATCTTCAATCAAACCTTTGAATTGATTAAACCTGAGCAGTTAGTTAATTGGTAGATCAATCATTGTCTTCCAGCAGATTATGCACTCTATAACTCCTATGAAATGTTCGTTTATGCAAGTTTACACGGGAATTTTAATTTTTATTATTCCTCATTGTATAAACATAAACAGGTCAGGGGGACAAAGAACCAAAACGATGAGCATTAGAGGTTACATAGAAATCATTTGCAAACAATTCATGAGCCAATGTAACAGCTACAATAAAAACAACTATATTACACTCTCTTGGTCTGAGAATAATTTGGTTGTAGATATGATAGAAGGAATTAAAACTTCTAAAATGGCTTCCCTCTTTCTTCAAAACTAAGAATCGTGCGAAGAAAATAAACAAAATACGCGTTCATAGCTCCAAACCTATATCAGTGAGTTTCAATCCGACACAGAAAGCCAGGCTTTCAGCTGTGGGATCTGTTGTAAAATTTGGGTTTTCCCTTTTATAAAATTTATTAAAACAGAAAATGAATTTGAGGGAAAAAAAGAAGAAGAAGAAGAAGAAGGTTGAGACAAAAATAAATAGGCTAATAGATAATATAATATATATATATATATATATATATATAGTAAAACCAAGGTGAGAAAACAAGCCTGGTATGGTGAAACAGGACAAAATACGCTGTCGTAAAGCCTTTGTAGCCTCCCTACATGCAGGTGCTGACGGTCTACAAGACTCCAAGATACGACCCCAATACAAGCAACCAAAGTTTCGCTATGAGCACGTTCACAGTCGTATAGAATCTCTAGGTCACAGAACCGTTGCCCAAATAATAGTAAAATATGGAAGGTAGTAATCAAAGTAGTGGTATGCAAATGAGGAGTAGAGATAACCCTTTTGTTGTAAACAACTTGGGGAACATTGTTGCCTTTTATAGGCTCCAATTATCTCATGTAACCTCCATCATAAAACACACCATAAAATCTGAAAATTAAATCCAAAACGAAACTCTTACATTAAATTAAAGATTTTAAAATCTTTTAAATTAAATACCAATAGGATCAATGATGGAGAATAAAGAACATCTAGGTGTATTCTCAAAAGGCTCCAAAAACCTCAGACCGTGCCTAGAATTTTTTTCAAGATCTCCTAGCTTTCTCGTCTGGCAGCGCTCATCAGTGGTGGTTCGCCATGCCGACTGGGCTGCTGTCGCCTGCCGGGCGGGTTTTGATAGCAATGGCCGTGTAGTCTTCTAAATGGGGGTGGCTCGAGGTTTGGCAAAGGAGTCCTAGCTGATCGGATAGTGCAGGTTTTGGTGGGTCGTCGGAGCTTCCATGACTTCTGGCGGCGGGGTTTTCGTCGGGAGCTCTCCTGAACATGTGATGGTGGCGTGGCTATGACGGTTTTCTGGGTGCTGGAGTGGCAGCGCAGCTTTGGTGGTCTGGGAGGATCGCTGTAGGGGCGGGGCCATGGTGGATTTGGAACGATCGTGGTGGCGGCGTGGCTAGGCGGTTCTGCGAGATCTTGTGGGGGTCGAAGCCACTACAGGTCTGGCGGTGTCGTCGCGCTGGCGGAGGATGGTTTGGGTGGCTGGCTCGGGTCAATCTTTTGTTGGGCCTTGGGCTGGACTCATTTCCTTGGGCTGCTCTCTTGGGCCTTACTTTGGGCTGGTTTTGTCCTAGTTTTATTTTTATTTTTTTAGTTACTATAATATTTCCTTGTTTTGGGAATCTTAGGTTTGTATTACTCTCTAATTTTGTTAGGGAACTACGCACTTTCATGCCTCTAGCAAATCCTCTTGAGTAGTTACGATGGAGGATTCTCGAGACAAGGGCGTGGGAAGCTTTTGGATCCCGGGTCTCCTTGCCTAGTACTTGACTTTGAGTCTTTTACTACTTACTTCTTAGTTCTCTCTAGTTGTACATCAATTGAGGTCTCTAGGCGACTAGGTTTACTTTTCAAAAGAGAGGTTTTGTAGTGAGGATTTGATCTTCTGTATGTAGGCTCAATAAGTGAGCGCATTTGTTAACAGTGAGGGTCACCTGCCCTTTGCCTGGTAGATTATACCATGCATGATTTTGGTGTAAGATAACATTCGATGTACGTGTCTTCTAGTCATGGATAAATGAATGAAATTATCTCCTTTTCACGAAAAAAGAAAAGAAAAAATGATGGAGAATAAAGAGGCAAATTAATTTATTTCATTTGCGTCAATATTCTTTAGTATAAGACTTAAAGCCAATGGTAGTTATCTCACTCCATTTATCAACCTCTTAACATCATCTAGTACGAGAGATAATTTTTCTCTTCTCGACTTTTCTTTGTCGCCAGCACGCCGCCAGGCCAAACTTATTCGTCCTTCACTTAGCTCGGATCTCCAATCCATTTTCTTGATTCCCCTGCACTCGGATCATTTCCACTATCCGGTTTCCTCTATCGATTCATCCCATCTCAATCCTTAAATTTCCCTGTTCTCCCAAAATCCAAATATCAGGTGTAGAGGTAGTGACTTGGAAATTGGCTACGGCCTTGGCCATCGGAGGTGATGAGGCTCAGCGTGACACAGTGGTGGATCCTTTCCCAGAGCCCGTCTATCACTTCTTGGTCGAACGTCTCATCTTTGTCGACATTACTGTCATCCTGGCGTACCGCTTTTTGGCTTAGAAATCTCAAATCTTGCCAGTTGCGAATTATGGTTTGGCAGTGCATGAGTGGTCAAATGACCGATTTTGCTTCCGCTTCGTGAATCCGGCGAACAAGAAATGAGTTCTAGCTAAGTCCCTATTGTGGGAGTCGTTTATCTCCATATCCAGTAAGTTGGAGATAACCCACAACCACCAAGGCTTGAGGGCTGAGAGCCTTTCTTCGGTATGCCGCTGGTCTTCAGTACATAGCTATAACAACAACTTGCGAGAGATTGTAGCCCCCCTCAACATATACGGTCGCTGGTCCCTGTAAAACATAATCCAAGCCCTGTGTGGTACGGGACTTAGACCATCCGATGATCAAGTCAACATATAGCTCATAGTAGTAGGCTAAGATGAGAAGATATGCATTACCAGAGATGATCAATGATGCCTCCTTATATAGGAGACAATAGTTGGGGTAAAATGATCAATTATAACGTGTAATCCTTTCATTTTTATCTAATTGTATCCGAACCCTAGGGAGGCTACTTGTCTTTTAAGTAAGGATTTAGAGTTAGATTCTCTTTCCTTACTTAGGCCATTTGGGATTAACTAAAATACCACAGGCCTTATCTGTATAATTCATTTAGGGCATGTTTACTTACTTGGAATGGGAGGGAATGATTACGGGGTAAAAACATTCCTGCGTTTACTAACACATAAAGGAATCGGAATGATTCCAGGTAAAAGAATTCCTGCGTTTACTAACACATGAAGGAATCGGAATGGATGTAGGTCCCACCTCCTTATCAGGAATCGATTCCTGAATACTCAGGAATTCGATTCCGAAGGGGGGAGATGGGTTTAGGAATCATTCCTCCGGAATCAATACCGATTCCTTTCTTCTCCCATTCCACTTGTCTCCGATTCATGATTATTTTCCATTCCAAGTAAGTAAACGTGCCATTAGATCTCTACCGGAGGCGTATCTCAACTCAATAGTCAATAAGGATTACTGATAGGAGTATAAAATGCAACAATTATAACGTGTAATCCTTTGATTACTGATAGTCAATAATGTTTATCTTTTTCTTGTTCACCTCTGTCTCCTCCACCTCCTTAAACTTCCTCGCTGCCTCTTCCGACAAACCCACTTTGCCACCCTCAGATCCAAGTTCACTGTTACTCTCCACATCACACTATTATATCCTCTCACGGACATCACCACACCCTTCATCACCACACAATGACAATGAACCCAGAACCTCGTCGGATTCTCCACTTCGTTCGGTCCAACACCCAGTCCACTTCTTCTTCAAGCCCTCACTCTCATTCCGATTCATTTATGTGTTAGTAAACACATGGGTGTTTTTACTCCGTAATCATTCCATTTCATTCCATTCTATTCCAAGTAAGTAAACGTACCCTTAAGTTGGAAGCTATGTGGCTTAAACATGAACAACGTTTTCATAATATTCTCTCAAGCTGCTTCTAACCACTACAATGGTAATCCTATCCAACATTTTACCGCATTCATCAACTGCTTTCAATACTTAGCTAAAAATTTTAACAACTTTGGACATCTTTTTTCTCTTAAGAATGCACTTCGTCAACAGCTAGCTCAAGTTAAGACCAATTAATTCATTCTCCTAGTCCTACTCTTTTTCATAAAGAAACTTCCCTTTTTAGTTAGCTTCAGGACATTTTTGTTTTTGAGGAGCTTTTCTAGCATCAACGAGTGTGTACCATGCCAATTGTTTACTGCATGGTGATAGAAACGCTAATTATTTTCAAACTCAAGCTTTGATTCGCAAAAAAAGAAAGCAAATTGCTTACCTAACTGATGATCATGGCATCACCTTATCTGATATTACTCAAATTTCTAGTTTATTGACTACTTCTTTCCAAAAATGCTTTACCCCTTACTCACTGCCCTACATTGTATAATATTACATCTTTTGTTGATTGTATACATCATGTTATTACTGAAATTGATCATATTTCCTTACTTGCTTCGGTCACTGAAATGGAGATTTTCAGTGTTGTTTCTCAAATAGGAGCCCTGAAAGCTCCAGGACTTAATGGGTTACATGCCCTCTTTTATACTGGAAGGATATTAAAGATCATGTGGTTCCTTTAATACAATATTCCTTTAATTCAGATACTTCTTTAGACATGACTGATCATGCATACAATTATAGTTCTATTACCAAAGAATTCACATACTAAAATAGTTAACCATTATAGGCCTATTAGCCTTTGCAATATTAGTTATAAGATCATCTCTAAAATTCTTGTTAATTGACTCAGACCTTTGCTTCACAAGTGCATATCAAGTTAAGTTATCAACAACTTAAGGTGCCTTTGCTCCTGTTTAGTCTATTTTTGACAATATTTTAATAGTTCATGAACTGTTTTCTGGTTTCAATCGTACTAAAAATAAATTTGGAGCCATGGCCAACATCCCACCCAAAGTGCGTTTGTTTATTTGGAGACTACTCAGAGGCAATTTACCTACAAGAAGAGCTCTCTCCCATAAGGTTAGTCTTCTTGATAGCAATTGTCTTTTTTGTAATCGAAGATGGATTACACCTATTCAGAGATTGTGATGTTACCACATGCTTTAGGATGTGTACCAAATTGGGCCTTTTGGCCAAGAATGAGGCTGCTTCATGTGTGGAGGATTGGGTGCTGAATGTCATTGACAAACTGGATGGTAATCAACGTTGTGCTTTTTTCATGGCACTTTAGGTCATATGGTCTGAAAGAAATAATGTCTTGTGGAACGGGAGTTTCTTCTGTGCCTCAAATGCAACTCAATGGGCTAGTACATTTCTTGAGGAATATCAGTAGCTTCATGTGCATGGAAATGCGAAAGGTAGAAGGGAAAAGACCAAATGGCAGAACCCTCCTAGTAGGCGTCAGAAAGTGATTGTGGATTGGAGTTACCGGGCTGATTATGGTGATGGTGGAGTGGGAGTTGTGATACGTGATGAAAATGGTATGTGCTTGGCAGCTCTAGCTCGGTATTTCCCACATGCTTCATCTGCTTTACATATGGAGGCTGAAGCATTTAGAGCTGGGCTCTTATTGGCGATCCATCAGGACATGACCATTATTGATGTTGAGAGCGATTGCTCCCTTGTTGTTACTGCTCTACAACGTGAGGTGGAAGATAGATATGAAATTGGGCTTATTATCGATGACTGTAAGTCATATTTGACATCTTTTCACTCAATTCAGGTTGGTCACATCTTCCGTGAAGCAAATGGTGTAGCCAACAGGTTAGCACACCTGGCTAGTTTTAATTACATTTCTTATGTATGGTTAGATGAGACTCCTGTTATTATTCGGGATGTTCTCTATGAGGATGTTTGTAATCTTTGTAATGTAGCACGAGGTTCAGGTTTTATGTTCCTCGCGTTGCAAAGTATTACTTTAGTAAATGGAACCGGGCATGGGGATGTGTCTCCCAGCTAGGTTGGGTCCCAAACCCCTTAAAAAAAATGCTTATGATTATAGAAGTTTTGCCAGGAAAGGAAATCAAGCTCAAGCCCCGAATACACTTGAATCTGATTTTAGCATTAATTTCTTTAACAACCTTTTTCAGAGCTTCCGCTCAACTCATGATTATATAAATTAGGAGTATCTCAAATATTGTCTTGTTGCTTTTGGTCTTAGTTCTACCTGGATTGACCTAATAATGAATTGTGTTTACCTCTGTCCAATTTTCTATAATCCTGAATGGCCAACCTCAAACTTCTTTTTCCCCAAAAGGGGCTTAAGGCAAGGAGATCATTTATATCCGTATCTATTTATTCTTTGTCTTGAACCTTTAATTTGTTCCCTTAATATCTTGTCTCTTAATACCAAGAACCATGTTGGTATTTTTAGTTCTCCTAATGGTATCAGGATTTCTAACTAATTCTTTGCTGTTGATTGTTTAATTTTTTTCTAAAGCTTCTTCCACGTACTGTTGCAAGACATATCCTGAATAGTTTGAACCTTTTTAGTAAAGCCACTGGTTTGCAGATTAATTACCACAAAGCGACCATTTATTTTTCCCATAATGTGCCTTCTTCATCCTGTTTGGCTCTCAGCAACCGATTAACTCGAAGGATTTAATTCTTAAGATGCAAAAACAGATGGCTAGCTGGAAAGATGATACTCTTTCTCGAGAGCAAGTAAGCTTACTCTTTTAAAGGCTAATCTTTCTGGTCTTCCCAATCATGTTCCATCTTGTTTTAAATGTCCTTAAAAAAATCACTTATGCTCTTGATAATGAATGTAGAAGATTTTTGTGGGATAAAGATCTCTATTCTCTTGTTGCTTGGTCTACAACTTGTCTTCCTAAATCAAATGGTGGTCTTAGTATTAGGCCTGCTGCTGATTTTAATGTTGTTGCTAAGCTTGGGTGGAAAATACTTTCTAATCCTAGTAATATTTGGGTTATATTAGTTACTACTAAGTATTGAAGACGTGGTTCTTTATGGAATGTTAAAAAAATCTTCTTCTAGTTCTCTGGCTTGGAAAGGTATTATTGATTCCAGATTCCTTCTACCACAAGGTATGTCTTGGATAGTGGGACATGGAACTTCAATTAATTTTTGGCTTTTTAATTGGGCTTATTCTTTTTTCCTTATTAATTTTATTGATCCTAATTCTAGGTCAAATATCAATACTGATGATTTGGTTGCTGATTTTATTCAATACAACTCACGGAATGTACGTTTCAAAATTACAGACTATTCTTCCCCATGAGGCAGTCATGAAGATATAGTTTGGGGACCTACTGATCACGACAAGTTTACTATTAAATCAACTTTTAATCTGCTGAAAAATTCTAGAATATGTTGACGTATGTCATACATCAAGTATTTTGAATATTTTAGACCGTTGGATTTAATTAAAAGTTGAATATATCTAACGGTTTGAAATATTTAATAGTGGTAACCTGTTTACCCATTAACCTATATCAATTTTTTTTTTATGATTCCCAATTACATATTGAAGATAAAATTTAGAAAACCCTAAATTGAAAAGGAGAAGAAGAACTCCTCAACTTTCTCTCTCTCTCTAGATTTCTATTCGATTCTTCCATCTTCTTTCACTTTCTTTGACTTTCAATCTAGTTTAATCTGGTCCCTTGTCAAATTGTAGTCTTCTACTGAGTTTAATTCTAGTTCTCAGTAGATTTGTAAGTGGGTCATCCATTTACTGAAACTGATGGATGAAGATCCCCCTTTGGCATGCCTCCAGTAAAGGGAAGGAGAAGTAATTCCCTGTTCCTTTTTCAATTAACCATAATTGTATTACTATAAGTGCTTCTGAACTCATTGCGGTTCTCCGCCTTTAGTGCTTTGTGCACTCTTTTCTTCTTCCGCTTTTTCTTTAATGTTGTACGATTTTTGCTTACAGTTCTTTTGTTTTTACAGGGTCGCGGATCTTGTTTCCTCTTCCCATCAAAAATTAAAATTATTTAAACGGGAAGAAAGAGGAATTAATGTGGATCTTTCGGCACTGGAGGATGGGTACTCCAAATTCCGCTATTGTCTGGTGGGTATTATTCTTTCTGAGAGACCTTATAACCGTCGCTACTTCAAAAACACGGTGATTGATCTATGGCGGCATCCGAATGATTTTGTGATTCGTGATTGTGGGGACAACTGGTATCTCTTCTAGTAGTGAAACTTTACGTATATATAGTAAATGAGGCGTGAGTCTTTAATTGTACATTAAAGTCTTCTATTTTGTCAGAAATTATTCTATGCACCGACGGTGCAAATGACCCAACACTTATAAGACGATCTCAACCCTTGATATTTATAATTAATGTTAATAACCTAAGAGTGTATTTAATATAATCTAACCATCTATTTATGTCGGTGCAAGTGCACGTCGGTGCACTAAATCCTCCCCCTTATTTTGTAACTAATATTTTTCTTGTGTAAATCTTATCATCAAAGAGATAATTACTCGTCTGACAGTGCATTTTACTATAAATTACAACAATCGAGGTGTAAAGTGGTAATTATGGTTGTTTTTATGATAATTACTTGAAATATGATTCCATTTACTAAAAAGACGATCACTTTACCAATGTCACAGCAAATGTTTTGTTTATATGGTAAATGATCCTATTAGACCTAAAACTTATCAAGTCCTTATTCTTGTAATCTAGTCGTTCTTTTTATAATTAGAGTCATTTCTTTTGTAAATTATATCATCAATGAGATACTTTACAATAAACGACCACATTGGATGTATTTAGTAATAATTATAGTTGTAATCAAAGTAATTACTATATTTACGATCTTCATTCCAAGTTTTTGAACGATTTACATATAAAACAATAAATGAGTACTTAGTATGGTAATTTTTTTTTAAAAGTACACATGTCAAATTATAAGTGGATAACCTGTTGCTTGTGCAATAGGTTTTACCAATTAATTTAATTTAATATATATTTATTAAAAAGTTGATGCATGACAAACATCAACACACCTTAGACTTCTGCTGACACAACATATTGCTGGCCATTCTAAATCTAAAATACTTCTAAAAATGTGGAAACTTAGAATTCCTCCTAAAGTGAAAATGTTTGCTTGATAGCTGATTAGACAACTTTTATCTGCAAAATATCATATTTACTCAGTACTTACATTGACCGTTCTTTCCCCTTTAGTCATAAAAACATTGAAACTCTAGATCATCTTTTTTCCCACAGTTCTTTTGCTTCTCAACTTTGGCATCTCAATTTTCCCTCATTTCCTTATCATTCTTGAATGGCTGGAACATTTGGCTATTTTAAATGATGATTCTCTAAGTGTTGCCCTAACTATTGCTTATTTTCTTTGGAAAGCTAGAAATGATCTTATTTTCAGAAATAAACATTTAACCAGAAATAAACATTTAACCTCTGTGCAAACCTATTATTCTACTTCTAGACTTTATACAAGTTTTTGTTTAGTTAAACCCCAAACCTCC
Source organism: Rosa lucieae (assembly GCA_024704745.1). Classification (NCBI taxonomy): domain Eukaryota; kingdom Viridiplantae; phylum Streptophyta; class Magnoliopsida; order Rosales; family Rosaceae; genus Rosa; species Rosa lucieae. The sequence goes on along the minus strand of CM045497.1, from coordinate 21,706,188 downwards.
TCCTAAAATACCTCAGTCTGGTTTTATTAAATGGTGCCTTCCAAATCCTGATTATCTAAAGTTAAATTTTGATACTAACTTTAATTCTAGTGCAGGGGGGTTTTGTTTTTCGTGATTCTGTAGGAAATCCAATTCTAGCTGCTTTCAGTTTCAGAAATGCAGAAATTATAATTGCAGAAACCTTAGCCCTTCATGTTGGTCTGTATGAGGCTATTCTACATGGATATACGCATTTAGAAGTAGAAGGTGACTCCAAATTACTTACTGACAATATCAGTGGTCATTACCAAATGATTTGGCAATGACCACTGATATCAAATGCCTAGCTACTCAACTTCATATATCATCTTTCAAACATATTAAACAAGAAACTAACTTTCTTGTGTTAGCGCAATGTTTAATTGATTGGCATTTTCTAAGTGCAACAACCAAGAGTCATGTTTCTTGTAATAGCTTTCTACTCTTGGATCTTTGAAAGAATGGAATGCTTCAAGCTTCATGTACAACTCTCATCAATCAGGTATTTGTTGCATACATGTGTATGCTTGTCAAGTGGTTAAGACTAAACTTGTCTTTAAATCCTATTGTAGGATGCGAAAATTCTTTTAATCCTAATGTACTGATATGAGAATTTTTGGAAGGTTTTATCCAAAGCATTCAAACTTTCTTAAATTGGTTTGTGGGCTTTTCCTTTCAAACGTTTGATTTTAATCCATGGATAAAAACCTCTTCTGAAAAGCCTTTCCGTAGTAGAAACTGTAGAAGACCCTAGTTCATTCCTATCTTATATATATATGTGTGTGTGTGTGTGTGTGTGTGTGTGTCACTTTGTTAGGGGGGGACACGAGAACAAAAAAGATATATCTACTACGTTTATAAAGAGCTTTCTGAAAGATCAGAAAGTATTGAGCCAATATTGATGTTGAGAATTCTTCATGAGCTGTTCCTTGTTTATCTTTTGAAGGATTATCAAATCTCAAACTTTTTCTATCAAAACGTTTTCTGGTTTTATGCTTCATGTGTGTTGCTAGTTCATGCATGATTTGTGCCTTGAGGTGATTGACAACTGAGGTGAGAGTTGTGCCATCTCAAGATTGACAAAGGAGAACAAGTTCGCTGATCTGAAAGTAGCAAAGACGAGAAGACACCGCTGCCCACTAGATTGGTTCTAGTACATGAGTTGTGTGATCTTTATGTACTTTCCTCTTTATATACTGGATTGTTCACGGGCATAGTGCTCGCAGTTGTTTACCTCTTTGGAGGGATTTACTGCGTCAACAGATCTTGTGTTATGTGTGATGATTTTACTTCGGATGGTTTAGAAAATTGAATAATCATAATATCATCAAAGATCTGCATCTTCAATTAGGACTCAAGTTCTACTGCAATCCTAAATTAGGATGTGAACAGGCCTGCACTCCTAAGACTGATTTCTAAAGTTGTTCACATTTTGATCAATTGCTTTAGTTAGGAAATACATCCATTATGTAATTATATCTTGCCAATGCGATAGCCCATATTGGTCATGGATCCCCTCCTCAAGCTTGGGTAATGCTCTTCCTCTTTCGGTTAATCAAGCTTTTCTTTTTGATTCCATAGATTCTGGTTGCAATAGGGGTTTTGTTTTGTAATTTGTCTTTAAGTATTGAAAAAAAAAATCATCTTTAAAGAAGTTCTGAAAATTACAGTGTACAATCACATGGCTATAACTCAGCATGCACAGTCACTACAACAAATATGGGCATTAGTGACCAAATCATAGTGACCAACTTGTAATTGGTCATTAATATAATGGAATTAGTGACCAACATTATCTATTGGTCACTGAACTAGTTATCACTAAAATTTTTCAAACTCCTGCCTAATTATTTTACTGCGGTGACCAAATGCAAAATTAATAGTGACCACCTTAGGTTTGGTCACTACGTGTTATTAAAAACTTGCAAAGAAACGCTGTCGTTTTCAGAGTTAGTGACCTACTTTCCATTTTTCTTTGGTGAATTTTCTAATGGCAAGGTTTCGCGGTCGAGATGTTTTGCGGTTTCCAAAACATTATAGGCGCGCTCCGATTCCCAAATTGTGAATAAAAGTGGATATTGCGATGCCCATGTGTTCGACTTAGAGTCTCGGACTCTGACTCAAATCTTCTCCTCCGCTCCTATTGCCTTCTTGACCGTTCCTATTGTAAGTATCTCTTGCACTAAGCTTGTTGAACTGATTCCACTCCATGGTTGAGCTATTTGACTTTGGGTTTTTTTTTTTTGGCAATCAAATTGACTGTAAGGTTTGAATTGAGAGGTTTCATGAAGCAATTTGGTAGTCGAGTTAATTTTAGGGTTATGGGTGTCTGGGTTTTGATTTTCCAGATTTCTGATTTTTAATGTTCAGGTTGCTCGGCTACTGTGAATATAGATGTAACTTGGCTTTTCATATTTCTGGTTCAAGGGTTAGCTGGAGACGAAGGAGAAGGGTCGACAAATAAACAATTGGCTTTTCATATTTTTGGGTTTGGTAAGAAGTTGCCAATAGTTCGATTTTTTTTTCTCTCCCATATAACTTGATCATCTATGTTTATGTTCTTTTGTATTATCACTTCTGCATATTGGGGATTTAGGAAGTTAGAAGTTGATTTTCCAAAGAGTTGTCAAAAGGTAAGCATACATGCTCGCTCGCTTCTATGACAGTTTGCTAGATGTGCTCACATGTTTAGTATGAAAATGATCTTTTATCATTGTTAGTTAGATTGTCTGAAGTTTCTCAACTTCATTGAATATAATTATCCCAGATCTGTGTTCAATATTTGTTTTGATCTTTTTATTAGTTCTTAGAAAGGGGGGGGTTGCTTATAAATAGAGGTCAGCAGATCTTCTTTACAGAACATGATGTACTCATCTTTGAGTCTGTAGCTAGCTAGAGCTGAGACGTGAGGGAGAGAGACAATGAATACAAATGAAAGAAAAGAAAAGAAAAACTACTGAAAAAGTTATGTGTGCATTTTGTGGTTGGATCTTAGTAATGCCATATGTTGATCATTTTGGCATAATTTCATCTTTCATGCCATAACTTCTGATATGAGTACCTTTAATTTTGGAGTGATATTTGATACATATCCCTTTGTTTTCATATACCATTAATTTCATCAACTGTTTCATATATAGTTGGCAGGTTTGTGTAAATGTCCATTTCATGTTTCTTTCAATTTGTAATTTACATATGAATAACTGCTTTATATCTCAGTCAATAAAATCTTTACTTTCATTGCTTCAGTTGTAATTACGAACGTTATTGGCCTGATTTGGGGTCCTATTACGACGGAATGGATTCAAGTGGAGAATGTGGTGTGCTTGCTGAGACCATGTTTTACATTCCAGCTAAAACCGAGCTAAAGATTGGTAATTTTCAGAAGTGCATTTTAGTCAATGAATGTAGTTTTGTGATTTGGGTTTCATTATTTTGGTTGGGTATAGGATAATAACCTAATACAACAAATGATTTGGATCTCTTTTTCCCCTTCTGTTTTCTATATATTATTGTCTTTTGTTTTAAAGATTGTGTTCCTCGGGATTTTTGTAAACTTTTTTGATACATGTACAGGTACAAATTAAAGATTAAGGAATGTTCCACTTCTGTATAGCTGACACATAACATGGCTGAAGGGAGAGAACAGAGCAATACAAGTTCTCTGAGAATTGCTTGCATTCGTGGATAGACAAAAGGTGCAAATTTAACATTGAAGCTGCAGGACCCTTTTTTTTTTTTTTTTTTTTTTTTTTGCAAGAGTGGTCTATAAAGTATATGCATCTATCCATGTCATCATTTAATGTTGTATCCTCAGTATTTACAAATATAGATCGAGTATTAGTGGCCACTGCATTGTTGTAGTGGCCACTGAATCTGGATTATATTTGTCAGTTTGGGTATAAATTATGTAAGACTTCATTTTTGAATGCCGCTCATAAAAGAATTTGATTTTTAATTTTGAAACCAACTCGCCTTACCGCCTACATTGATTATATCTGTCACTATTCATATTTTGATTTGTGTTCTGCAATCTAATCAGGTCTCTGATTGCGTCAGGGTTTAATGCTGGTAAGGGATCCGACGTGAAACTCTTCTAGGGGGCCAGAAATCTTGACAGAATGGCTTATCAGGTCTGTAATAATGTTGTTTGTTGTTCATTTTTATGTGTTTTCTAGGGTTATTCTTTTTCGATTTGTGACTAAGTTTGTTTGATTGATGTCTGCAATGTGCATTTTGCTTTATTTTGGTTGTAATTGCAAAGTGGTTTGAACGGGCATGGAAATCTTCTAGAGAAACTAATCTGGAAACCAACCAAATCTTAGAGCTTTGGTACTTTAAATTTTTTAGATATTATTTTAATTGAGTTTGCAGGTTTTGAATTGGGGATTTAAATTTTGTGTTGAGAAAAAGTTCATGGTCAGTGATGTGAATGAATTGAGACGCATTCATCTTCTAAACTGGTTTTTTGTCGGTTCCCTCATAGATAATAGGAAGCCGCAGCTTGAAGAAAGTTCTTGATGCTGTGATTTCCAAGTACAAGTATTTTTGTTCAAGATACTCTATCATGGTGTACATATGACAAGTACAATATGATGTTGAAAACATAATATGATTTAATTTTTCTTTAGGGTTTTGGTTTGATGATTGATACAATTTGTTACAATTGAATTCACAGTGGAATTACTTATGTATCTGTGTTTGGTCTAGCTATGGTTTCCCCTTTGCTAGTTGGAGTTTTTAATTTAACGGTGGTCAATTTGGACTTACTGTGTTTAGTGGAGGGCTGCAGAGCGAATCAAGAAGAGTAGTACATGGTGGAGAGATGGGTTCAGCCTTGGCAACAGCGGGATCAATGTATATGATTGAAGGTGAGAAGGGAGTGAGTCATGGAAATAAGGCTCAACTTTTCATTCACGCATACTGCTTTGAACTTTTTTGTTTCACTCTTGTCTACAGATTTCGTATATGCATTTGTTTGTTAAGCATGAAAATGTTACAGACAGTACTATTTGAATCTTTAAAGAACTGGTGGCAGGTGAGACTGAGAGTTTGACCAAGAGTGAAAAGACATGGTGAGAAATGACCAACAAATTCGACGACTCGATCTAACACAATTCCTTATGGTTATTGAGATTAGTTTATTTCATTTTCCAAAATTTTTTAATTTCAAAATGTAGCAGTCTATTTGATTAGGTAGCAAGAAATAGTAGCTTGGTCTTCGTTTCCAATATTCTAATGTTTTTGATTGTTAGATTGGAGTTGCCTTGCAGAGGGCATTACCATTATTTTCATACTTCCTGGAGCTTTCAATATTCATCACGAATTAAATGGGATGTAATCTGAAATTCATTCTTGATTTTCATGTAGTCTAACTTGAGTTATAACTGTTATCAATCCTTTTACCAATAATCTTTAGTTTTGGAATTTTATTCTTATGTTGAAGCATCTCTCTTGTTTACACAGTGTGCGTACTAATCAATAATTCAAGATTTGATAGATTAGAAGGCATATATGGCCCCAGCTGCAACAAATTTGTTGGTTGGAAAAATTGTTGGCATTCTTGAGAACGAAGCATCCTTCACTGCCGGGATTCATGATCAAGTTGATGAGATTAAGCTAGATCTGGACAAAAGGTCAACCTCTTTGTCTTCTCAGATATCCTTATGTTCCTCAGTTTAAGTTTCTTGGCCAAAAGGGCCAAGCTCTTTATCTTTTGCCTCTTCTCCATATTTTTCTAATTTCACTGTAAGCTCTTTATCCTTAATTTATTCCTTGTTTTGGTATTTCATCATAATAATCATGCATTTTGTGGTTATGTTATTATAAGTGGATGATTCAGTTTGTTGCTGGTTATGAGTTTGGGTTTGTGTGCTGCATATTCACTAGTCAAACAACAGATTTGAAAATTTTTCATCCTTGCAACTAAGATGCATGACCTATATGTATGCAGGCACAGGTGGAAGGCGAGTGCACACATACATGTAGTGGGAAGTTAGACCCCTTTTTGGCATGTAATTCAATAATTGGTACTGTCCATTCTTTAGTTCCTTCTGCAAGTATCATTCTCAATTATTTTTGTGGATTTATGTCAATAACAATGTACCTTTTTCGAGTTTGGGATTATCGGTGATCTGGGTCAGGGTTCTAGATTCCATTATCCCTAATTTTTGGGTGTCTCAAATCTTGTTTTAATTGTTTATTCATACTGGGTTTCATTCGGTGAAATTGTTGAATTTAACATATGATGAAATTATAGTATTAGAGGAGTCAAACAACTAAGAAATCAATATACTTGTAAGTTTAGAATTGGGTTTGTATAATATATCATTGTATTTCTGCTTATTTCTTTTGTAGTTCTTGGAGTGGATTTGGAAAAGGTGGCAGAAATAGCAACAACATCATCTGTTTTGAAAGAGGAAGGGCTCAAGCTGCATTTCAAAATAGCAGTAAGAATAGCCTCTTTTTTGACAGGGTATGTGGTCTTAATTTTTGAATTATAGGCCTCTTTTCATCTTTAGCAGTTGTTTTTGTTTAGAATTAACATTCATGAATTGGATGCACTATTCTCAGGGACATATCGCTAGCACTTCCCAGCTTTGTGCTCAATACAACAGCAGAGGAATATCAATTACCCAGAAGTAGACATAATTAAAGCCAGAAGTGTTCTCTGCATGACTGCATGCAAGAAGATAAAGAATATTGAGAATCATGGGCAGGGAAAAAGTCCGGTGTTCTATTGGTTACTTATCAGCAATGCCTCAGGACTTTGCCTTCTTCACAAGAGTTCCAAGTGTATCTATCATAGTTATATATTTGTTTGCATTGCTTAAATAGTTAAGAGTTTTGCACAGATGGGTACTTTTATTGTTCTAGACTCTGTTTTTTTTGTATTTCACAATTTTTGTGAGTATTCATTACAATTTACATATGTTCAATTGTCCAGGAGACCAATATTAAAAGACCTAGAAAGGCTTTTATTTGTAGATTTATATTTTTTTTGATGACCAATGTTTTAGTGGCCTGTTGACATGGTCACTAATATATGTATGTGATTGAGGTTTAGTGACCAAATAATGCCTTTAGTGACCACATTTTACCCTTTCAGTGATCAATACCGTGGTCACTAATGCTATTACTATTAGTGTCCAGATTTTAGTGGTCACTAAAAGTTTTGATTTTAGTGACCAATTATTGTAAGTGGTCACTATATAGAATTAGTGACGGACCTATAGTGACCACCTTTTTTTGGTCACTAAACACAATTAGTGACCAAAATTGCTAGTTTTTGTGACTACTGCATTGGTCACTAATGCTGGATATTGTTGTAGTGAGTATTGTGTACTAATCGATCGAGGTTCATATTGGTACACTGGCTGACTGGCAAGTCTTTTATCACATTCTCATTTAAAGAATTCAAACAGATGGACCAGTGCTAAGAGTTGTTACTTAAAAACCAAATTTGGACTAGGGCCTAAACCTTGCAGGAGCTGAAGGTTGGCTAGCTAGGACTTGCACACACAAATAAGAAACTTTATTCTACAAAACATGGAAGCCAGAAAAAAGAAATAAAGCAGTACAGAAAAATATTGATATTCAACGCTTCTTAGTCAATGAGATAACCAGGTTAATGAACTGGCACTTCTCTCTTTCCATGTGATCGAGAACATTTTCTTCGAACCTACTGAACAATTCGTCCATTGCTTCCTCTCCGAAATGGCTGGCCAGAATAGGCTCTCCCACAGCCCTTATGTCAGTGGAGAGTATTGCAGCCCTTGCTTTCTTGTCAAGGTCACTTTTAGCTTGTTTTATGTAAGAGTCCCAGTCATTTCTGAAAGCTTCAAGGTTTTGCAAAGTAAAAGACCCTTCAGCCTCGATCACCTCCTGTACCTCATATCTTGTGGGTGCATAGTATGGCAAATTGAATATGTCCAACTTTTCCTTCTCAATCAAACCCTGAAACTTATTATTGTAAATCAGTAACAATAAAATTTATTTCATAGCCTAAACGAACAGGGGTTTGTATCTAATTAAAATTAATGGATCTATACATATGCATACATCTAAAACCATGTCATTGAGTTTCAATCCGACAAATTCCCAAATGCAGAGCGGATCATTGCTCGTTATGCTGCCCATGGTTGTGAGGACCATACTACCTCCTGGGACTAGTTCTTGTGCCCGAGATCTCAGAAAGAGTGTGAAGTCCCTTTTGAATTGCTCAAAGTATTCATTAAACACAGCAGGTGAGCTCGTCTTGGCTATGTATATGTTCCCCTTGTTCAGTCCCTCTCCTGCTTTTGTTACCAAACCTTTTGGAACCTGCGGATAGAGATCGTGTTTAATTTCCATTAGTCAATCACTGAGGGAAATTAACATATAACATTGAACTAGGTTTTTGCCGCTAATCTATATGTTGTACGTCCACAGTGTCCACAACGTGATGTTGTCACCATTATTTGGAAGCAAATAATGAGACTATTTTTAAGTTTTATCATAGGAGACTGATTAATATTGAACGAAGTTACAAAATAGATAAATAAGAACTTACCTATATATATATATATATATCCTGTTTCCTTTTCTTTATCAAAAATTAAAATACCAAGTTGGTTAAGAGCTTGTTTGATTAACATCTAAAAATGAAAATCACTATTATATTTTATTTACCCGATTTTGGAATTCATAAGATTGTGCATCTCTTTTCAATATAAATTACTTAATGTTTAATTTTGTCATGTTTTCTTGAAGAGGTCGTTATATGTTAAAATTGATAATAAATCTCACTTAGACAAATGATTTTTGACCTAGAAATGGCATCAAATTAACAGTGCAAGGCAAATTGAAGGAGACCAACAGCTAACCAGCTAGATAGATGGACTAAACATTTACATATTCTCAGAGTTTCTAGGGTTCAATCCATGGGTTCTACAAATTGGCTATAATTCGTTTCTTTTCAAATTTTGATTCCATATAAGAAATATAAGAAATTGTATGGAAATTGATAAAAAGAAACTGTAATGGTTTTTCAAACAAGCAAAAAACAGGATAAAACATACTTTGTGAAAATTTGATGTGGCGAGGAGAAATTGACATGGCTCTAGGCCATGAATCTGAGGCTTGTTTACAGCCTAAGATTGGATTAAGGTTATACTATATACAACAAGTGGAAGTTGTATAATAAAAACCGATCAACAATTTTTTTCTTTCTAAAAAGGTCCGCAACCAAGAGTATTTAATTACCTCAGAGATCCACATGAGAGCATAAGAAGAATGAACAAAGTGGAGAGAGTTGTTAGGAAAGAGCCTCCCATAAAAGGAACCAGGCATTGCTGCAATGAAACAAGGACCCGACTTTTTATCAGGTTCTTCATCGAGCTTCTTATAGAAGCCAGGCAGTGACCTGAACACCGTGTTGAAATCGTTCCTGGGAAGGTCATTCAAGAATGCTTGAAGCGATGGTGGGGGAAGGTTCAGCTTCCGAAACGTGTTCTGGATGTTGTCCATGATGTCTGATACCACCAGAAGGGTATTGGGTCCCGAAGAGCATCCCAAGTCTGCTATTTTCAGACACTCTGGGAAGAGAGTGCTGCAGAGCTCCTCTATGCTTGCGTCCACTATGGGCTTCACCGTCGAAATCACAGCTCTCTAAAACAAATTAAACCAGCTCAGAACATGCATGTTAATATTTTTTTATTAATAAAATTTAACAAGAGAGGTATGGTAGATACAGAGAGACTAACTTGAAGAAGTGAGTGGTTTGCGTAGCTTGTTTTGCCATCTCCGCCATTCATGTGAAGAACCTGCTCTACCTCCATTTTGTTTTGGTTGGTCTTCTCTTTCTGGTTTTGTACATATTTCTGCTAGAACACTTGGATATTTATAGCAGCATGCAGAACTTGCTAACGTCATATATCTGAGCTCAACTGGCGCCGCCTGATTCACGCTATCGACGTCTTTATGAACATAAAAAATTTACGTTAGTTGTTGAGAGCAAGCAATAGCCGAGGTACGTGAGGACCTACCGGATCCTGCGCCCCAGTCCAATTTTTGGTGTCTAATATATATATATATATATATATATGTGTGTGCGCGCGCGCGCGCGTGTTCTGCATATATGATAACTATTAATTGTTATTTGTTAATCGATTTTGTCCTATGCACCTGCCTACCCTCAGGGGTTCTTTATATTTATTGTTTTTTTTTTCCTGCAAGTAAATTATTTTACATGTTAGCTGACTAGAGTTCTATTGTATGCATGTGATATTGATTCAATTAATTTTGTATAATTGTGGAGAGTTCTTATTTCCACAAAAGTGGTTAAGAGGGTTGATGAACTAAAATAAAATGATGATATTATAAGTTTAATAAAAAAAATTAAAAAAACTTGATTGCTTCACATAGATTAAATTTCTAGACCACGTGTACTAGCTCATCGATCTCAGGCGAGTTTACTTTATTTCTTACTAGCCTCTTAACACACGCTTACGCATGTGTCAATTGGCTTTTTTTAATGTTTTTTTTGTACCAAAAAATTAGTTTTACATAATTTATTTCTTCATCAAACTGCAATAAAAAATAAGGAATAATACAGTTTCTGGACTTGTGGTAAATAACAATTGGTGATTCATTGCTCACACATCTATTAAAAACCCTCCCACATTGAGATTAACAGGAATAATACAGTTTCCTGTTTTTCTTTTTCCCATTTTTAATTTACTGTTTTATCCATTATCTATTAAAGTTTATAGTGTTAGAGTTTTAATTAATCAAGGGCAATGGTAGGATTATTGAAAATTTAACCTTAAGCCTTATTGGCTGAATTAATACTGATATATATTATCAATAATAATAAGGAACGTAATTAAACATTTTTTGACTAAGTCTAAGCTCAACTCATTGTAAAATAATAAAACTCAATCCTTGATTTGTGATGCAAAAATTTTGATCGATGACCAGATTCGTGCTTTTAACGTAAGTGAGACTTTTGTAAAAATAATATAGGCCAACTTTCCCTCGCCCTCTAGGTAATCTGTAAAACAGATTTGTCCACTTAGAAGTCTAACTCAACCTAGCTAATTGTATTGAACCTGACACTGCAGGCTAGGGTTGTTAATTAAAAACTAATGTTGATAGTGCTTTTAGAAGAGTAATGCGGTCGTGTTGAGGTTACTCTGCGTGATGAGAGGGACTCTTCATCTTTAGCCTGGCTCGGAGATAGCTACGATCATGACTTTAATTTTTACTAAGCAAATAATTCAGGCTTCGGTTGTTTGCTCTATGTATATTCTGGATTTCGTTTTGTAACGGTGTTTGATCATCGTTGTGAGGCTTAACTGCCAGATGTATTGTTGATACTTTAGAGTTGGATTAATTTTCAAAAGGAAGATTAGGGTTGAGATACATAATCTAACAGCCCAGCCCTAGCCTCTTTTTATTTAGCTGAAATTATGAACTAGTGGCGTTTGGTCACAGATATGTAGGGACTAGAGATGCATGCATCAACTCTATTGAAAGACTACGTATTATATATTAGTCTATTACATTAGTAATTAACAATTGAGAAGGAATAATCCATTAACTACGGACAAGTAGGGTTTTTTTTAATGCAGTAGATGAACTCGCAACTCAATCAGGTCTATACCCATATGTGTGTACACACATACATATATAGGGCTCTTTTAGTGAGGAATCTCTTTTTATGGTCATTTTAAAGGGTCGCTTATTAGACATTCTTTTCAATCACATATTGGGATTTCGACTTTCAGCCAAATTAAAAATCGTTAAAACATTCATAACTGCGATTAACAATTATAAGCATGAACGGTTCAGGTTGGACAAATTCGGTACGTCAATTGATTTAATTTAGTGACCTATATATTAGGACCTAAATATTGAAGAGTTGAGATGCTGAAATGCAATTGAAAAGTGGGTTCCACAAGAGATCCCTTAAAATGACTAAAAAATGAATCCCTTAGTGGTATGGCCCTTTGTGTGTGCCCGTTAGTGGATGCAAATATGTGATAAAAAAATGAGTCCAATAAATTGATGACTGTTAAGGTATCGACTAGATTAAATCAATTGATGAAAAGCCCTCAATGCATATGTGTTTAGATCCTTTTTTTTTTGTCATTTTAAGGGATTTCAACCGATCACGTACATATCGACATCTCAACCGTTCAGTTCTTAAGACTCCATGCATATATCAGTTATACAAATTTTTAACTAAATTGATGACCATTAAGGTGTCAAATCATAATAAGTCAATGGACGAATCAAATCAATCCAACCTGAACCATTCATGTTTGTAATTGTTAATTACAATTATGAATGTCTTAACGATTATCAATTTGACTGAAAATTTACCCAAGTGATCTACTCATATAGACCTAAATACTGAATGATCGAGATACCAATATATGATTGAGAAGTTAGGTTATTAAGTGATCCATTAGAATGGCAAAAAAAGGGAATTTTTCAGCAGTGGAGGTGCGAAGCTGGTCCCCTTGGCGCACCCGAGGAGGTCTTTTAATTTTTATGTAGCTTATGAGCTTATCTTCTTTTTATTCCTTGTTTATATCATCAATGAATGAATGAAGGGTTTATGCAATGAAAGGTCTTGATTCAAATTCTTCATTGAGTGCTTGATCTGATGATAATATATTGTGTTTGAATTAGCCCTTGTTCAGATCAGAGATCATATATAACTCTTGTTTTCTAATAGACGTGAATTATATATCTTCTCCTACTTCTACACTCATTCTTTTCACAGTTATCACTACTAGAATAAAGTTCATAGACATCAGTTCACAACTGATGTTAAAAAAAAAAAATCCGATGTCTTAGTGGGTGATGTTAAAGATCACCAAAACTAAGACATCGGTTCACAACTGATGTCTAGTTTGCCACAAGACATCGGTTTAAGGTTCAGAACCGATGTAAAAACGTTTATGTGATCACCATTTTGGTGTGTTTATCTATTGTCGAACCTTCATATTTTGGCATTAGATGCTTAATGAAATATAAGTCTAACAACACAATTATCTATTTTAACATCGTTTCTTATTTAGAAACGATGTCTAATAATATTTTACACATCGGTTCTAATAAATTTTTACATCTGGTTCATAAGCTAGACATCGGTTTTCTACTTAGATCGATGTCCATAGTTACTCTAGACATCGGTTTTTGTTTATATCTCGATGTCCATATTAAATTATAGACATCGGTTTTGTATTTATATCGATGTCCATAGTTACTCTAGACATCGGTTTTTGTTTATACATCGATGTCCATATTAATTCTAGACATCGGTTTTATGTTTGTATCGATGTCCATAGTTACTCTAGACATCGGTTTTTGTTTATATATCGATGTCCATATTAATTGTAGACATCGGTTTTGTGTTTTTATCGATGTCCATAATTGTTTTAGACACCAGTTTTCGTTTATATCTTGATGTCCATATTTATACCCTTTCGTGCTGTATTTGGTACTAGAAAGTTGATCCACAAATAACATGAAATTCAAATATTGGGGAATTGCATTAATTTCTATACAAAATTAGAGCTTGAGGTAGCTTCAAAAATTAAACCCTAACCTACTTTAAGGCTAGTCTAGAAGATACCGCTACTGCAACAACTACATGCCGTATAATTTGTCACCAAACATTCATGTCAACACTTCATCAAACACAAACCAAGCACAAATAAGTACACATTTCCCAAACCTTACCATATTTGAATCCAACACCTTGACACCGTCCTGCAAAGTCAAGAGTCTCCCTTACAGTCATCTCCACCGCAAACCAGTCCTGTTGACTGACATAAGCCGACGTCCTCTGCGGCACAAACTCGTTTAAGCCATGGCCATTGTATGTTGTGCTACCTGACATCTTCAAAGTGATCAAACATAAACAAATGAGTACTAATTGAAGCTGAAGTCTCAAAATCAGCAACTATCATAAACTTCATGAGTATGCAAGATAAACCACTACCTGAAGACCAGTTCCAAGGCGTCCGGCGAGAGCCAATAGTAGCGTCCTCTTGCCGGAGCTCGGTGGACCCAATAACAACGTCAATCTGAAACACAGCACCAAATATCTTATTAAAGTTCACTGGACTGAAAATTCAGCAACTCAGTACTAGTCGAAGCTTAGATAAGTACCTTGAAGGTCTTATAATCCCACTAATGTTGTCTAAAATCGTTAATTTGCTTCTCTTGCTCCTTAATAGCCGTAATTGCCTCAGAAGTGCCTAAAATCACATTCAGAAAAATACAAAAGTCTAATCTTATTTCCAACCGTTATATGGGTAACGAAAATTGAATCAGAATTAAAGAGAGCACAAGCATGAATCAAATTTACGAAATCACAAACCCAGAAAACTATAGATTCAAGCAAATTACCGTCGATGAGAGCGATGGCCGTCGCCGCCTCGACGGTCGAAGAGAGGGGCTGAGAAGGGGAGGCCCGTGGAAAGAGAAAGGACAGACGGCCACTGCAGCTCCGGCTTCGGCTTCTTTCTCAGCAATTGGGAGATTCGCTGGATTTCAGAAGAGAGATGAGAGAGAAGGAGGCGGACAAGGAGGAGGAAATCAAGCCATCGGAGCCAGAGGCGAAAGAGGTCGTCGGTTACTGGACGGGGGCGACAGATGACTTCGGTTGCGGTGTCTCTGTATCGCGGTGTGGGGAAAGAGGACGATCGGTCGCGGTGTAGGTGAAAGAGGAAGTCAGTCTCGGTGTTTCTGTATCGCGGCTGGTGTGGGGAAAAGTAGAGGAAAACCTAGTCAATCAGTCGTGGAAATCTGACTAAGTGTTGGGAGGGAGTGAAAATTTTGCTCCCGCTTCCTTAATTTTAAACTTAGTACATTTCCGCGTTTTTTTAAAATTTTGTTTGAAAAGTATAGACATCAGTTCAGCATAAGAACCGATGTTAATTATTTTATAGAAATCAGATTTTTTAGAACCGATGTTATAAACACAATTTACATCAGTTGAAATCTTAACTGATTTTAAAGACATGATGTCTATTAGCATTATTCTAGTAGTGTATAGATTTCTTCTTTAGCTTAAGTATGCTAATCTTCTTTTGTAAATTTTGTATTTAATTTACCTCATAATAGATAGAGTTTCTCTTGTATTTGAATGTTGGAATTTTATTCTCCGCTCTTTTTTTGCTTTGAACAAATATATAGAGATTAAGTTGGATGAAAACTTTATCTTCTTTTTTGTAAACCAGTATAAATGAATAAATAGAGGTTGAGTTGGATCAAAACTTCATCTTTTTTTTTTAGTAGAAGGAGGTCAATCATTTTTATTCAATATGGAAAAGGCAATATATTAAACAGTGACCCGCTACAGTAGGGCAGTCAAAAAGAGACACCGCTAAATACAATACCACTCCACCTATTGAGTGAAGTTCAGGGAGGAGTAAACTAGTGAGAAACTGACAATAATTTTTTTTTCGCATAATCCATTAGTAGACTCGCTGACAACCTCAGGCTAATAGTTGATGCAGTTCATTGCGTATATTGATCCCAAGAAAAATAAGAGATTAATTAGGTACCAAAACCGAGAGCGTCCTGGATCCCAAATTTTTATAGAAAATCCACTGGGATCCCAAATCCGGAACTAAGAGTTGGTAAGCCCAATTGCTAGTGCTCTAAAACACCCAACAAGGCCCAAACTCAAATCTAGAAAACAAACAAGAGCCCAAGGCTAATGAGGCGTTCCCCTAGCAGCCAAATCAACAAACTGTTTGACCTTGCAACCGCCGACACACCAATGCAACACCATGCCTCTGACCTGCCCACGACAAGGGTGCTAACCAGTCAACCTAACCAATCCAACGTCGGCACCTCAGAAATCGGACCACCACTACGACAATCTAGCAACTGCCCATATTCATCTCTCCATCACCATCACATGTTGGATTTGCAACCAGACCAATAGTGGACTCCGATCAGCAAGAAGACTGCTACGTTAGGATTGCTGCCATCCAACAAGAGAAGACTTGAATAGAGTCTAACCTCACCTAGACAAACACCAACTCCCCATGATGCCTCCGTGATCCAATAAGATCTGCTAGTGCCTTTGATACCTCACCTCCACCTTTGAGCCTCGCTCGCTTTGGCCTAGATGATCCACCACAAACCAACGCTCCTAATGGGGCTGCATAGGCCTGCATAGGAAGAATAGTCGGTAGGAAATAGGCCACCACACCTGCCAGCCATGATGACGCAAAGAAGATATGTGATAGAGAAGACCCAAAAATAGCTAGACTGGATTTTGGCCACTCCAAGGAAGATGTTGTAGGTGTACTTCATTCAGGACGGAGAAAGGTATAGAGAGGCCAAGCCTGAGGATGGCGCTCTCCCAACCATAGCAGAGCTCTACTAGGTTTCTTGCATGCTTGTTTCTTTACCTAATAAGGACTTTAAAAAAGGTAATTAACAAAGGAAGACTTAGTTAATTTTTGTATATCCATACATATGAATAAATCTTGAATTTTTCCCCCTCGTCTTTTTTTTTTTTTAAATACCCTCTCTTTTTCTTAGTACAATTATTTTTGTTTTTGTCAATCTCTGAGCAACTCCAATAGCTTCCCTATAATTTTTGTATAATAGGGAAGCAAAAGTCAAAGCCTTAGCATCTTTTTCTTCTCCAACTCCAACAGATTCCCTATTTTATAGCAATCTCTAAAATCTCCATATTCTTCCTTAAATTTTTAGAGATTGCTGTAAATATAGGGAATTTGGTTTTCTCTTTCCCCACTTTCCCTAAAATAGGGATAGATATAGGGAATCTGTTGGAGCAAAAGAGACTTATTTTTCTCTAAAGTAGAGTATGGGCAAGCTGTTGGAGTTGCTCTAACCCTACAGTTCTCAGAATGACTTCTTTGGGTTTAGAACTAATGTAAATACACTTTCTTTCTCTTTCAATATTTATTTTGTTTACAGTCGTTACAAAAAACTTTGTTATCATTATACAGACAAAAGATAATTAAGTCACTATAGAACAAAACAGTAATTGAGTACATCAACCCGTGGGAACCGACTTCTCTCTCACAGACAAAACCCTAAACGACTTCCAAACGTGACTCGTCCAGTGGTCACCGACACCTGTGCCGTTGTTGCTGCCGGATGGGTGGCTTCCATAACTTATCCTTTTGGATAGCTTGACCTAATGGTTGAATGAAAGTGCATCGGTTTTTTTTTATTTGCACATCGTTGTGGATGGAGCGTTCATAATCATCATTGCGATGCAGATTGCAGGCTGCAGGGGCAACAAGACATCACTTATTGGGTCAGGGATGGCTTGAAGGCAGGAGATCCGCACCTGGTTTTTGGGTTTGGATTTCCGTATGTTTTTTTTTTTGGGTCATTCTCTTGCCTTATAAAAGGAGGGGATCTGTGGCGGTGGGCGTTGTGCGGCTTGTCACTGGGTGAAAGTTGGGTGGCGTGACAGACGACGACAATGACATGGTTGGCAGTGGTGGTGTGAAGCCTGAACCCCATGGGTGTGAAGATTGGATTAAGGCTGGGCCATGGTTTTGGGCCTAGGGTTTGGCTAACCTTAGGTCTGGGCTTGCTCTGGGTCCAAACTCTATGTTTTTTAGTTGGGAAAATGTCTATTTATCCAAATTTGAGCTACACTAACCCCATTTACCCAAACATATTATAAGATGAACAAAATTCAGCCTCCTCCAACTTAGGGGCAAACATCATGTTAGTCCTTGATCTTTTTTTTTAATCAAGATCACCCCTGAACTTCCTAAATGCATCATTTGTGTCCGATTCTCAGAAATTCATCCAATTGTGACATCAGATGGTGACTTGGCACCGAAAAGCATGGCGCACTGTTCATCGTCTGAACCCCTAATAAGGGCAAAATAGACATATCACCATTTAAACTCAAAACCCAATCCCCTCGGATCTTCCATCTTCCAATTTCCGAGGGCATTTCACAACACAAACCTCACGCTCTCTCTCTTTCTCACTACCCTCACCTTCTCCGCCTTCTCTCCCTACGAAAACTAACTCCTCGACTGCGGCTCCACCGTGGACTCCACCTTTGACGATGGTTGCAACTTTGTTCTGGACTTGTCCACTTCAGCTGCCCAAAATCTTGGGCTTTGAGGGCTCAGAAGATTGAGTTGCAATCGTCTGAGAAGGACCCATTGAAGGAATTAGAGGTACGAGTTGATATGTAGGAGGATCCAGTAGATCCGAGATCGAAATTTGGGGGCTTTGAAGAAGATGAAGAAGAAATTTGGTCTGATTTGCCGAAGGGCTTGAAGCTGTAATCGAAGCTTAGGAGAGCCGAAATCCGAGATGATTTTTTTAGAGCTTAATGGAAGGGTTTTCTGGCGTCCTTAATTGGAGCATATTGTAGTTTGGAGGTTTCGGCAGCGGTCCGGAGGTTCAGATTTGGTCGCTACAAAACATTCTTTGCTTTTCATTGTCTTGCTTCAGTACACCCCCAGACTTCTTCGAGTCTTGTCGAAGAGTGTATCAATTATGGTTTTATGGATATATATGAAATTCGACCGATTTGGGTTGGGTTTGACCGAGGTTTGGAGTCACTGACTGACAAAGAGAAAGAGAGAAGAGAGATATGGCTATGTATCTATGAATGGAGTTGATGCTGGAGCAGCCTACAATCCTCAAACCGTTAAAGAGATTTTCAGAGATTTCAGGGGCTGCAGAATTGGCTTGATCAAGGCCCTAACTACTGGTCTTTTACCTGTTACTTTATTCAATTTCTGCTCAGTAGCTTCTACTTTGCCTTTTGAGAACACCCAGAAATGTAATTGATGATTCTGGGGTTTATGTTGATTTGAAGTTGAATTTTGAATTGGAAATTACCCTATTTTTGCTCTTATTGGGTCTAGCTTCTTTTGAATTTGGTTTCTGAGATAGCTCAGGAAGTAAAACTACCAAATTGAGGTGCAGTTCTAGGGTGATGGGGAAATATCTATTTTCATGCATTTTCGAATTGAAATGTTTGCTTATCTGGCTATTCGTGTTCTGTATCTGAAGAAATAGATAGAGGAATGGTGAACTGAGTTCATTTGAGAAACTGATCTATAGTCAGAATTAGAGAAATTGGAGATATATAGTTGCTTCATTTCATAACTTTGTTAATTAAAATGGCTTCAATGATTGTTGGATCTGATATTCCTTTTTCTTTCTTCGTTTGTTCTTAATATCTCAATTTCCTTTACCTGCAAAAATAGCTTCTGGAAAATATGGAAGTGTTATGGAAGAAGAGAGGAGACGGAGGTGAGATGAAATTTTTTTTTAAAGGTTATTTTGGGAAATTTTCCCTTTTCATGGGTTGAAAATCTGAAAGTGGGTCATGTTGTCGGTGCCATGTCATATAATGACGTCATAATTTGATGAATTTCTAAGAATCGGACACGAATGATCCATTTGAGAAGTCCAGGGGTGACCTTGATTAAAAAAAAAAGATCAGGGACTAACATGATGTTATTTGCTCCTAAGTTGGAGGAGGCAAACTGAATTTTGTTCTTATAAGATTGTCCACTTACTCAACAAATTACATATTTTTTGCTCTAATACCCAATTAAGTTATTTTTTATTAATTTTTGGGACAATTTTGCCCTCTCTCCCTTTGTCACTTAAAGAGAGAGACTTCACTGGACGTCGCGGGTCGCCAGAATCCGGTGTCTGATTTTATTGCCCCCAATAAACTTTTTATTGCCCCCCAATAATACCCAATAAACTTTTTATTGCCCTTCAATAAACTTTATTGGCACCCTAATAAACTTTTTATTGCCCCCCAATAAAAATTTATTTAGGGGTAATAAAAGTCTCCGACAACCTCTTTGCAAACTTCCGGCAACCTCCGGACCTATGACCGGAGTTCGGCGTCCTATTTTATTGCCCTCAATAAACTGTTTATTGCCCTCCAATAATACCCAATAAACATTTTATTGCCTCCCCAGTAAACTTTATAAAATTTTATTGGGGGGTAATAAAAGTCTCTGGCGACTTCTTTGGAAACCTCCAGCAACCGATGATCGGATATCGGCGACTGTCAGTGGATTCTTGCGGCCGGTGATCGGTGACCAGATTCAGGCGGCTGGTGACTGGATTCTGGTTATAGAAAGTTTATTGCCCCCCAATAGAAAGGTTTTTTACCCCCCAATAAATTATTTATTGCCCCCAATAAAAAATTTATTGGTCCCCTTATAAAATGTTTATTGCCTCCCAATAGAAAGTTTATTGCCCCAACAAAACAATTACATCAGTTAACCATTAGTATTGTTAGTCATGAATCTATAAAATCTAACAAAAAGATGTTATTCTAGTACATAATTGGAATTAAAACATCATTTCTGCATTGCACATATATATCTTCTTTGTAAAACAAGAGTGGCAACCTCGGATTCTAGAAAAGTTAGGCAAGAACAAATTCACTTTTATAATTTATCAAACCAAAAGCCTTAAAATGGTTTAGCCAATTAACAAACCAAACAGATTCCAAAACCCAAAAAGTCAACATTCAACTACCCATTTCTTTTTCTTGTGCATTGGCCACTCAGCCCACTCTCGTGTTCATGTTGAATCTTTAATAAAATATAAACCAACAAGCATTAAAAAACACACTGAAGTTTTGTCTGGGTAATTAACGAATCCATCGCTAGCCCGTTGCATCACCATAATTGACTAATAGCCAGAGACATCGATCGGAGCTGGGTGATCTTCATGCCTCAATCAGATTCAGACGGAGACAGTTTATTTCAATTTTCGTTCTCTCAAAAAGACCAAAGCACTCTCCCTTAAAATTCTATCACTCGCTGATTCATCAATTCAATCCCTAAAAAACTAAGCGTGCAATTCTTAAAAACTACTGAAAGTAAAACAACTTTCCCTCACTCTCTCACAAAAAAAAAAAAAAGATTAAACTAATTCAAAAGCTGATACTTTCAACTGAATTGCACAAAAATCCTAATTTAAGATACTGCTCTACAGATTTAATCGTTCAATTGCGAAACCAAGCCAAGTCCGAAGCAGTAGCTCCTCCATTCTTGAGAGCGAAGCCGTCCTCCGGCAACATCTAGAACTGAGGCAGTAGAATCAAATCATCCGATTCGGCACTGAAGATCAAAAACGGAAATAGAGCCTCTTTCAGGTGTTTAGAGATCCTTCCCAGCGCAGCCATCTAGACATCATTTCGGAGGAAGGAGATGTAGGAGGCCGGCGGTCTGAGGTTGTGGTATGAGTCGCCGGAGGTCCGTGGTAGAGAGAGAGAGAGAGAAAGAGGCCGTAGTCGGCGTCCAAAATAGGAGAAGAGAGAGACATGCTTGTAATTTTATAATTTTGTCTAAAACAGTCTTTTCACTAGTAAGTAAATAAGATAAGCGGGCAATATTAAAGAGATTATAGAGTAAGTGGGTTCATGTTAGCCTAAATTTGGCCATTTGGTTAACACCTCTTTTTAGTTTGTCTAATTACAATAATTTTCTTGTATTAGGAAGCTAAATATTTGTCCGCACTCTATGTTTGTCTAACGCCTCTGAAGTAGTACTAAAGGAGGATTCCTGCTATGTCTATGTACATGAATATCTATTAATTATGTCTATTTCTTTGTACCACTGTGGGTACTACCACTATCTTCTTATCTGTCTGTATATGGCAGCAGAAGGGTCTGTAACGACATTTTCTGGCTTTAGATGAATATATTAGTGGATTTGAGTTCAGAAAAAAAAATTACACTTTATTATCTCTCTTTGACTATCAAGCACAAATTAATTAAAATGGCAGCGAGAGCGAGAGCCCAGCCGCCTTTAAATCCTCGTCGCCTAGTTTGGGGTATCCAAAAATGTTATATGGTATCAAAACCAGCACCGGTTTTGGTTCATCTTGCCCGACTCCAACGTCGGGACCTCTCAACAACCTTTAATTTGAATCCTATATATTAAATTTGAGAGCTTTCTATGCCTTCGTTCCGCTCGACGTCGGAAGTTTTTCTAGCAGGTCTCGATCGACTCATTGGTCGGCGGATCTGGCCGGGTTCTCGAAAACGGCCTCCTACAAGTTGGTTCTTGATGGCAACACTAGTTTATGGTGCAGTGATGTTAGTAGTGGTGTGGGTCAGTTTTCCTATAATCTCTTCAATTCTGGTGATAATTAAAGTGACTAATTATGTGCTTGGGTTTCGATTATGGTGGTTCCGAGTCAGAGGTCTTGATCAAGCATTGTGGGGTGGAGGGAAACGGTGAAGCATAGTGCTGATGGCATGTTTGTTGAAAACTCTAGTACATAATAATTCACTCAAACTGAGAATGATTCTTATTAAACTTCAAAATAGCTGCTGGAAGCCTTACAAAGAGATAAGGAATAACAAAACAAAACAGTCCACGTTCTAAAAACATAGTATCTAGTTACAGAAGAAGTCAAATCCTACTAGCTGGTTCCTAACAAATAGGAACTTATTAACTGATCTTTAACAAAGCCAAACTCTAACAACTTTAACAGAAAGACTAAACCCAACAAATCATCCCCCAAACTGATTGCAATATGCATTCAGTTTAAGTTTGGCACTACACGGACTCCGAGCTTACTACGTAACCTCAAGAACACATCAAGCTTCAAAGGCTTTGTCATAAAGGCTTGGTCATAATATCGGCCACTTGATCACTCGTGCCACAATGAACCAGCTTCACCACCTCCTCCTTCGTAAGATCCCTTAAGAAAGGAAACCTCACGACTATAGGTTTGCTTCTTCCATGCATAACTGGATTCTTGGACAGTTTGATCGTCGAACTGTTATCACACATTATGGTGGTGCATTTGTCTTGTGAATGGCCAATCTTCTCCAGAACCCTTCGCATCCACACACATTGACAGGCACACGAAGCTGCTGCCACAAACTCTGCCTCAGTGGTAGATAATGTCAACACCGGTTGTTTCCTTGATGACCATGAAACTGCTCCACCACTTAACAAAAACACGTCACCAGACGTACTCTTCCTATCATCAATATCTCCTGCATAATCACTGTCTGTATATGCCAACAGTTCCTTAGTACCTGGTGTGCTGTGATCAGTATATGCCAACAATTCTTCAGCACCTCCTCTCTTGTAGAACACACCCAACTCCACCGTTCCTTTCAAATAACGAAGAACCTTTTTTGCTGCTTGCATATGTAATTCTGTTGGATTAGCCATGTACCTACTCAAGAGACATACTACATACATCAAATCAGGCCTTGTTGCCATAATGTACATGAGACTTCCAACTAATTGCTTGTACACTGTAGCATTAACTCTAGCACTTTCTCCTTCTTTTAATAACTTAAAGTCGGTCACTATGGGGTTCTTCACGGGATTGCCATTCTGCAAACCGAACTTCTCAAGCAATTCACGAGCATATTTCTTTTGGCTTAAGTAAATACCTTCAGGATTTTACACAACTTCGACACCCAGGAAGTATTTCATCTTCCTAAATCCATCATATCAAACTCAACCTTCTTGGAAGTCTTAAAACTTTCAAACATGCATGCATCATTCCCAGTAAAGATTAAGTCATCAATGTATAAACTCACAATCAAGAACCTCTTACCTCCTTCTTCTGTCTTGACAAAAAGAGTATATATGCTCATAATTGCATCGTTCGAAACCCTCTTTCACAAAGTAGGTTTAGATTCTGCTGTACCAAGCACGTGGCGTCTGCTTCAATCCATATAGCGCCTTCTTGAGCTTATAGACCTTGTCTTCTTCACCCTTTCGAATATATCCCAATGGCTGCTCCACGTACACATCCTCATTTAACTCACTGTGAAGAAATGCACTCTTCACGTCAAGTTGATACACATTCCAGCCCTTTTGTGCTGCTAGAGCTAGTACCATTTGGATAGTTTCCCACCTTGCTACTGGAGCGAAGACTTCATTGTAATTTATCCCTTGTTGTTGAGCATAGCCTTTAGCTACCAACCAAGCCTTGCACTTGTCAATTTCACCGTTTTCATTCAATTTGGTCTTGAAGACCCACTTCACACCTATCCTTTTAGCCCCTGGAGGTAGCATGGTAAGCTGCCAAGTCTTATTCTTCTCAATAGGTTCTATCTATGAATCCATTGCCCTTCTCCATTTGATATCCCTTGCAACTTCTTCAAAAGAACTCGGATTATCATGAGTTGTGAACATAACAAGATTATTCACATCCTCCTCCTCGGACAACCCTTCACCGGTCTCATAATCTTGCATCCATATTGGCTCCCTTCTATTTCTTCCTTCAGCTGCAGGTTCATCTAGTGACTCATTAGAAGATGAAGTTGTCACTCTAGCCTCATTATCTGTCACCACTGCATCTGTATCATCCTCAACTTCTTCTTCACCTTCAGTAAACTCATCTTGTTCTTCACCACTCTCTCCCCAATCGAATATGTCAAGCTTTGCTTCATCAGCAGTCCTCCCCTAATTCCAGCCCTTATCTTCTTCAAAAGTCACATCTCGGCTCACCATTATTCTTTTAGCAATTGAATCAAACAAACGATATGCCTTAGACTCATCACTTACTCCAAGTAATACGCACTGGAAGCTTTTATTATCAAGCTTTGTTCTTCTTTGATCCGACACATGTACGTGAGCAAGGCATCTAAATACTCAAAAGTAGTCCACGTTAGGTCTAATTCCACTCCACATCTCCTCGGGGGTCTTGTTTTTCACAACTAGCATTGGACTTCTATTGAGCACATGAGCGGTCCATCTTGTAGCTTCCGGCCAAAAGTTCTTTGGTACTTGCTTGTCACACAGCATACTCCGAACCGTATTCATAATAGTTTAGTTTTTGAGTTCAGCTACCCCATTTTGCTAAAGGGTGTAGGCTGCTGTAAGTTGCCTGCTTATACCATTGACTTTACAGAAATTTCTGAACTCATTGGAGGTGAATTCTCCTCCTTTATTAGTGCATAAACAACATATTAATGCACCTGACTCCTTTTCAACCAAGCTCTTAAAGTCTTTGAAAGTTGTAAATGCTTCAGACTTTTCAACTAGAAAGTATATCCACACCTTCCTACTAAAATCATCGATAAAGCTTATAAGGTACCTTTTGCCACTGTTGGAAGCAGGTGTGATGGGGCTACAGATATCGGCATGTATAAGCTGCAATCTCTGAGAGGCACGCCACTAACTTTTCTTTGGAATCACATCTCTATGTTGCTTGCCAACCAAGCATTCAATGCAGGCTTTGGTTGTGATTTTGAGGAAAGGAAGGCCTTTCACCACCTTCTTGTGCTGCAATGTCCTTAGACCTTTGTAACTCAAATGCTCATATCTTCGATGCCATAATTGAGAGCTATCCTTGGTGACTATTTGCAGACAGGTTGAGCCATCAAGTACCACACTATCTAATAACACAAACATATGATTTGTAGTCATCCTCGTCTGCATAATCAATCCTCTGTTATGGTGATACAGCTTGCATTCTCCATGTTGTATAAGTATGGCCAAACCTTTCTCTTGAAGCTGCCCTACACTCAGCAAGTTGTTTTTAATCTGGTACATAGAAGACATCAGTGACAACCTGAGTTGTGCCGTTAATCTTAAGCCGGATATTGCCTCTGCCCATTACACCCATCCTTGAGTTGTTGCCGAGCTTTACTGAGTGTCTGAATGCTTCGTCAAAGTTGGAGAACCACTTCCTATTTGCACACATATGATTGCTGCAACCGGAATCGAGGAACCACACTTCTTCCCGTTTCGAATTGTTGGCTTCAACAAAGGACATTAGGAGCATCTCCTCTTCTTCATCGATCTCGGCATAATTGATTTTTTTCTCCCAACTAGGGCATTCATATAGGAAGTTCCCTAGTTTGTGGCATTTAAAACACTCCACGATGGCCTTGTTTAGAGGCTGCCTACCTCTACCTCTCCCTCTACCTCGAGCAAATCCTCTACCTCTGCCTCTTCCTTCGTACCTTTCTCCATAAGAGACCTTCAAAGCCTACTCATCCCTTGCATCTCCACCATGACAGTTCATTCTCTGCTCATGAACTAACAAACTGCTTTGTAGCTCGTCTATTGTCAACACATCCAGGTCATTGGACTCCTCCACTGAGCACACGACGTAGTCAAATCTTAAGGTAATTGATCTCAAGATTTTCTCAATAATCACAACTTGACTCATATTCTCACCATGTATCTTCATCTTGTTCACAATTGTGAGTATCCAAGCAAAGTACTCATCCACCTTCTCTCCTTCTCTTGTCTAGAGAACTTCAAACTCTCTTCTCAATGCCTGCAGCTGAGCCCTCTTCACTCTAGTTGTCCCTTGATATTTTTGTTTCATCGAATCCCAAATGCTCTTTGAACTCTCCTTGTTGAGAATCATTTCCATAATAGTTCTATCTATGGCATGGAAGAGATAGTTCTTCACCTTTAAGTCTTTCAAACGTTGCTCTTCAATTGTCTTGTTTTCTGCCTCTGTTGACTCTACACCATCAGCTACTGTGAGAATCCCTGTATCCACCAAGTGCCAATACTCCTTTGACTGGAGAAAATTCTCCATGAGCATAGCCCAATGGTCGTAGTGACCATCGAACTTAGGTATCGCCGGCTGAACAAAGCTGCCTCCTTCAGTTGACATCTCTCACTCTTCCACAGTTTTTGTTTCTCTCTTTCTCACCTTGTTAGGAAACTGCAGTTCCTACCAGTGGCGGATCTAGGATACAAAAGTCGTCTAGGCTAATTAGAAGTAAACTATTGCAGACTTAAAAAATAAAAGTGCAGAGTAAAGGAAACTTGACATCAACAACATGACTTGAAAGTTGGAACCATCCTAAGCTAAGCTAGACACGTACGTTAATAGTAGTACTCTGCAGAATAATACTCTGCAAACTTGTTTTACTCTCATTTTAGCCACTAGAGGTTTATATTTCCTATATATAGACGAGGGCAAAGTGTCATATTTGAACAAACAAATAGCGGGTATCGGAAAAGAGAAGGAGAAATCATAGACAGATTGATAGGATATGGATCTTACGGTGCAGTTAATCCTCAGAATCAACCAGAGTAAGTAGCTCGGTGTTTTTGTCTTTGTCGTTTATCTTCTTTCTCGCTAGTTTCTGCTTGTTTAGCAGAAGGTCAAGGCAGTCATCAGGGAGTCCATCGATCAAAGATGACCATATCATCGAGTTCGTCTCCAACTGGTGCCGCACTGCCGTCAAGGAGACGAGGACCCAAGGACACAAGGGCTCGAGTTAGTCGAGTAGCTGCATATAATTTTTTTTTTTAGGGGCTAGTATGGATTGAAGGGAAATATACATATACTTGAGAGTTTTTGGACCAAAATTCTGTCTAGGTTGCAGCCCAGACAGCCTTCCATGTGGTTCCGCTACTGGTTCCTACCCACACTCGATCAGGCCCCTTGAGGGAGCTCTGATACCAGAATGTTGAAAAGTCTAGTACATGCACAATAATTCACTCAAACTTAAAATGATTCTTATTAAACTTCAAAATAGTTGCTGGCTTATATAAGCCTTACAAAGAGATAAGGAATAACAAAACAAAACAGTCCACGTTCTAAAAACATGGTATCTAGTTACAGAAGAAGTAAAATCCTACTAGCTGGTTCCTAACAAATAGGAACTTATTAACTGATCTTTGACAAAGCCAGACTCTAACAACTTTAACCGAAAGACTAAACCCAACAAATAGGGTTTTTAAGTCGGCGTGGGGCTCTCTGGAGATGCTATCTTGAAGTGGGTAAAGACTTAGGTCTCAGAGTCTCAGGCTTTTTGAGTTCATGCCCACAGACACAGACATATGTCTTATAGTAATTTTATTTTTTGGTTTTTCAATAATTGAGTTCTTTAAATAGTTGGAATCTCTATTTAAGAGTTGGGTTACCTGGTGTATGTTCTTTTTATAGGTTCGTTTTGAATAAAGCGAGCGAATAGGTCTAAATGAGAGGTGCTTAATTGTCAATTTGTTTAATTAGTTTGCTTAGCCCTCATATATATGGGTCTGAATCTAGGAATTGATGTATATGCAGTTCGATTTGGCTTTCTTAATCGAATGATATTATTTGTTTGTCAAAAAGATTTATTTTCTTTGTTTCTTATTTGTTTTCTCTTTGTCGAAGAAAACAAACTTTGTCAAAGACAAACATGTAAACTGTACATTGAGATATGTATTTTCGCTAATATGCTTCTTATAAGAATGTAAGTTCAATAATTGATCATGACCGTTAAAAATTAAAAAAGTTCACACCCCTCCGTCACTGCTGATGGAGAAAAGGTATCGAACAAATGTCTCCATTAATAGTCACTGAACAGACACCAAAAATAAGGAGTAGCAAACTTGTAAAGAAGGGCAAATCCATGCCTCAAACAAACTGATATTATTAATAAGGGCTAAATACTAGTTAGTACCCTATGGTTTAGGTCCAAAATCAATTCAGTCCTAGACTTCTAATTTCATCAAAAACACCCATGCACATTCAATTTTGATCTAATAAGTCAAATTCGTTAATATTCTGTTATGGATCAAGTTATAGTTAGATTATTTGTCGAAAAACTATTTATTTTTAATAGTAGGACTCACTTCTAAATTGACTATGCAGACCCACCTCAACACCACATCATAAAACATAGGCCATATATGAGCCACGTTAACAAGTTAAATAACTCAATTGTCGGAAAACTAACAAATTGGAGCTATTAGATCAAAATTGAAAGTGCAGGGGTGTTTTTTGATGAAATTAGAAGCTCAGGGACTGAAATGATTTTAGACCTAAACCACAGGGTAGTGATTTGTATTTAGCCCTATTAATAAACCATAAGCTATCTAACAGCAATTACATTACTCATAAAATAAGTAGACTTAAGCTAAAATGGAAAGCTAATTAAATGTAAAAAGATACTCTAAAAATATATAAACAATGAAATATGAAAGATTATAAATCTATAATAAAACAACAAAATAATGCATTAATTTAATGTTGCCTTCTACCCATATGCACCTGCATCAACTGCTCAGAAGCATTTGTATAACAACAAAATCATATTTTACTACTTGCGGATGGAGGTAACAAAGTACTGTAGGTAATTAATTAGAGACTTAGGAGACAAATTTGAGACCAGTAAGGCACTGGTAAATGTACTTCCCACTGATTATTTGATCGAAAGATATGACGCATCACGTTCCTTTTCTCTGTCAAATTTACATGCATCATGCATGCAGCATTTTCATGTGATTGTTTGGTTTTCTCTTTATATCGGGGACACTGGATATTTACACTTGGATCTCTACTGATATTTAGTTGGAGAGTACGTAATACCTTACTAGTTACTACTAAACTAATTAATGGAGCAGCATAATTGAAAATAATTTAGAAGTACTGCATGTTTAATTAGAAGCATAAATACGCAGCATTTGTAGGTTGATGTTGTACGCAAGATTATCATGCACGTCCGCCCATCGAACAACTTCCCAACCCAGAGCGCAAATATTATGATTGTGATGATCCAATTATCGAATCGAACTCAATCATCTGCTCCACGTACATGAATAAAGCTGCTCGATCTCACATGAAATTAACGACATAGCAAATCATAAAAAAGCTGCAAGTTCTCTGTCATATTAATTTTAAACTCACGCGCATTGCCTGTGCCATTTAGTTCAGTAGTATTTATGCTTACTTTATTGGTGAAAGGGTATGAGTTCAACTCACGTTATTCTACCTTATAATTTATAGAGTTGTGTCGTAGGGAAATTGAAATTGAGAGAAAATTGCTGTGTATTATCATTGATAATAGGGGTCTCTTTATATAGAGGATTACAATGTATAGAATCTCAATCATATAAGGAAACTAATCGTACATTGAATAGGAATCTAAATCGTTCTAATTTAACCATATTACCACTAGGTCAAGTAACCTAGAGTTTGGGCCAAACACAAATTAGGGTTTACTTGAACACTCCCCCTTGTGTTGCCCAAATGCGGTACTTCTCTCGTTGCCTCGTTAAAAACCTTGCCGAGTAACAAAAACCCAGTGGAACAAAAATAACCTCGGTCAAATGGGAAAAAGAGCACAACACACCCTTCACGTTACGAGGTGAACATGTAGACATCTCCCCCTGATGTCTACGTCTCCCTCTGATGACTACAATCATGGGAGTTCAGATAATTTCCGCAAGCCAATTCTTGCCACATGTTTCTCGAACGTGGATTTGGGCAATGACTTAATAAACAAGTCTGCCACATTATCCTCAGATCGAACCTAGTTCCCTTTGGTATTTGAGGAGAGTCTGTTGTTGCTGATTATGCTTGGTGTTGTCTCTTTTGATGTAGCCTTGTTTCATTTGTTCAAAACGAACAACATTATCCTAAATGCTCGTAGGCTCATCTTGTGGTAGACTTCAAACTACAATTGTTCGAACATGCGTGATTATAGATCCAATCTATAAACATTCACGAACCACTTCGTGAAGAGAAATAATCTCTGCATGGTTCAAAGATATAGCGACAGTCTGTTCTGTAGACCTCCAAGATATCACGGTCTTTTCCCATGGTGAACACTTAACCAATTTGAGAGCGACCTTTGTGTGGGCCAGAGAGGTACCCAACATCAGCAAAACCTTCCAAAACAATTATATCGTTTTGGGATGGGGATAGAGAACGCATGCCAGCGTTGGTGGCGTTTCTGGTGCGTGATGGGTCCGAATCCATCTTCTCTCTGTATGGATAGAATAAGCCCATATCAATCGTACATCTCAAGTACTGAAAGATATCTTTTACACCAATCAAAATGGCGTCGCGTTGGTATAGAGCTATACCTTAGCTAACAAGTTCACTGCAAACGAGATGTCTGGTCCTGTGCATTGAGCTAAGTACAAGAATGCGCCTATTGTACTCAAGTAAGGCACTTCTGTCTCTAGCACATTTTCGTCGTCATCCTTCAGACGAAGAGGGTCCTTTTAACGATCAAGACTATGGACGATCATGGGGTGCTTGAAGGTTTGACCTTGTCAAAATGCCTAAGCATCTATCGACACGATGCTCAAGTTCCAAACTGAGACATAATCGTGTTCTCCCATAATCCTTCATCTCAAAATCGGATTTCAAGTGTTCAGCGATTTCCCTTAACTCTTTCAGGGCTTCTAATGAAATCATCTCCAATATGAACCGCGATGGAATCCGAAAGTTGTTATGGAAACGCGTGGGCATATCCCTTCCCAATCAAGTAGTCATTTTAGCAAGCGTTTCAATCTCTTTGTAAACGCGCTCCGTGGTCTAGAGCCACTTGACTTGGGTAAATGAAGTTCACCATGAACCTTCATGTATATTCCGTATCTAGATCCCTATAGAGATACGTAGTGACCACATTTGTAAGCTGCATGTTCAGTTATTTGGAAACTACCAAACTGACAGGGTAGTGGAGTACAATGACATCCATTACGAGAGAATATGTCTCATCGTAGTCTATTTCAGGGCGTTTCATAAGAACCCTTGCTCCATAAGGCGAGATTACCATCTCTTTTTCTCACTACGCTTTCTAACGAAGACCCATTAGTCAACATGTTTTATGTTAGGAGGTGTTGGCATCACTAGCTCGAAAACCTTCCTCTTCATTAGAGAATCCATCTTAACCTGGATCGCATCTTTCCATTTAGGTCAAATTTCTCTACGTTGGCATTCATTCATCAACGGAGCGTGGTTCGATATCATCTGACTCAACAAACTCATGCACAACAAAATGCGCAACTATATCATCAATTATGATGGAGTTTCTATCCCACGTCTCATGTACACTAGTGTAAGTTTCATTGAGCTCTATATTCTTGGGAATAGGTTCTGACGTTGAGGCGTCCCCCAACGATAACCCTAACCCGAAAGATTCTAATGAGACGGATTTTGAGTCTTGATGATCAAAGGATTGGAATGTGCTAAAGTGTCATTCGAACCTACGGGCCTCCCACGCATCCTAGCTGGGGCCATGGCCTGTAACGCTAGAGTGCCACTCTCTTTGGCGTTGGCGCCATGCCTACCTCCCTGTAGGGTGGCGCTACGTCCTCTCGTAGGGACGTCCTTCCTTGCAGGCTTGTTTGCAGCATATTTGTGTGATCTCGTCACTTTAACAGGGATCGAGATGAGACATAGTGGGGACAGGCCATGACAATTCCTGTCGTTCCTGCTGAACATCCGTGTTCTTATCTCTCCCTAACGACGGGAAGACTGTCTCATCAAAGTGACAACCCGCAAATCTAGAGGTAATGAGATCGCTTTGCAAGGGTATTAAGTGACGGACGATTGTTGGAGTCTCAAATCCAACGTAGTTACCCATTTGTCTGTAAGGACCCATCATAGAGCGCTGTGGCGACTCAATTGGCACATAAATGTCTCACTCAAATACAAATATGCGTAAGTACAATACTTGTACCCAGTCACTAGCTATAATGCAGAGGTACATTGAGTGGCGGTGGGTCGTAGACAAATTAGCATAGCTGCATGCGATATTGCATCACCCCAAGCGGATATAGGGAGATTGGTGCGCATTACCAATGTCTGGACTATCATCGTAGTCATTTCCGCAAGACTATTTGGGTGTGTACATGAGAATATGATGTCCAACATCAGTCCCATTGCAATATTCATCGAAAGTCTTTCGATGTAAACTCTCTAGCATAGTCAAATCCAATTGACTGAATATGATGTTCTGGGGAGTGAGCCTGTTGTCATATGATATGTGCTAGGAGTATAGCATAAACAACATTTATAGGTGGACAATGGCACAACACGTGACCAGCGTGTTTGCGTGTCAACCAACATCATGAAATATTTAAGTGTCCGCAAGTTGGTTGAATCAATCCACAGAATCCCCATGGATTCTATATAAGAACAGAATTAGTATGTTCATTTCCCTTGCATAGGACGGTTTTAGTCCTAATTTCCCTAAGGAATGGGCTTTGTAAAGCGAGTGAGAGGCTTTAGAGGCAACCAACGAGAATTTTGGTTGGGCCTGAGCGTCTGAAACACTATTTGAAGCAAGTTGGTGATTACAGCATCACCTGTGGCGCCATCACAATGATGGATGTAACGCCCCAAGCTGCACCTCACCAGCTTAAGCACGTCATAGTGCCGCGAGCCTCTAAAATATAAACCGAACGCTCGATTTACATTCTAGAGAACCGCTAGGCTTTTTGTTTGAAAACTTTTCGTAAAACACAGCGGAAGCTAAAAAATACTTTTGAGGTGAAAACTCGGATTTGCTAGGAACTACTTTGTTTGTTCAGAACTTGGATAAAGACGCACACGGGGTACGGATTTCAATGAAAGAGAAATCAACTGAATTTAACTCGAGGCTAGATAACAACAAGCTCCGAAGCACAAAGTTTGAGAAATGAGGTTTAGCACAATTCCAGACAAGGGTTTACCGAACTTGTTATGCACACCCAGCTCCATCCGCTATTGTCCCGTCACCAGTGCACAGTACCTGCATCCACACTGTTGTAGGGGTGAGCTTTCGTCCTCGCAGCTCAACAGGAACTCTATCTCGACTAGGTTTGAAACCAATAAATAGATTTTGGAGCTCCAGTATGAAAATAGGCTTAAACCAAGTATTTGAAAATGAACGACAAACATTAATATTTTCAACTTGAAAACTGATGCATGATGCTTAAATAAATACGGCGCCAAATCCAAGTGTTACCTGATGGCCGGTCCCATAGACCCACTACACGACCTTACCTCAAATTGATTTATCACCAGGTAAGCGTAGCGAGAACGTCCACTACCTAGCTATACACACGTACCGAGTCCGTGATTGCGGATATTCGGACGACCGGTATAGCTAACCCTCCGGAGGTTTAGGGTATCGAACCCAAGGAAGTCAGTGCCCCTTTCGCTCTCAAGCCATCACATCTCTCACAATTTGGTTAGTATGCATTGCATTTTAACATAACCAAACCGTACCACCCATCATGCATATTTTAACACAAGATATAAAGAAACAACTAATCGAGGAGAGTCCTGAATCCCTACCTGGATTCCGATGCTTTCTCTCACGTACTTCGAGAGTCACGAACCTTCTGTTCCTCGGGTAACTGGAGTCCTAGATTCCGACATTTCGATAGTTAATATCTTTTGAACAATTATACGAAATCTCGACGACTAATGTATCGTCTAAACCAACTGTTCCTGGTTGGACCAGGAGTGGACCAAGGTTTGACCAACCTTTCCTGGTTTGACCAGGAGTTGACCAAAGGTTGACCACATTTGACCATTTGACCATGTTTGACCAATCGAGACTAGTTCGATAATTAGCTCAAATTACTGAACAATTACTTAAAGTTGTGATATCGACTCGATATATTAGGTGCACCATAATTTTACTAAGGCCACCCAATATATACACATTTCTTTTCTTTACTCACTATCAAGCCGTGAAATGCACAAGCAAATCCATAACGATTTTACCAACAAAAGAGTCCAATTTACTTCACACACAGTACTTCGACGGAAAATACTAAGGACACCCACTGTTTATTCCAACTTTTATTCAAGGTGTACCCAAAACTACTATTAACACCCACTTAGCAAATTTCAAATATTTCACAACCAAATTCACAAATTCTAAACTGTTATCACCGTAATAACAACAACCACAATCAGACATGATAGTCATAATCCATTCACATCGTCACACAACCCAGTCTGCACATGAAATCAAGCTTATACACATTCAAACAACCAACTATCCATTTCAAGGCCACAACAACAGATTATCCATTCACTTTCAAATTCAAGCTTGAGCAACCAGACTTAGAACCATCGTAATACCATCTTAGCCAAATGACCCAATCAATCAAGCAACCACTAACAAGTCAAAATGTGTTCCAGCTTGCTAACTACAACAACTTAACAGGCTAAATACCCATACCAGACAAACCCGAACTCCACCACAATTCCACAGTTC
Source organism: Rosa lucieae (assembly GCA_024704745.1). Classification (NCBI taxonomy): domain Eukaryota; kingdom Viridiplantae; phylum Streptophyta; class Magnoliopsida; order Rosales; family Rosaceae; genus Rosa; species Rosa lucieae. The sequence goes on along the minus strand of CM045497.1, from coordinate 21,671,219 downwards.
CATTCACACACAAACAATCGATTCCAAAGTTTCAATACCAGCAACAAATTCTAATTTACACACAAGAATCAAATTCCCACTCCAGAAGTCGAACTATACCTTCGGAAGTCGACTGAAACCAAGCCCAACTCACTGCCGGGACCGGGAAAGTGATGAACTGATGAGTGTGATGCCAACAACCAGAAAATTCTTCGATTGTTAGCCTGGGAGTACAGTCGAGCAAGAAACGAAGCCCGGAGAGGCCGCCGGAGACGAAGAACACGGCCAGGCCGTAACTACCCAGAAACGTAAATCATCAAAACTTACTCTAATTCGAAACTAAGTGCAGAAACTTGTAGAGTAGGACGAGGAGATGGGTTTCCATACCAAATTCAGCTTAGTAAGTCGCCGGAAGTTGCAGGTGGCCGGAGAAAGCTCGGGACTTCCCTTCGTTGCTGCTCCGTTCACTGTCGGTGCATGGACGATCAAAGGCTACGTGGAGGTAGGCGACGCAGAGACGAAGAAGATAGTGGTCGTCCGTCGTCGATCGGTGGCCGGACGAAGTAGCGCCGGTCGGACTCTGTTGCCGGTTACTGTCTCGGGTCAGAGAGCTCTAAGCTCTCTATCTCGACTGTTCTGGACCAAGCTGGTGTGAACCTCCTTCCTTTAAATCGAAATCAAGGTCCCAGATCAAACGGTGGAGTCGGTGGATGGCTAGGATCAAGTGGTGGGTGAATCAATGGCTGGGATTTCTCCACCTATTCTCTATTTCTTGTTTTAAGTTCTAAAATTCCACAACTTCGGAAATTCACTAAAAAAATAGTTCGGGTCACTGGAAAATTCCCCGAAAATTTCCACGAACTCGTCGTGACGTGTACTTTACTATCCAACTCCTAAATTGAGGAATTCACTTTATGTAAAATTCTGAAATTATTCTTGAGCACTTAACAATTACCGAGATCGTAAATAAATAATTTATCGAACGATCTCAAATTAAGCTTGATAAAATTTCCGGGGCTCACAGTTCCACCCCCCTTAAATAAATTTCGTCCTCGAAATTTCAGGATTGGTCAAACGGTCAACCATACTTCACTTTTCATGTCGGACTCCAGTACCCATAACAATTTCTCATTCTGAGTTCTTGTGGTACAACTGGATTATCACTAGTCATACATGTCAACACAGGAGCTAGCATTTCTCTTACCAAGTGTTCCTTATTTATCACTAACAGGATACACTTCGCTCCATTTCACTTTATTCTTCTGTACCCACAAGATTTTTCTTATAACAACCAGAATGAGTCACTACCCGTTGTATCACTCTACTCATAACACTGCCTTACTTGGCATTTCCCACAGACATTTCATGTCTAAACCAAATAAGACTGGGTAACTACTAACCTTGTTACCTCAACACAATACAGCCACAACTGGTAACTCATAGCCGACTCACATCTTCATCCAATTCCTGCTCATTACGAGTACAACGTTCCAGGAATTGCAGTTTTGCCGAAGATATATTTAAGTACTCGTAGTCGACTATAACTACCCGTAGGTAAAACTACAACTACCCATGGGTAAACTTATGTTCCCATCTCGAAACTTATGTCAACTATGAGAGCAAGTTGACGATGTTGTCGCGATTCATCGCTTTAGCTAACACATCCACTCCACAAACTCGAAGGCAAAGCACACCTACCCACCATGTGGACAATATGCATCGTGTTATTACCATCAAATCATGTTGCCTTACCGGCAACACCCTCGTGCCAACAGACCTTTGAACACTTGTCTAACGAACTGAGGATTAGTCTTGAAAATGAGATTCGACAAATACTTTAGTTACTCTCTAACGAAATTCGAGGATCACCCCTAATGGTTTACCTCTTGAAGATTGAAGACTTGCACGCTTCCACATACGGCACAACGTCGACTTCGAAAACCTTGTCAAAACTAAAGAAGCTGATGGTTAAACAACCATGAACAACACTTATAACGTACCTGAAGTTAAAAGACTCTTCCAGGTTACACTTTGTTCCGACCATGACTAGCCAAGTGGCTGAAGTCGCAAGCCGCGTTTCCGGCGAAGACAATGCAAACTTCCCACCTTTCGTTCTGCAAACATCTCTTCGTTGACCCTCGGTTGCTAGAGGTCTTGTAGTGTAGAGAGTATTCTTCCCTTACTACAATTTACGTTGAACTTGACTTTTAAAAATAAGCAACCAAAGTAATACCAAAACTTCATTTTGGAAACTTCCCGAGGTAAGGAAATTAAGCTCTAGAGAACGTCAAAACTAACTAAAAGGCTGAAGATTGTTGGGTTAAAATGTCAACAATTTCGGAGCTTTGGAAATCACTCAAAACTGATTCCAAAGTCACTGCCACGGAGTATCAGCAAAACCTGAAGTTTAGAAATTTTCAGTTTTGAAACTGATTTGCAGGGATAAAGGTTCTCACCTTTGGGTGAAACTAGTTGGAATAATTTCCTGGTTTTGTAAATAATTTGTAAACAATTTCCAAACTACTGCAACAAAATACATTTGCACCTGGAAAGCTTTGTCAAGACACAAGATCTTTTAAACCTTGGAAACAATTCAAATGGAGAAATTTCAAGGTTCAAGGAGCATGCTTTTTAACCACAACCAGAATTCTAGCAAAGTAGGAAAAGGGTAAGACAACCCCAACCAAACAAAGAATAGAAATCAACGTATTTATTAGTAAGGAAGAAATACTTGCAGTCCTCAAAAGATCCTTACCGGTGACACGCGTTATTGGAAAGCGGTTAGAATCCGAAGACGTGCTAGCTCTCCCTTGTAGGATGCTTCTCTCTTTAGTTTCCTTCCCAACTTTCCGACGAAGTTCGAATAGACACCACACATAACAAAAGATGCAAGAGTGCGAATTATTTAGGTTACAGTCCCATAATTCTACGTAGTAACACAAAGACAAAGGGGAAAAAAAAATTGTCCAATACGACCTCTCACAATTAAAGTGAGCTAGACCTTCTTTCTCTCTAGTGAGTCGAATGCGCCACTCGTAAGAACACCCTAGAAGGTCCACACCGGAACGATATTCCGGAGTCTACACTCCTCAAAATAAATACCCTTTATTTCATCACATGCGAACAACTCCTCCTTGAACGCGTCGGGAATTTGTAGGTGATGAGCTTTGTAATGTTCAATTGTGTCCACAATACCGATCACCCTTTCGACCGCTTCAGCTATATCCGATAATGCAGTATACTGGCGATCGTCATTATAATAGCGACGCATGTGTTCCCGAATCTTGGAGTTGAAACCAAGAATATAACTCCTGGTGATCGCTTGTCTCGATCTCACACGACCAGCTTTCCTTTTCTCCTCAAGACCGTGAGTGAATAAGCAAGTATACTGACTCACAGTCCAGTTTTCTTGCTGTAAGTCAGCTGCGAAAGACTCGGCTGGAGGTTGCACCTGTCCCCAAGGAGGCCACTCTGAATGTGCTTGAGGGTTAACGGAGGGACCACTAGCGGTAGATCCAGTTTCTGGACCAGTCAACGAACTAACCTCTATAGGATCCTCCTCATCAATCCAATCTTCCATTTCCCATGGTTCTTCTTCCTCAGATGACATCTTCAAGCTGAAATACAAAACAACTCTCAATACCACAATTTCATTTAACAAAATCGGACTTAGGACGTAGTCCCATCCAACAATCATTTCAATCCACAACCAACATTTCCAAAACACGATAGCAATCCACCAGATGTCACAATTAACAATTTCCAACATTATTCACATTCCCATATATTCAAGTTGTCGTTCACATACCTTGCTCCTTTTATTTTTACCTCATACTGGGCTCACACTTTACTGTGGTCTGTGCACTGTGGAGGAGCTTTGGGTGGCAATACTCATTCAAATGCAAAGAACAGATAATAGCATACACAATAATTTGACTGGAGCAAACTTAGAAAACAATAAGCAACCACGGTAATACTTCAACGAACATGATTCACTGAACAACACAACAATTAGATACACTCGGTTTCAATCAATCCAACACAGCGTATGAACACATAACAGTTGGACTTGAAAAGATGATAAGACAAATCACAACAATCGAGTCTACACAAGCAATCAAATAGACTAGGCTCGACAAAATACCCAAGAAGAAATAATTACCAAGTCCAACACTAATAACAATTAGCACAGTTTTAACGGACCAGATTCACTGGACAAGGCAAGGGATCGGTAAGTGAATCCAACAATATATCAATACTCAAAAGGGATATAAAATCAAGCAAACACAAGTTCAATTGCTATGACAAATCAGAACATAAGTAAACCTTTCGAAAAAGGGCTAACGATTGTCGGACTAAGGGATCCAAAGGGAAAAACAAACAATAGTTCCGACTAGCAACCGGTCAAAGTTCCAAAGGATAACTCTAGAGTAATTTATTTGTCGCCAGTTGTATTCAGTAATTAACAACTTTCAACCTCGGTATACCTTAGGGGGATCCGGTGGCCAGTCGGGCCCTAAACCGAGTGAAGAGTTGTACTTATCTGAACACTAGCAACAATCCTTTTTCACAACTCGCTTTCAAAGCACTTTCGCTTTTAGCACCCCATTTTCGAAAATCTCTTTTTGGAAACACCTTTTAAAACCAATTCGTGAACCACTTTTCGAAATCCTTTTCCGGAAGCTTTCTCGAACGTTTTTCGGAACTTAGTCATTAAAAACCGAAGTCAAACCTTCTCAAACGTTAGGTAGAAATCCTAAAAACTTTTCGAGTTAAAGGTTCCGACTTCCGAAATACGTTCTTGAACAACCAAATCCCAAGTCAACTTTTTAACAGGACTTCGAAATTTTCACGAGCCAACAAAACTTTTTCTGGTAGCAGAGGTTTTTAAATCGTTGAAATCGAAGACTCGAAAGCATTGCTCTGATACCACTTTCTGTAACGCCCCAAGCTGCACCTCACCAGCTTAAGCACGTCACAGTGCCGCGAGCCTCTAAAATATAAACCGAACGCTCGATTTACATTCTAGAGAACCGCTAGGCTTTTTGTTTGAAAACTTTTCGTAAAACACAGCGGAAGCTAAAAAATACTTTTGAGGTGAAAACTCGGATTTGCTAGGAACTACTTTGTTTGTTCAGAACTTGGATAAAGACGCACACGGGGTACGGATTTCAATGAAAGAGAAATCAACTGAATTTAACTCGAGGCTAGATAACAACAAGCTCCGAAGCACAAAGTTTGAGAAATGAGGTTTAGCACAATTCCAGACAAGGGTTTACCGAACTTGTTATGCACACCCAGCTCCATCCGCTATTGTCCCGTCACCAGTGCACAGTACCTGCATCCACACTGTTGTAGGGGTGAGCTTTCGTCCTCGCAGCTCAACAGGAACTCTATCTCGACTAGGTTTGAAACCAATAAATAGATTTTGGAGCTCCAGTATGAAAATAGGCTTAAACCAAGTATTTGAAAATGAACGACAAACATTAATATTTTCAACTTGAAAACTGATGCATGATGCTTAAATAAATACGGCGCCAAATCCAAGTGTTACCTGATGGCCGGTCCCATAGACCCACTACACGACCTTACCTCAAATTGATTTATCACCAGGTAAGCGTAGCGAGAACGTCCACTACCTAGCTATACACACGTACCGAGTCCGTGATTGCGGATATTCGGACGACCGGTATAGCTAACCCTCCGGAGGTTTAGGGTATCGAACCCAAGGAAGTCAGTGCCCCTTTCGCTCTCAAGCCATCACATCTCTCACAATTTGGTTAGTATGCATTGCATTTTAACATAACCAAACCGTACCACCCATCATGCATATTTTAACACAAGATATAAAGAAACAACTAATCGAGGAGAGTCCTGAATCCCTACCTGGATTCCGATGCTTTCTCTCACGTACTTCGAGAGTCACGAACCTTCTGTTCCTCGGGTAACTGGAGTCCTAGATTCCGACATTTCGATAGTTAATATCTTTTGAACAATTATACGAAATCTCGACGACTAATGTATCGTCTAAACCAACTGTTCCTGGTTGGACCAGGAGTGGACCAAGGTTTGACCAACCTTTCCTGGTTTGACCAGGAGTTGACCAAAGGTTGACCACATTTGACCATTTGACCATGTTTGACCAATCGAGACTAGTTCGATAATTAGCTCAAATTACTGAACAATTACTTAAAGTTGTGATATCGACTCGATATATTAGGTGCACCATAATTTTACTAAGGCCACCCAATATATACACATTTCTTTTCTTTACTCACTATCAAGCCGTGAAATGCACAAGCAAATCCATAACGATTTTACCAACAAAAGAGTCCAATTTACTTCACACACAGTACTTCGACGGAAAATACTAAGGACACCCACTGTTTATTCCAACTTTTATTCAAGGTGTACCCAAAACTACTATTAACACCCACTTAGCAAATTTCAAATATTTCACAACCAAATTCACAAATTCTAAACTGTTATCACCGTAATAACAACAACCACAATCAGACATGATAGTCATAATCCATTCACATCGTCACACAACCCAGTCTGCACATGAAATCAAGCTTATACACATTCAAACAACCAACTATCCATTTCAAGGCCACAACAACAGATTATCCATTCACTTTCAAATTCAAGCTTGAGCAACCAGACTTAGAACCATCGTAATACCATCTTAGCCAAATGACCCAATCAATCAAGCAACCACTAACAAGTCAAAATGTGTTCCAGCTTGCTAACTACAACAACTTAACAGGCTAAATACCCATACCAGACAAACCCGAACTCCACCACAATTCCACAGTTCCATTCACACACAAACAATCGATTCCAAAGTTTCAATACCAGCAACAAATTCTAATTTACACACAAGAATCAAATTCCCACTCCAGAAGTCGAACTATACCTTCGGAAGTCGACTGAAACCAAGCCCAACTCACTGCCGGGACCGGGAAAGTGATGAACTGATGAGTGTGATGCCAACAACCAGAAAATTCTTCGATTGTTAGCCTGGGAGTACAGTCGAGCAAGAAACGAAGCCCGGAGAGGCCGCCGGAGACGAAGAACACGGCCAGGCCGTAACTACCCAGAAACGTAAATCATCAAAACTTACTCTAATTCGAAACTAAGTGCAGAAACTTGTAGAGTAGGACGAGGAGATGGGTTTCCATACCAAATTCAGCTTAGTAAGTCGCCGGAAGTTGCAGGTGGCCGGAGAAAGCTCGGGACTTCCCTTCGTTGCTGCTCCGTTCACTGTCGGTGCATGGACGATCAAAGGCTACGTGGAGGTAGGCGACGCAGAGACGAAGAAGATAGTGGTCGTCCGTCGTCGATCGGTGGCCGGACGAAGTAGCGCCGGTCGGACTCTGTTGCCGGTTACTGTCTCGGGTCAGAGAGCTCTAAGCTCTCTATCTCGACTGTTCTGGACCAAGCTGGTGTGAACCTCCTTCCTTTAAATCGAAATCAAGGTCCCAGATCAAACGGTGGAGTCGGTGGATGGCTAGGATCAAGTGGTGGGTGAATCAATGGCTGGGATTTCTCCACCTATTCTCTATTTCTTGTTTTAAGTTCTAAAATTCCACAACTTCGGAAATTCACTAAAAAAATAGTTCGGGTCACTGGAAAATTCCCCGAAAATTTCCACGAACTCGTCGTGACGTGTACTTTACTATCCAACTCCTAAATTGAGGAATTCACTTTATGTAAAATTCTGAAATTATTCTTGAGCACTTAACAATTACCGAGATCGTAAATAAATAATTTATCGAACGATCTCAAATTAAGCTTGATAAAATTTCCGGGGCTCACAGTTCCACCCCCCTTAAATAAATTTCGTCCTCGAAATTTCAGGATTGGTCAAACGGTCAACCATACTTCACTTTTCATGTCGGACTCCAGTACCCATAACAATTTCTCATTCTGAGTTCTTGTGGTACAACTGGATTATCACTAGTCATACATGTCAACACAGGAGCTAGCATTTCTCTTACCAAGTGTTCCTTATTTATCACTAACAGGATACACTTCGCTCCATTTCACTTTATTCTTCTGTACCCACAAGATTTTTCTTATAACAACCAGAATGAGTCACTACCCGTTGTATCACTCTACTCATAACACTGCCTTACTTGGCATTTCCCACAGACATTTCATGTCTAAACCAAATAAGACTGGGTAACTACTAACCTTGTTACCTCAACACAATACAGCCACAACTGGTAACTCATAGCCGACTCACATCTTCATCCAATTCCTGCTCATTACGAGTACAACGTTCCAGGAATTGCAGTTTTGCCGAAGATATATTTAAGTACTCGTAGTCGACTATAACTACCCGTAGGTAAAACTACAACTACCCATGGGTAAACTTATGTTCCCATCTCGAAACTTATGTCAACTATGAGAGCAAGTTGACGATGTTGTCGCGATTCATCGCTTTAGCTAACACATCCACTCCACAAACTCGAAGGCAAAGCACACCTACCCACCATGTGGACAATATGCATCGTGTTATTACCATCAAATCATGTTGCCTTACCGGCAACACCCTCGTGCCAACAGACCTTTGAACACTTGTCTAACGAACTGAGGATTAGTCTTGAAAATGAGATTCGACAAATACTTTAGTTACTCTCTAACGAAATTCGAGGATCACCCCTAATGGTTTACCTCTTGAAGATTGAAGACTTGCACGCTTCCACATACGGCACAACGTCGACTTCGAAAACCTTGTCAAAACTAAAGAAGCTGATGGTTAAACAACCATGAACAACACTTATAACGTACCTGAAGTTAAAAGACTCTTCCAGGTTACACTTTGTTCCGACCATGACTAGCCAAGTGGCTGAAGTCGCAAGCCGCGTTTCCGGCGAAGACAATGCAAACTTCCCACCTTTCGTTCTGCAAACATCTCTTCGTTGACCCTCGGTTGCTAGAGGTCTTGTAGTGTAGAGAGTATTCTTCCCTTACTACAATTTACGTTGAACTTGACTTTTAAAAATAAGCAACCAAAGTAATACCAAAACTTCATTTTGGAAACTTCCTGAGGTAAGGAAATTAAGCTCTAGAGAACGTCAAAACTAACTAAAAGGCTGAAGATTGTTGGGTTAAAATGTCAACAATTTCGGAGCTTTGGAAATCACTCAAAACTGATTCCAAAGTCACTGCCACGGAGTATCAGCAAAACCTGAAGTTTAGAAATTTTCAGTTTTGAAACTGATTTGCAGGGATAAAGGTTCTCACCTTTGGGTGAAACTAGTTGGAATAATTTCCTGGTTTTGTAAATAATTTGTAAACAATTTCCAAACTACTGCAACAAAATACATTTGCACCTGGAAAGCTTTGTCAAGACACAAGATCTTTTAAACCTTGGAAACAATTCAAATGGAGAAATTTCAAGGTTCAAGGAGCATGCTTTTTAACCACAACCAGAATTCTAGCAAAGTAGGAAAAGGGTAAGACAACCCCAACCAAACAAAGAATAGAAATCAACGTATTTATTAGTAAGGAAGAAATACTTGCAGTCCTCAAAAGATCCTTACCGGTGACACGCGTTATTGGAAAGCGGTTAGAATCCGAAGACGTGCTAGCTCTCCCTTGTAGGATGCTTCTCTCTTTAGTTTCCTTCCCAACTTTCCGACGAAGTTCGAATAGACACCACACATAACAAAAGATGCAAGAGTGCGAATTATTTAGGTTACAGTCCCATAATTCTACGTAGTAACACAAAGACAAAGGGGAAAAAAAAATTGTCCAATACGACCTCTCACAATTAAAGTGAGCTAGACCTTCTTTCTCTCTAGTGAGTCGAATGCGCCACTCGTAAGAACACCCTAGAAGGTCCACACCGGAACGATATTCCGGAGTCTACACTCCTCAAAATAAATACCCTTTATTTCATCACATGCGAACAACTCCTCCTTGAACGCGTCGGGAATTTGTAGGTGATGAGCTTTGTAATGTTCAATTGTGTCCACAATACCGATCACCCTTTCGACCGCTTCAGCTATATCCGATAATGCAGTATACTGGCGATCGTCATTATAATAGCGACGCATGTGTTCCCGAATCTTGGAGTTGAAACCAAGAATATAACTCCTGGTGATCGCTTGTCTCGATCTCACACGACCAGCTTTCCTTTTCTCCTCAAGACCGTGAGTGAATAAGCAAGTATACTGACTCACAGTCCAGTTTTCTTGCTGTAAGTCAGCTGCGAAAGACTCGGCTGGAGGTTGCACCTGTCCCCAAGGAGGCCACTCTGAATGTGCTTGAGGGTTAACGGAGGGACCACTAGCGGTAGATCCAGTTTCTGGACCAGTCAACGAACTAACCTCTATAGGATCCTCCTCATCAATCCAATCTTCCATTTCCCATGGTTCTTCTTCCTCAGATGACATCTTCAAGCTGAAATACAAAATAACTCTCAATACCACAATTTCATTTAACAAAATCGGACTTAGGACGTAGTCCCATCCAACAATCATTTCAATCCACAACCAACATTTCCAAAACACGATAGCAATCCACCAGATGTCACAATTAACAATTTCCAACATTATTCACATTCCCATATATTCAAGTTGTCGTTCACATACCTTGCTCCTTTTATTTTTACCTCATACTGGGCTCACACTTTACTGTGGTCTGTGCACTGTGGAGGAGCTTTGGGTGGCAATACTCATTCAAATGCAAAGAACAGATAATAGCATACACAATAATTTGACTGGAGCAAACTTAGAAAACAATAAGCAACCACGGTAATACTTCAACGAACATGATTCACTGAACAACACAACAATTAGATACACTCGGTTTCAATCAATCCAACACAGCGTATGAACACATAACAGTTGGACTTGAAAAGATGATAAGACAAATCACAACAATCGAGTCTACACAAGCAATCAAATAGACTAGGCTCGACAAAATACCCAAGAAGAAATAATTACCAAGTCCAACACTAATAACAATTAGCACAGTTTTAACGGACCGGATTCACTGGACAAGGCAAGGGATCGGTAAGTGAATCCAACAATATATCAATACTCAAAAGGGATATAAAATCAAGCAAACACAAGTTCAATTGCTATGACAAATCAGAACATAAGTAAACCTTTCGAAAAAGGGCTAACGATTGTCGGACTAAGGGATCCAAAGGGAAAAACAAACAATAGTTCCGACTAGCAACCGGTCAAAGTTCCAAAGGATAACTCTAGAGTAATTTATTTGTCGCCAGTTGTATTCAGTAATTAACAACTTTCAACCTCGGTATACCTTAGGGGGATCCGGTGGCCAGTCGGGCCCTAAACCGAGTGAAGAGTTGTACTTATCTGAACACTAGCAACAATCCTTTTTCACAACTCGCTTTCAAAGCACTTTCGCTTTTAGCACCCCATTTTCGAAAATCTCTTTTTGGAAACACCTTTTAAAACCAATTCGTGAACCACTTTTCGAAATCCTTTTCCGGAAGCTTTCTCGAACGTTTTTCGGAACTTAGTCATTAAAAACCGAAGTCAAACCTTCTCAAACGTTAGGTAGAAATCCTAAAAACTTTTCGAGTTAAAGGTTCCGACTTCCGAAATACGTTCTTGAACAACCAAATCCCAAGTCAACTTTTTAACAGGACTTCGAAATTTTCACGAGCCAACAAAACTTTTTCTGGTAGCAGAGGTTTTTAAATCGTTGAAATCGAAGACTCGAAAGCATTGCTCTGATACCACTTTCTGTAACGCCCCAAGCTGCACCTCACCAGCTTAAGCACGTCACAGTGCCGCGAGCCTCTAAAATATAAACCGAACGCTCGATTTACATTCTAGAGAACCGCTAGGCTTTTTGTTTGAAAACTTTTCGTAAAACACAGCGGAAGCTAAAAAATACTTTTGAGGTGAAAACTCGGATTTGCTAGGAACTACTTTGTTTGTTCAGAACTTGGATAAAGACGCACACGGGGTACGGATTTCAATGAAAGAGAAATCAACTGAATTTAACTCGAGGCTAGATAACAACAAGCTCCGAAGCACAAAGTTTGAGAAATGAGGTTTAGCACAATTCCAGACAAGGGTTTACCGAACTTGTTATGCACACCCAGCTCCATCCGCTATTGTCCCGTCACCAGTGCACAGTACCTGCATCCACACTGTTGTAGGGGTGAGCTTTCGTCCTCGCAGCTCAACAGGAACTCTATCTCGACTAGGTTTGAAACCAATAAATAGATTTTGGAGCTCCAGTATGAAAATAGGCTTAAACCAAGTATTTGAAAATGAACGACAAACATTAATATTTTCAACTTGAAAACTGATGCATGATGCTTAAATAAATACGGCGCCAAATCCAAGTGTTACCTGATGGCCGGTCCCATAGACCCACTACACGACCTTACCTCAAATTGATTTATCACCAGGTAAGCGTAGCGAGAACGTCCACTACCTAGCTATACACACGTACCGAGTCCGTGATTGCGGATATTCGGACGACCGGTATAGCTAACCCTCCGGAGGTTTAGGGTATCGAACCCAAGGAAGTCAGTGCCCCTTTCGCTCTCAAGCCATCACATCTCTCACAATTTGGTTAGTATGCATTGCATTTTAACATAACCAAACCGTACCACCCATCATGCATATTTTAACACAAGATATAAAGAAACAACTAATCGAGGAGAGTCCTGAATCCCTACCTGGATTCCGATGCTTTCTCTCACGTACTTCGAGAGTCACGAACCTTCTGTTCCTCGGGTAACTGGAGTCCTAGATTCCGACATTTCGATAGTTAATATCTTTTGAACAATTATACGAAATCTCGACGACTAATGTATCGTCTAAACCAACTGTTCCTGGTTGGACCAGGAGTGGACCAAGGTTTGACCAACCTTTCCTGGTTTGACCAGGAGTTGACCAAAGGTTGACCACATTTGACCATTTGACCATGTTTGACCAATCGAGACTAGTTCGATAATTAGCTCAAATTACTGAACAATTACTTAAAGTTGTGATATCGACTCGATATATTAGGTGCACCATAATTTTACTAAGGCCACCCAATATATACACATTTCTTTTCTTTACTCACTATCAAGCCGTGAAATGCACAAGCAAATCCATAACGATTTTACCAACAAAAGAGTCCAATTTACTTCACACACAGTACTTCGACGGAAAATACTAAGGACACCCACTGTTTATTCCAACTTTTATTCAAGGTGTACCCAAAACTACTATTAACACCCACTTAGCAAATTTCAAATATTTCACAACCAAATTCACAAATTCTAAACTGTTATCACCGTAATAACAACAACCACAATCAGACATGATAGTCATAATCCATTCACATCGTCACACAACCCAGTCTGCACATGAAATCAAGCTTATACACATTCAAACAACCAACTATCCATTTCAAGGCCACAACAACAGATTATCCATTCACTTTCAAATTCAAGCTTGAGCAACCAGACTTAGAACCATCGTAATACCATCTTAGCCAAATGACCCAATCAATCAAGCAACCACTAACAAGTCAAAATGTGTTCCAGCTTGCTAACTACAACAACTTAACAGGCTAAATACCCATACCAGACAAACCCGAACTCCACCACAATTCCACAGTTCCATTCACACACAAACAATCGATTCCAAAGTTTCAATACCAGCAACAAATTCTAATTTACACACAAGAATCAAATTCCCACTCCAGAAGTCGAACTATACCTTCGGAAGTCGACTGAAACCAAGCCCAACTCACTGCCGGGACCGGGAAAGTGATGAACTGATGAGTGTGATGCCAACAACCAGAAAATTCTTCGATTGTTAGCCTGGGAGTACAGTCGAGCAAGAAACGAAGCCCGGAGAGGCCGCCGGAGACGAAGAACACGGCCAGGCCGTAACTACCCAGAAACGTAAATCATCAAAACTTACTCTAATTCGAAACTAAGTGCAGAAACTTGTAGAGTAGGACGAGGAGATGGGTTTCCATACCAAATTCAGCTTAGTAAGTCGCCGGAAGTTGCAGGTGGCCGGAGAAAGCTCGGGACTTCCCTTCGTTGCTGCTCCGTTCACTGTCGGTGCATGGACGATCAAAGGCTACGTGGAGGTAGGCGACGCAGAGACGAAGAAGATAGTGGTCGTCCGTCGTCGATCGGTGGCCGGACGAAGTAGCGCCGGTCGGACTCTGTTGCCGGTTACTGTCTCGGGTCAGAGAGCTCTAAGCTCTCTATCTCGACTGTTCTGGACCAAGCTGGTGTGAACCTCCTTCCTTTAAATCGAAATCAAGGTCCCAGATCAAACGGTGGAGTCGGTGGATGGCTAGGATCAAGTGGTGGGTGAATCAATGGCTGGGATTTCTCCACCTATTCTCTATTTCTTGTTTTAAGTTCTAAAATTCCACAACTTCGGAAATTCACTAAAAAAATAGTTCGGGTCACTGGAAAATTCCCCGAAAATTTCCACGAACTCGTCGTGACGTGTACTTTACTATCCAACTCCTAAATTGAGGAATTCACTTTATGTAAAATTCTGAAATTATTCTTGAGCACTTAACAATTACCGAGATCGTAAATAAATAATTTATCGAACGATCTCAAATTAAGCTTGATAAAATTTCCGGGGCTCACAATGGACGCCATCCATGGCGTCATGGATAGGGACTACGCCAGCCCTAAACTGGTGGTGGACTCAAGTGTTGCCCTAGGCAGCTACATAGGTCACACTTAGTCCAAAAATCAACTTTTGATTTATGCTTCGTTTCGCTCGAAAGAAATGATGTCCATGTGAAGTCTTTAGTAGACGGATCATCATTTCATGACTAAGATGATCTATCCTATCGTGACAAAGCCAATATGTGTCTAAATCCAAGAGATCTTCTCTCATAACTTTATTGGATTTAATAGCTCGAATAGTGACATAAAATCCACTAGAGAGACACATAAACTTCTCTAAGATGCGCCTTTATTTGCAATCATTAGAGGTATTGCAAAGGAACTCATTTCCGTTCTCTACATACGTTTTCGCATGGAATCCGTCGGCTATTCATAGGTGTGATTCACCCTAGAAGTGTAGAGAGTTTCTGTGACAGTAATTAAGGTGTCATTTGGCAAGTGGAACTTGAGCTATTCCATGTCCTTGAATTAATACTGATGGCCTAGCCATCGTAGTCACAAAAGTCATATGCTCAGAATCAAAATGGAATCATAAAAAACTTGAAATTTTATTCATAAGCCAACAGAGTTACATCATTGTCTCTTTGACTAAACAAAATCTAATCCAAAATGATAGCTAATGCAAAACAATGGTAGTCGTCTAACTTCTTTCGGTAATTCTAAAATAAATGTGACTAGATGAGTAGAGAGATGTCGGTGGAGCAAGGCTCACGTAAGTACCACTAATCTCAGAACCTTCCTAGACATCACACTTACTTTGAATGAGCCTACTTTGTAGAAAAGCTAAACCATTGGCATTGACTACAAAAATATATGGCAATTGCCTATTAAATCTCTTGGAAAAATAAAGACTTAAACAGAATTGGCGACCTATTGATCCCATCCAGATTTGTAGTCTTCAACTCTTCACTCTAGATCATCTTCTTGTTTCATATAGTGAGCTTCTCTTACTTCACAATATGCTTTATAGGCGGTGACAATTTCTTCACGAGCTCTACAAATGTGTGCCCAATGATCAGACACTCCACATCAATAACATACATCTCTTTGCTCAAACTCCATTGATTGAGGCGCTTTGAAAGTGTCATTTAGATGGCTCTTAGTGTTGGTGGCGCCACCAACATGGCCAGAGGCGTTGCCTCCCTCTCTCTTTCCACGTTTACCTCTTCAGTTCCGTGTTTGCCTATTTTGGCGATTACCTTCCCAAGTAGAGCGATTATATGGACCAGAACGTTCAAATGTATTCTTAAGATTAAGGTTTCGCTCTTGGCGCCCTCTCTTTGGGGCGCGATTATAATTGGATTTCGGAATATGCTATGTTCCCACGGATCTCGAATTATAGTTCTTCACAAGGATGTTGTCATGCTTTTCAGCGACATTCATAGCTCCAATGATCTCATGAAACCTTGTGATTCGTCTTGCAACAACATCGATTCGATAGTTCTTAGCAACCTTCAATGCAGAGATGGGGAAAGTAGAGAGAGTCTTCTCAATCAATATCGCATTTGTGATCTCTTTACCACAGAATTCCATTAAGGATTTAATGCGAAGTGCTTCCGAGTTGTAGTCAAGAACTGACTAAAAATCACAGAAGCGGAGTCTATGCCTTCTCACTTCTAGGTCAGGAAGTAGGGAGTCACGGACGTTGCCAAATCTATTTTCGAGTGAGACCCATAGCCTTCTGGGGTCTTCTTCATTCATACACTCATACTGGAGCGAATCATCCATATGACGAGTCATTAGGATGATGGCTTTCGCCTTATTTGCCTCTAAGGCTGCTTTGTTTGCTTCCAAAGTTTGAGCTTGCTCAACAGTTAGCACGTCCTGGCTAGGCTCGAGAATCGTATCCAGGATTCCATCGGCCTTGAGATGCTGGCGAATATCACGAACCCACCTGTGATATTCAGATCCAGTTGTTCCCAATGGAGCAATGTCCAATTTGTTCAGGTTACTCATCCTGAAAGAGAACAAGAAATTAAGGGTAGTTACGGAGCGAAAAAGGCTACCACGAAAACAAATAAAATTTCTGAGCGTAGTCGTTTCCAAGAAATTAGGAATTTCCGAGCGTAGTCGCTTCCAAGAAATTCGATTCCAAGAGGGGTTGAATTAGATTGAAACAATGACGTTTGCGGTCGATCGTTTTATCTCAACAAACTCTAAGTTTGGAGAACTCTACAAGCTCCAAGCTTGGAGTGAGCATTAACCCCCACAGTTCGGCTTAATTTGGTCTCCCCTATGATAAAGAAAGGGGGGTAGAAGAAGGGAGGTTGCAAGTCCCCGAAAAAGAAGAGAAATTAAATATAAAAACTCTAAAAAAAACGGGAACATTTAGTAAAAAATATCTCGAAATAGAACGCCGGAAAATTTGACCGGAAAAAGTCGTCGAACAAGTCGCCTGAAAAATGGTTGACCGGAGTTGACCGGATGCTGACGTGGCAGTGGGGTCCGGTTGCTGACGTGGCAATGGGGTCCGGTTGTTGACGTGGCAGTGGGCTGGGCTTTGACTTCTTCCTTTTTCGGCTGGGCTGCTTCTTTCTTCTTCTTTTCTTTTTCTCTTCTTTTCTGCAGGTTTTTCTGCCGGATGATCAGGCGGCCGGTTTAGCAAGTTTTAAGCCTGTTTTTGGACTTTTTATTCTGATTCCTGAAACTTCAGATCAGGGGGCTTCTGCTACCAAAATTTGGAGGAAATTGGAGGTCCGGAAGATGGTGAACCGGTGGAATATTTGCTGCGAGTTGTATGGAGCTTCCGGTGGCCAGTTCGGTAGGTTTCCGGCCGGTTCTTGGGGTGGGGCAGCCGGTTCTGGACTCCTGGGATCGAGATCTTCAAGGTGTTAGGTGGAGGGAGAAAATGCTTCAAGGTTTTTAGCTTCTTGAATCAGGGTTTGGCTATTTGTTTCAGGATTAGGGCTTCGTGCTGATAACGTGTTGTAGAGAAACTGAAATTGAGAGGAAATCGCTGTGTATTCTCATTGATAATAGAGGCCTCTTTATATAGAGGATTACAATGTATAGAATCTCAATCATACAAGGAAAGTAATCGTACATTGTATAGGAATCTAGATCTATCTAATTTAACCCTATTACCACTAGGTCAAGTAACCTAGAGTTTGGGCCAAACACAAATTAGGGTTTACTTGAACAAGTTGTAATTTTATAAAAATTAAAATAATAAATATAAAATAAATAAAAAATTTGCGCGAATTATACATTTTGGACTCAAGTGAATCCCAAAAAGAATTGCAATTCTCAGTAAAGGTTACTAAAGCGACTCAAACTCCACAGACAACCTTTGGTTAAATGTGTAGGCAGTGGATACAATGTTTTTCAGTAGGTAAACTAGAATAAAAAAAATAAAAATAAAATAAAAAACTCGCGCGCATTATACGTTTTGGACTCAAGTGAATCCCAAAAAGAATTTGCAATTCTCAGTAAAGGTTACTAAAGCGACTCGAACTCTACAGACAACCTTTGGTTAAATGGAGGCCGAGAATACAATGTTTTTCAGTAGGTAACAATTGTTCGACTAAAGGCATAGCTACTACACTCTACGCTATTATCAGAACCTTTTGACAGTTATACGATTCCAGAAGATGATCTAGAATTAAGTCAATCAAGTTTCTAAGAAGTGAACACGCAACCTAGTTAATTATTAGATATTTTTCTTTTAGTTGAATAATAGAAAGTAATTAAATTCCTCATTTGGTTAAGTCTTTCTTTATTAATTTTAAATAGTAATTAATCTTAATTAGGATGAGTCACTCTTGATTAATCATTGATAAAAATAAAATAATTAAATTAGAACTAGGACCATGTCCAACCTTATTTTCAAGTGTGAAGCTTGTTTATTAGCTTAATTATTAATTGATTCAGATTATTAGAAATGTCAAAGATGCGCTTAGGTAGTAGAATCTTAAAAAAAAAACAAAAAACCTAGGGTTATGTACCTAAGACTATGTAGTTTAAATATAAGTTTAGTCTCATGTAAGATAGCATAATTAATATTTATGAGTAGTGACGTAGAGAGAGAGTAATCAGCATGACATTTGAAATGGAGCTCCTTTAGAATTGCCTCAAAGAAACGGATCTGTATCCTCTCCTTAGCTAAATTCTCTATTTAGCTTCCTTGACTTTTAATATAACCCGTAGATTAACAATCCAAAGATTATATATATAAATAAGCCACATCATCAATTCAACATTAAATGTAGAAGTTGAGCGATTCCAACACTAACGCTGTCTGTTTCATATATTTTTATTATTTTCTTTTCCTTTTTATTTTCCATCCTCAACATCAATAACTTCCTACCGGAAAAAATAAAAAATAGCTTCTGGTTGGTCTCGTCTTTCGAATCCGATTGCAGGCTTTGCAGCAAAGAAAATCTGAGTCCGGTTCCGAAAACCCATGTTTTCGCTGAGTCTTCAGTGCCCTTTAAGACACTGAACTAAAATTTATGGCGGTTATCGGTGGCGCCTCCATCATCTGCTTTCCTCATTTTCTTCCTTTTCTTTTAGCTAGGCAATCTCCTCTTAGTATCAAGTTAATGAATTGAATATGATCATAGTTAGGCCTAGCATTTATACCCGTAACCAGCAAACCCGCATGATACCCGCAAGCTAAAAGCCCCCACTAACCCGCCCGTTTATTAATCTGTGCTTAGAAAAGCCCGTAAATTAACTGGCTGTGCGTGCTAAACCTGTTAGAACCAGTTAACTAAAAAAAAAAAAAAAAAAAACCAAAACCTGCAGCAGCCTCTGCCCTTTTCTTTTCCCTCACCCAAAACATAATTCTCTCTCTCTCACAAAGAGGTTTTGCATTTGTGCTTTTGTTGATGTGTGTGATTGTGTTCTGGATTGTATGAATTTTGTTTTTGGGGGTCTGCATTTGATTTCTTAAATGATCTTTGGGTTTGATTTCTACTGCTTCAGAATTTTGCTTACTCTTGGGGGATGAATTGAGGTTTCTAGTTTGGTTTGATTTCAGTGTGGTCTGAGTTTTCAAAACTTTGCTCTCATACATATACACGGTTTAAAAAGGTCCCCACCTTCATAAGACAATTTCTCTCTCTAGGATGAGAGCGTCTCGCTCTAGGATAGAACCAACCCAGGTCCTATTGACCTCTTCCCGTCCACCACCACCCTCACTCTAGGATAGAGCCAGCCCAGGTCTTACGTACCTCCTCCCCTTTCCACAGTCACTGTCCTCCGCCACCAGCTAACAGCCACCGCCCCAATTTAGCTATTTTTACCGTAATCCATCTTTACCGACCATTCCCTATTTTCTATTCTCAGATCCACATCCACTTCAATTTGATCTATCACTTTCGATCAATATTACACTTTTACACCCATCAATTAACCCTCATCTTTCATCACCTTCCCATCTCCACTGGCGCATCCACCGCCCCCTCACCGCCGGACTTTTCGGCAATTGTTATTGATGCCTGCCCATCGATCTACTTTCACTGTGCTCGATCCCTCTATTCATTCTCAATGAGGGTACTATCTTGGAACTGTCAGGGACTTGGGTCCTCCCTGACAGGTCAAGCTTTGAAGAATCTCTGCAGGAAGAAAAATCCTGAGATCCTGTTTCTTATAGAGACATGTCAACTAGAGGATACCATTAAGAACTGGAGAAGACATCTGAAGTTTTCTGATTACCATTCAGTTGACCCGATTCGTACTGGAGGCGGGTTGGCTCTGTTTTGGAGTGATTCTGTACAGGTCACAGTCCTTGACTCGACTCCTAACTATATAGATACTACTGTGTCTTTCCTTTATGAAGGTTTTGATTGCAAAATAACATGGATGTATGGAAACCCCCATGAAAATGAAAAGGTAGCTTTTTGGCGTTTGATGTACCAGCATTTTGTGATTCATTCTATTCCCTGGTTAGTGATATGGGATTTTAATGAAATTTTAGATTGTTCAGAAAAGTGGGGAGGAGACTGTCCTGCTCAATGGAGATTAAAATTGTTCCAAGAGTTTGTGAGTGGAAGACAACTCCGTGATCTTCACTACAATGGGCCAGAATTTACTTAGTTTGCTTGTTTGCTATTCGTCATGGCTGTGTTTTTATGAAAGAAAGACTTGATCGAGCATTGGGAAACTTGGCCTAGTGCTCTAATCAATCTCGCAGCCAAGTTTTTCATCTACCTAAGATTGGTTCTGACCATAGACCAATCTTACTTGACACTCATCCCAGCGAGTCTAAGGGGGGTGTATTGTATTTGGATTTGTGCAGACTTTTTTTAAATGACAGACTTTTTGAAAAGTCCACAGACTCTTTAAAAAGTTGATAGACTGTTATTGATTTCTTAAAACCATTGATTTTAGCAACAGACTTTTATTGATTCATGAAAATCTATATACTTTATTATGAATGACTTCTATAGATTTTCTAACATGTACAAAATATAAAAAAAAACAAAAACAAAAAACAAAAAAAAATATAAAAAATGCAGCCCAAACACAAAACAAAATAATAACTTGTTGTCTCTTCGATGCTCTAGTATTTTCTAATAGAAATTGACTCAAATAAATGATTGTTAGTCTGTCTAGCGAGTTTGTTCTCATTCCTAATTTCCCAACAACATAAATATACAATATAAATCAATTGATGCTTATGGTTAATTATTCTCATCAATTTTTTTTCGCCGATTAACATATATTGTAGCAATATTGGTCAATGTCTTGATCTATAATCAATCAATTGTTCAATCTTTTTTTGAACCATAATATAAATTCAAATTAATGAGAATAATTAATTAATAAGATAAAATTTAGTATGGTTCAAGGTCTTAGGGTTAGACCACAATATTTGAGTTTTAGGGTTTCATAAATCATTTTTATTGCTATTAGGGTTCGAAGTATTACAATTGAAAAAAAAAAAAAAAACAAAAAACAAAAATCGCATTTAACAACTATAATGAACATGTTGAGTATCAAAAAAGGTTGATATTATAAAAGATTAGAGAAAAGACAAAAAATTAAGAAAGAGAGATAATGAAGGACAAACTTCTTCATGGGTAGAGAGAAGAACTTTGATAGACCTTTTTTTTTTTTTTTTTTGAAGAGGAAACTTTGATAGACTTTCTGAAATCTTTGGTCTGGAGGCTGGAAAATTAGTGGAGTTTGGTATGTGTAGTTAACACTACAAAATCCATGATTATCCATGATTTTCTAATTCCATAAGTATGAATGATATTTTGAATACCTCTGTACTTTTATTCATTTTTAAAAGTCCTAATTGAATACCCCTAGATTTTGGTGGAATTCATGAAGTCTTTAAAAATCCTAATTGAATACCTCAAGACTTTCATGGACTGTTAAAAGTCTATATTGAATACACCCAGACTTTTAAATTCCATAGATTTCTTTAAAAGTTCCACTAATTCCATATACAATACACCCCCCTAAGGGACCTTCACAATACCGAATTGAACAATACTGGGCAATTCATGATGAATTTACAGCTCTTATTCAGCAAAATTGGGTGCTGGGGTATGATACACAAGCAATGTCAGTATGGAAATCAAATCTCTCAGGATGCAGCCGTGCCTTAAAGTCATGGAGTAGAAAAACATTTTCCAACCCCACCACTCAAGTTGCAGAGAAGCTTGTTCAATTGGAAAAGCTTTATGAGTCCAATCAGCCCGACATTCTGCAGCAGATTCAGAATATTACTTCCTAGATCACCAATCTCTGGACCCAGGAAGAAATACACTGGCAGCAGCGTTCCAGGGTAAATTGGCTAAAGTTAGGAGATCGGAACACGAGTTTTTTCCATCACTCAACTCTTCAGAGAAGACAATTTAACAAAGTATTGCGCCTTCAAGATTCAAATGGGAATTGGTTGGAAACTGGTAGAAAAATTACCAATCTTTTCTCTGTTTATTTTCAGGAGTTGTTCACTTCGAATAGCCAGTAAGAGTGGGGTGAAGTTCTGGATTTTGTGGATTCAGTTGTCACCACTGAAATGAATGCCAAGCTCACTAAGTTGATTACTCTTCAGGAGGTTAAAGATGCGGTTTTTGATCTAGGTGCAACAAAATCTCCCGGGCTAGATGGTTTTTCTGGTGTTTTCTATCAATCTCAATGGGATACCGTAAGAAGTATAATTCATGAGTCAGCCTTACAACATCAATCAACATCCTCTCTGCTCTAGGTTATGAATCAATCTCATCTTGCCCTTATTCCTAAAGTTAAGGCACCTGTGACTGCTTCCCAATTCAGACCAATTGCATTGTGTAACTTTTCTTACAAAATCTTGACTGAGATTCTTGTAAATCGTCTCAAGACTTTGATTCCATGTCTAATCACTGAGAATCAATCAGCTTTTGTTTCTGACAGACAAATCCAAGATAATATTATTATGGCCCATGAGATATTTCACCTTTTGAAGTTGAGCAAGTCTGGTGACAATTACGCATTCGGTTTAAAGTTGGACATGAACAAGGCATACGACCGCATCAAATGGAATTTCCTTCAAGCTGTTCTTCTGAAAATGGGCTTTGCAGATCGATGGGTGGATTTGGTTATGAATGGTATTACTTTTTCAACTCTCTCAGTCCTTATAAATGGAAAACCAGGTCCATTTTTCAAACCTTCTTATGGCCTTAGACAAGGAGCGAACCCCCTGTCTCCATTCCTATTTCTTTTTGTGAATGATGTGCTGTCAAAAATGATCATCAAATCTTGTCAACAATCTCTGCTGCATCCAGTGACATTTGGTCCCCAAAATATAGGTATCAGTCGTCTCTTTTTTGCAGATAACTCACTATTTTTTCTCAAGGCTTCTTTGCAAAATTGTGAGATGTTATAAGATTTACTCCAGACTTTTTGTATAGCCTCGGGTCAGCTCATAAATGTGGAAAATTGTCCATCTATTTCAGTCCAAATACTCTATCAGAAATAGGTCATCTGCTTAGTTCAATCATGCAAATCCCAACTGTGACTGATCCGGGGAAATATTTAGGCCTCCCTACATTTTGGTATTGTTCCAAAAAAGCTGCTCTTAGTCATATCAAGGATTCTATCACCAAGAAGGTGAAAGGATGGAAGCAAGCTACTCTTAGTTAGGCCGGCAAGGAAGTTCTGATAAAAGCTATAGTGACAACAATTCCAGCCTACCCAATGGCTTACTTCAAATTCCCAATTTCTCTCTACACCCAACTCAATGGGATTTTAGCAAATTTTTGGTGGGGAAGTCAGGAATCTAAAGGTCTGCACTGGAAATATTGGGATTTTCTTTGTCTTCCCAAAAAAGATGGCGGTATGGGGTTTCAAAACTTGGAGGAATTCAACAACTCTCTCTTAGCAAAACAAGCTTGGAGAATCATTCAAAATCATACAGCTTTTTGGGTCTGTCTTCTGCAACAACGCTATTATCCGTCTACTTCCTTTCTTACTGCCAAAAAAGGTTATTCTTCGTCTTGGATTTGGTCTAGTTTGCTCATTGGAAGAGATTTGATTCTTCGGGATTCTCAATGGAATATCGGAAATGGTATTGATGTTAATATTTGTGGAGATCGGTGGATCCCTTCTAACCCTCCCTCAAGTCTGACAGGACCCGCCCCGGATTTCACCCCGAAATCCGAAGTGGCCATGCGGGGCCCACCTTAGAAGAAATTCTACCAAAAATTTGGCTGAACTTCCCCTTAAAGTAGGCTACCCAAAACCTGTAGGAAAATATTTACACTTCTAAATCATCCATCCTTATTCTCCTGGAGCCACCCTGCTCCCCAAATTACAACATCAACCAAAAATCACATAACACAAATCACAACTTAAATAACATTAATTTCCTCAGGTAATCAGAGCAATTCTAACAGTTAGGGTAATCAAGGAAAACCTAAATCAAATAAAAATGCGGAAGCCATGTTGTTGACTATGCCTCAACTCTAATGTACGCCTGACCTTAACTAATTTCGCCTGCAAACTGGGCATTTGAAACCGAAGGGCCCAGGGGAAAGTAATTGAAAAACATGTTAGAGTGAGTGGACAAAAATAAACGACTAAATAAATAAATTAAAAGAAAAGGAATTGTATTACTTCCCCACGAATTTAAATTCGTAAAACTTCGATGCATGCAACGTTTATAAAACGTATGTCTTTAAAACTCAGAGTCTCGCGAAAACAAACTAGTCCCCGCTAGCTAAAAGAATCGGACTAACCCCGCTAGTCAAGTAACAAATAAAAGAATATGGGGAAGGGATGTCACCATACGGGTAAAGGAACCCCTAACCTCGACTGCCACCCACACATAGATTGTGTGAGGAGGAGACTAATAACCTCGACTACCACTCACGTGAGGAGGAGAAACCTCGACTGCCATTCACAAACACAAAGTAAGTGAGGAGGAGAATAAGCTACCTCAACTGCCACTCACAAACACAAGTGAGGAGTTGACCTAGTAATTGGACCCCGGTATGGTGAAGGAAAACATTCAAAATCCATAAAATCCGAAAGGCTTCCCCAATCTCTCACGAGAATATATATATATATATATATATATATTCCAATGACGTGACCCCGCACGCCAAAATATTCTCAAATCCGTAACCAAAACCGGAAATTAGTATAAGCAAATCCCAATTCCAAAAATCTCTCAAAAGCTCCAAGAAACAAACCAAATCCAAAAATCATTAATTAGGCATTCCCAATGCCAAAATCTAAAGTCAATAAATAAATGAGAAATCCAACTCCATCGAAAACTCATCTCGAAAATCTTCCAGAAATCCAAAGTCGGTGATTAAAAAATATATTTAATCCCGAAAATTCCTTGGAAAACGAATCGCCGGAAACCATATAATAATCATATTCTCCAAATCGAGCATAATAAATTTTGATTCAAAAATCTCATTGACATAGTAATAAAATATTTAAATCCGTTTAATATGCTCGATAAATTAAAACAATAATTTAAGTCACTACTTCGCTTCCCAAATCAAAGCAAGACAAATTAATAATAATTTTCTGAAAACAAAATATAATCACATGGAATTAAATAACTAAATAATTAATACGGGAAAAAAAATTGCATGCATCCTTATTTAAAAGCAAAGGTCCACTCACAGTACTATTCAGGTGATCACGCATATGAGTTCCTTCATCAACCAAGAGTTCGGTATGTCGCTCTGTACACAATTATTTTTCGTGAATAACTATTCAACAATTAAATATTATTTCCAAAATTAAATCCTCATAAATCATCTCTCCACTTCTTCTCAGATTCATCCCAACTTTCACCTCTAAATACCAATTCGTTATCTTAAAGGTTCCAAGGCAGAACCAAGAGATATCCGACGGTCGGATTCTCGTAAATCGATAATGGAATTTTAAATTCTAGAAATTCATAATCGATTAAAAATTTCTCCAATTCCAACCAAATTCACATATTCAACCTCTACAAAATTACAGGATTTAACTAGCCAAAAATAGAATTTAAATTCTGTTTAAACGTCACCACTGTTCACGCGCGGCACTGTTCACTCGACCGTCAACTTCTCCGATGGTCACCAAATTTTGGCAGCAGCTTAATCTCAACCCACCCCCCCCCCGCCAGCATTTTTCTCAACTTCACCAAGTTCAGAAAACAACTAGAACTACCTCAACAATTAAGAAAACAGTAAACCCCAATTTGTAAATAGTGCCCGGATTTCAATCTAAAAAATCCTCCAATAAATCTATGCAATATTATACTTAAAAGAAAACCCATGAGGTAAGGAAGAGATTGATACCATTTTTGCTACAGGAAATTGCCAGAATCGGCGCCGGAAGATCTCTCTCTCTCTCTTTTCTTTCTAGTTTCTGTAGTAAAGGATGGGGAGAATGGCTGGAAATGGGGCTGATCAGCCCCTTAGAGCATCCTTCAACCATTTAGTCATAAGCCAAAGCCATATTCAAAATTTGACTCCCCTAGTGTCATCACTATTCATTCAATTTTTCCATCTCCAACCATGTTTAGTCAAAATCCAAAGTCATTTATTAAATTAATCATTTTAGAGAATTAATTAACTACAATATGAATTTATATATCATACATAATTATGTTATATAATTTATCGTCATTAATTGATTAAAAAAAATTATTTATTTATTTTTGGGAATCTATATATTTGTGCCACGTGTCAATGCTATTCGGATCCGATATCTTATCTCTATCTCGGTTGAGATTTTATTTACCACGTGATAAGATAAGATTTTCTATCTCAACTTTATTACCGATTTTAGTGCCACGTGTCAGTCGTTCAAAGGCTGGTTAGATTACGTTTTTGATTTTTATCTGCCATGTGTCGTATCCTATCTTCAGATATCCTTTTCCAACCCTCCATAAATACGGAGTCATTCACTCCATCATAGCTCACCAATTCACAAACACATCTCTTCTCATTTTAGAAGCTTAGAAATTCTGAACTTCCTTTTCATTTTATATTTTTGGTTCCTTGTTACAATGAATAGGTTCCGGAAATTGCTGATGCAAGAGGAAGAAGAAGCAATTACAAGAAATCGTCAAAGAGCCCTGCTGATGCAGGCTGCTTCCTCTCATATCTTGAGGATCCTAGAGGAAGAATCACAGTGGGGTGGTTCACAGCCCGAGCGCCAATACATCGCAAGAGATCGAGAAGCTATGGATTGACGACTGAAAGCTCTATACTTCACTTCGCCGTGCAGGTTCCAGGGCGATATATTTCGTAGAAGGTACAGTATGCGACCTCATGTGTTTGACCAAATGATGCATGATGTCGCCAACCACGATCCATACTTCGTGCAAACTGATGATGCCTCCGGCAGAGTTGGTTTGTCTACCAAACAAAAGCTTACTTGTGTTATGAGGATGCTTGCTTACGGGCTTCCGGCCGAATTGTGTGATGAGTTTCTAGATGTAGCTGAATCTACAGCTTTAGAGATCTTGTCGCACTTTACTAGAGCAATCTGGAATGTATACCACGATCATTACCTTCGTCGACCAACTCCGGCAGATTTGCAGCGGTTGCTCGATGTTGCTGACAAAAGGGGGTTCCCTGGAATGGTGGGAAATCTCGATTGTATGCACTGGCAGTGGAAAAACTGCCCAACCTCATGGCAAGGGCACTTCACTAGTTATAAGGGAAGACCCACAATCATTCTGGAGGCGGTCGCATCATACGATGCTTGGATTTGGCACGCCTATTTCAGACTTCCAGGTTCCCTTAATGATATTAATGTACTTGGAATGTCTCCATTATTCAATGAAATATGCACAGGTGAGGCTCCTCGAGTTTCGTACCATGTAGGTGATAGAGAATATGGCCAATCCTACTACCTAGTCGATGGGATCTACCCTAAATCCCCATCTTTTGTGAAAGCAATTAGAAATCCAATTACGCCAGAGCAAGCTCATTTTACAAAGATGGAGGAGTCATATAGAAAAGAAGTGGAGAGGGCTTTTGGCATTCTTCAAGCTCGTTTTGCAATAGTAAGAGGACCCGCCCGTGGATGGGATAGAGAGGATCTCCAATACATCATGATGACCTGCATTATTTTGCACAACATGATTGTCGATGATGAGCGTGAAGAAGATGAAGATTCATCTATTGACCTCGATGATATCCCCACCAGACCAAGGAAAGCACAAATATATGAGAGGTATGAGGATGATCATGAGGTTGAGCGCAACCGTCCTGAACTTGAGGAGTTCATGACCCGTTACCAGGGGGTTAGATGCCCAATTGTGCATAGAGTCCTTCAAGGAGATTTGGTTAATCACCTCTGGAACATGAAGCTGCAAGCAGAGCGGAACCGCAGATGAAGAGATTGTATTTTCACGCTTTCAATAATTGGCAATGTGGCCATTGTGTGGTTTGATTGTTTGTGTGTTTATGCTTTGTAATATTGTGTGGTTTTATTTTATTGTTAGTGTGTTTCTGCTTTTGTAATGCAGTGTGTTTTATTGTTATGAATAAAAGTGAGAGAAAAAACAAGTTTTTGTTTTTATTTGTTAACTATAAAATAAAGCAGCAATTTTATTTCATAATTGAAAAACATAAGTGAAAAAGTACAACCAATAAAATATTTCTAATTTCTCCCCATCCATTGAGTCTCTTGAACTGGCACATAGAGGTCCAAGTTAGAGTCATCTTCACTATGTGGTGTATTTTCGTCAGGAGAAAAGGAGGGTTGACGAAATGCACCAGCACTAGAGCTTTGTTCCTCCCTCTCAATAATCTGTGCTTGCTTCCTCTCCCAATAACTCGTTTTTTTTGGTGTGAAAATTGACGGATCCACTGTCATTGTGCGAGCATCATCCTCGTGCTGCTCAGCTAATCTAGTCTCCTTCCTGAGTCGCAGCCTGTATTCGAGATCGCGCTCTCCTTGGTCTGCAATCCTTTGCATTTGGAATAAGAGTTCACCTGTTTCGTCTTGCCTGGATTTTTTTTAGCATCCTTCTGAGCTTTTTGACCTGGGGGGCGTGCATGCACATTTGAAGAGCTTGGGCTGTCGTCGTCTTCTAAGTTGATAAAGGTAGGAAAACTTGAGCTACCGACACTCATGCCCAAAGGATTGCTAAACTTTTTTGTATCCTTTAATATTGGCCAACAATGTTGAAACGTAAACTCCTCTCCTTTAGCTAAGGTACGATATATTGACTTAGCTTGTAATTCCTATAAATAAGAAGATATTAATCATGTACTATATATATTTATACGAAAGTCAATATACATAATATGCTAAAATAACGGTTAAATTAAACGTCAAGAATAAGGATGATTACCTCGTCGGTGGCATTATCACCACTTCCTCGAAGAAGTGCCGCTTTGTTAAGAGCTTGACGCCATCGAGCGCATGCCGGTCTAATCTTTTTCCAACGACCGTCACACCCTCCTCCCAATCTAACCACACCTCCGGCAGGCTTGCAAGTCTCGTATACTTCATGCATAGGCTCCCACAATTTTTTTTTTCTCTTGACTAGTACCCTTAGAGCCGTCTTCACCAATGGTAACTACAGCTATGCATAAGGCTATATCTTTGGCGTCCTTCCAACACTCTTGTCTTGGGTTAGGCATCTTCTAAAAAAATTGAAAGCTAGCTAGATGAAGAACAATGGTGAAAAAGAATGAAGTTTGGAGGAGATTGGAGATGTTTTGGAGTGAAAAATTATGAAGAAGAGGGTTGGTATTTATAGAGAATTTGTTAAAGTTACTGTTCCAACGGGCAAAAAACATTTTTCTGATTTTTTAGAAAATTTTCTTTTATTTTTTCAATTTTTTTTTGGGTTTAAAACACATTTACTTTATTATTAACCGTTGATTTTAATCCGTATTGAACCGTCAGATTAGATATTCAGTATATATATATATATATATATATTAACTTTTTTATGTTTAGAAGGGCCTTTCATTTTAAATAGAATTAATGAAGTTGAATATGGGCCGTTAGATTTCTTACCTTTGGAAGACTTCCTCCGTTCTGCACAGCCGGGCCCCATGTGTCGGCTGCATCTCCAGCGCGTGTCTCGCGCGTCAGCCACTGCTATGCCGTTATTTTGTCGTCATCCGCGAGTCCCTTCTGTCTTCTCCCTCTGGCGCGTCATCTTCTTCAGCTGCAATTGCAGCACATGCAGCCGGGGCCCGCCGTTTCTCTTCCCTCCCAGCTTTGGCTTTCGTTCTACAAAGTTGAGTCATTTTGACTCAGCTTTTGGCTCAATCGCCAAAATGGCTCCACATGCTCAATGGTTGGAGATGCTCCCCACAAAAGCCAAAGCCAAAATGGCTTATGACTCCACCCATTAGTGATGCCCTTATAATTAAGGTGTGATGAAATGACCAAAATACCCCTCACACGAAAATACTCGTAATTTTGGCATAAGAACTCCGATTTTTACGTACTACATATGCACGCGCTCGGTTTAACGTCTCCTACAACTTTCATGAAGGAAATTTTCTCAAATTTTGATCCGAACAAAAAGTCAACTTTTAGGGCCACTAAAAGTATCGAAACAAAGTAACAAGTGAAAATAGTTGTCGTTTACCGTCCAAATGACTAGTAAACTGGTAAATTGAGGTACGAGACGTTACAAAGTCTCTTGTTACCTCAGCAATATCATTGCACCTCAGTGGCTTCCCTCATCAATTGGGATACCAATACTTGAAATCTAGTGGACATTGCACCCCATATATCTCCTGCTTAAGTTCAATTAATTTCTGTCATTCCAATTACTGATAGAAGAATTCCTGATTCTCTTGTTTGGACTCACACCAAAAATGGTGAGTTTTCTGTAAAGTTGAGGTATCACTTCCAGCATTTGCAAGTGTGTCGAGAATTATTTAAACATCCTCACAGGTCTCACAATATCCCGTCCCTCTTATGGAATTGGATATGGAAGCTGAAGACCATTCCGAGAATTAAGAACTTTCTTTGGCGTGCTTGCCATGGAATTCTTCCAACAAAGGGAACTCTCACTAGAAGACACATTGCCACCTTTGCTAAGTGTCATATGTGTTCGCATCATGATGAGTCAATTGAACATGCCCTCCTGACTTGTCCTTGGATTATAAGTGCTTGGTTTGCT
The DNA here is from genome assembly GCA_024704745.1 of Rosa lucieae. NCBI lineage: Eukaryota > Viridiplantae > Streptophyta > Magnoliopsida > Rosales > Rosaceae > Rosa > Rosa lucieae. The sequence continues at coordinate 21,640,026 of CM045497.1, read as the reverse complement.
CATCCTTTCTCTTATAAAGTCCCTCTCCAAACCATTACTTCTTTTGACAGTTGGTTATTCTCTGTGAGTCAATTAGAGAAATCAAGTGACATTGCTACGCACCTATCTTTCTTTCTTTGGCGATGTTGGAAACATAGATGTGATTGTCTATATAAAGTTATAAACATAATCCTCCAGACCCTATCAGGATTGCTTTGTCTTCTTATCATGCATCAAATGAGTTTATTGCAGTAACCAAGCCTGGGATTCCCATTCCAAGACAATTGCAACATCTTACTCAGTCTCTTCCTTGCCTCTCAAGATGGATTCCACCTCCTATGAATGCCATTCGAATAAATACTAATGCATCATGGTTTAAAGACTCTCTTTTATGTGGAATAGCAGTATTTGCTTGTGATTCGAATGGTATGTTGGTTGCGGGCAAAGCAATAAAGATGATGGCCCCTTCTGCAATGGCTGCAGAAGCTTTGGCTATTAGAGAAGCTATGCATCTTGCCAACACTTTTCCGTTGCAGGATCTTTTCATTTCTTCTGACTCTCAAGATATTATCAACTCTCTTAGACAAAATAGCCATGCTTTGGATTGGACAGCAACTAATATTCTCTCTCAAGTCCAGTATCTCCTTTCAACCCGGCATTTTAACTGGTCGTGGACCAATAGAAAGGTAAACAAAGCGGCACATATTGTTGCTTCGTTAGTCTATAGTTGGAGGTGTCCTCCTAACTGGGTTCAGCACCCCCCTTCTCCCTTAGCTGCAGTTCTTGTTTTTGACGGTTTACCTGGCCCTCCTCACTTGTAGAGGCTGTTGTTTTTGTCTTTCTTTTTGTTGTTTCTCTCAAGGATTCTTTTTCCCCTTGTGTTTTTTTAATGATATTCCCCTTTGCCCAAAAAAAAAAAAAAAATACATATACACGGTTGTGGTGCTTTTGTTTGATTTATATATTCTTCAATTTCTCGAAACTGTAGGATTTATTCTGTTGGAGAAATCTGTCAATGTTGGTATAGTTCAATGAAAATATTCGCAAATAGGTTTGGATGTCTTCATTTGTTTGACAAATAATAAAGGACTTGTGTTGCATCCGCGTTGCTTAACCTGTAAGCTAATGGTTCATTGAGGATCTGGTTGTAGGAATAAGATTGCATATAAGTGACATGAGAATGTGAGATAGACAAATTTGAAATGAACCATGTATGGTACCTGCATAAACACAGCTAGAGAAATCAGATTCTTGAAGCTTTCATGACTGGCAATCAAACTTGATTGCTTTTAATTTATGTTTCCAATGCTTTAATTTATGTTTCCAGTTTATATAGTTCAATACAAAGCTTCTTATACTGACGGTATAATTAATATACCTGCATCTCATTCTTTCACTCTCCTTGGATCCTTGCTCATCTTGTGAGCTTGGGGGCTAGTGTTTGATTATAAGTGGATGATCAATTATATAATTTTGTTTGACATAAGTATGTGCCTTGCTTTTGTTTTTTCAATCTAATATCAAATTATATACATAAATTTAACTGGTTCCAATTGCTTTGAAAAAAGTTTGAAAAAAAATAAATAAATCTGCTTATGGGTCTAGACGGGCAACTCACACAGATTTATTTCACGCATATATGCGGGTTTCAATGGGTTTGAAAAGAAAATTTTGTTCACGGGTCTTAACAAGCTTTAACGGGTAACCCGCAAACCCCCCGGGTTTAGCCCGTGAAACCCGTTAAGCTAATGGATTCTTATCGTATTGGCTCGTTAAAAACCCGCACTATACCCGCAATAGGCATCATAGTGTTTAATTAATGTAGTGATCATAAGGTGCCATGAAGAAGTCATCAACCAGGCAAGGCTTTCCGTGGCTTCCCCTTACCACTCCATTGCAATAGACCTGCCTACTATCCACCAAATTATCACCACCAAACCATTTACTTATGTTGGTTCCATGCCTCAACATCTCTGCCAAACCAATAATTAAAAAATTGGTGGATGTGAACCCAGCTCATCACCGCTCTTATCTTTCTGGATCTCCCATTCAATTCTCACTTTCTGTATACGAATTAGCAAGCCCTGTGCCTTCATAGACCTTTGACATTTAAGGGTTTCTGCCCAATATTCATCGCAAAAATACTGGGTGAAATTTGCATGACAATATTCAGGAGCACCAGTCATTTTAGATGCAGATAAAGAAATTTTCCATGGTTTCTGCCGAATAACCACCGGTTGATTTTGCAATAGATAGCTAAAAACTTCCAATTCTGGTACCAGCTTAGATCTGATTATACAAAAATTCAAACATAATCCTCCCATAATAAGAGAATGAATTTGTTGAAGCATAAATATTCGTTTTTTTTTTTTTTTTTTAAAGTCCCCCTTCAAGGTACTTCATCTATAAGGCATGGTACATATCCACGGAGGTACAAAACTTCTGAGAAGAAAAAAAAAGGTTGTTGCGTTGTTAGAGAAAAGACCCCAAGCTTGGATATAATTCTTCTTGCATGGAGACTACTGACCATGAAATTCAAAAGTGACCAAGTCATTCAAATGTTTCAAAAAGCATTGGTTTGTCTATAAGGTGATAAGCTCCAAGAGAATTAACATGCAGCTTCAAATGCATGCAAAAGAGTGATATTAGCTCCCTAGTTAGTCAAGCTAGCAACCAGATTTCTCATGCTTCACGTAGAATTCAAATTTCAAAACAAGAGTCTTGGATACTCTTCACCTCCTACAGATGAAACACCAGGTCAACAAATGAAGTTTGAAATTAACAAAACCCACCAGAAGCTTCAACGTGGAAGTTGGTTGCTGCAATATCACTTCAATTCAAATTGACGAATGCGATTATAACCGCAATTTGCCTCTAAAAAGGCACATTCTCTACATCAAACGGAGGACAAAAAAAAGAGTAGAGAGCAGAAAAGCTATAGAGCAACTAGCAGAGAGAAACACGCAAGGAGAGAAGGGAAAAGAACAGTGAGCAAGGGAGGAGCAGAGAAAGAAAAGGAAGGGAAGAAGAGAAATAATTCGAAGCTAAGAAGAGACCACAAGAAGCACAGTGGGTATAATTTCTTCTATACACTACCAATTATAATTTTCACACAACTATTCTCTTTGTTTTGTATTATATGAATATAGAAAGTAACATAGGTGATCATGCAAGACTATGAGCACTCTGAACAAGAAGCTGATGGTCTATCCTCTCTCGAAGAGTCTCTCATTGCTCTCACCCTCACAAATCTCACCAACGGCTTCCAGGCAAGACACAGAGTCGACATCAAGCCTCATTCACAGCTGCGATGTATTTCGCTGCACTTGCTTTCAATGCTTATGCTACGGTGTGTCCTGCGTATAGGTGGCGGAAGCAAGGTTCAAGCTCAAGGGGGTTCACCACACTTGTTTTTGATGCCTGTATCGCTGTGTGTCCTGCATATGGGTGGCAAAAATAAGTATGCAAGTGAATGCCTTGGGGCTGCTAGTTCACGTACACCAAGTACGGTTCTGCGAAGTTTCCGAGTGAACCACACTTGTTTTTTATGCCTGTATCGCGGTCCATCCTGCATATGGTTGACAAAATAAGTATGTCAGGTGAATGCCCGGGGGCTGCTAGTTCACACCAAGTAGGGTTCTGCGAAGTTCCCGAGTTCACCACACTTGTTTTTTATGCCTGTATCGCGGTGCGTCCTACATATGGGTGGCAAAATGAGTATGTCAGGTGAATGCCCGGGGGCTGCCAGTTCACACCAGGTATGGTTCTGCGAAGTTCCGGAGTTCACAAAGTGAAGAAACTGCTCCAGAAGAATCCTTATGCAACGCCAAAGCCAAGATATTACTCCACCTGTAGCAAAGTCATCATCAGAATGGTGTCCTAGAAGGCAAAATTGCTATCTTTCTACAGAAGGGTGTTTGACTTAGCTCACTTTCAATCACAGGATTACAGCGTGTTTCACTTTACTCACCTAGGATCACTAAGCGGCAAAAACACAAAGTGGTGGGGAATATCTGATACTTACGGCAAGCACACAAATGCAGAAGCATCATAAATGCAAAAGATGTTCGATCAAATTCAATTGGTGGATGCAGTAAATTGTACAGAGGAAACGGTCATGGTTAGCATTGAAAAATTTACTGTGCTACCTTCTTGTGGCCTTCTCCAGTATGCATCGAGGATTGTTCTCATAGAATCAATCCTGAGACCACCTGAAGACGACATGATGGACAAGATCGACCTCTAGTCAAATTCCCTTGAATTAATTGCAACTTCGAAACCTTGAATTATGACTTCGAAAACCAGAATAAAGGCATCTTACTTGGAGAGTCACGAACACCAAAATATTGACGAGATTCTGTTTCCTTCAAAATGTGGTACCTACAAGGGATTGCATAAATCCCAAAGTGTTCATGTCTTTTGTTTTGGCGGTGGAAAACTAATCAATAACACATGAAGACAAGTCTTCATATGCAATTAAAGCATGATTATCAAACCGTAGTGTGCTGCAAATTTCTAGAACCTTTGTAATTAAAGGCATGATTCAAAGTATGAGGAAGCAAACTCGGCTGGTCAATTAAGAGAAGCTGGCCTATTTCAAGTTAATTTCGGGGCCCAATTCAAATTGTCATCTCGATGGTGTCCAAATCAAATATCCATCGTAAAGTTAGTAATCTTCAATGCAAGTTTCGAAGCTGAGCATGCCAAACAGTTCACCAAAATTGGGGTTTCCACCAAAATGTCCAATGTCCAATGTCCAATGTCCGACTGACAGATCCACCTGAAATTTCCATTAATTACTTGGTGCAAAACCAAAAATTCACAATAAATGAACTACAATGGTTTGATCCTTTCACAGGGTATGTAGGCAGTCTAGCGACCTACTCGATACAATTCCAATTTCAAATATAATCCCTGACTTCGCCAGTCAAATTCGGCCAGTCCCAAATGAATCACTGACTCCAGTCAAATTCTCCCAACACCAGAAAAATTAAATTCATTCCCAAATCACACAAATAAAGTCCAAACCAAATTCAAGGGCTTTAAACCCTCTCCCAAACACAAATTCAAAATAAATGGGTCATCTACCCATTTTAATCTCAGATGCCAGAACTACATGTGGTTTGATCCCGCAAAGGGTATATAGACAATCTAGAACCAAATTTATCTAGATGCAACCGCATCCTAAACACAAAATCGAATCCTTGGTCCACTTCAACCAAATTCGTCACAAATTCCAAAATCAAGGCCCTCCAATGAATCATTCATTCACTCATTAGAACTCTTGAACTACGAGTGGCTTGATCCCTCTCCAAGGGTACGTAGGCAGCCCAGTCAAATATCTGAGTGCAACCGCAAAAATAAACAAATACACATCCCATCAATTGGTTTCTTCATAAATGGAATCAAAGGGTTTTTCCCTATAACAAGGGATTGTAATAAAGAGACACATTCTGTCTTGAATGGGTTGAACCCAAAATAATAAAAACTCTATAAAGTAAATGAATATGAGTGAAATTATGTTGGGTGACATTTTTGCTCACTGTGTGCAATTTTTACTCAACATAATTACAATTCTTAATGTCGGATGTCAGTTGTGGATAGGGGAGAGAGTAGAAAAAAGATTGACAAGGGAGATGAGGAGACGGAAAGTCCAGAAATTAAATGGTGTCAATATTTAAGAGCTACTTTTGGGTGTTTTAAATGTCATATGCTGATGTGTAGCATTGTACCATAATTTTAAAATGGGAGAGGATCCTCTCCTGAGCAAGCTAATCACCTAGCTTCCTCAGCTTTATACCAGATAATGACATGTGGCCATTGTTAGATCTAATGGTCCACAATTTCCCCTTTTATATCCCTTCTCTTTTCCTTCCCTTTCTCTCTCTTATGTTCTTCTATTCCTTATGCTCTTCACTCTCACGACCCAAAATCCCACTCGGACGATCTTTGGCTGCAATAAGTTCTTTTATTGGATTAATTTGATAGTTTACAATAGATTTGATTTTCATTTGCTTTCCAGCAAGCATAGTTTTTGTTATCCTTGCTGGCCCCTTCCTTTCTCTCTTCTTTTCTTCATCAGTGAGAGGTCGAGGATTTCAGTGATGAGGATAATGGAAAATTAGAGATGGTGAGAGACTGATAGTGGTGGTAAAGGGATAAATTGGGATGGTGAGTGGGCTTCTTGAGATTAGAAATCAAAGAACATGCTTACAAAAAAAAAAAGGCAAAAATCATAGTTCTTGATGGAATGAATAAAACAAGCACATCATTTCAATGGAATTGCATGTCATTAGATGCAAGATTTCCTTGTCATCATTTAGACTTTGAAGAATTTTTGGGATACACCCTGATGCAAGAGTTTCTTCTCATCACTTCAACTTTGAAGAATATTGGGCTAGACCCAGATGGAAGAATTTTCTTTTCATCATTGAATTAAAGTAGAGATGAACAATGATTTCCTCTTCTATTGAAGTTTCAACCAAATGGGTTGATGGGGATTAACCCGTAATGTTTAATTTTGCCTTTTGGTGCTCCTCAGAAAGATAAAAACAGAGGAGAGAGAGAGAGAGAGGGAGAGAGAGAGAGAGAGGAAAATGATAAGAAAGGAGAGTAGGGACAAAAGCTCTAATGTGTATTATTGTGATGAGACAAATATTTTCTATGTTTTTAATGCATTTCTCTCTACATTTTACTTAATTAGTTATTCTCTTAACAATGTCATTTCTAACTTAGTTTTTATTTTTAGGTACTTTTGAGTCTAGAAATGGAAGACAAGGAGTTATATGCGCAGAAATGAAAAGAAATGAAGTTCTTCCAGTTCTACTAGGTAAAGGAATCCCAGTTGAAGTACGAATCCTAAGTCAACGAGGAGTGAGCTCGGAAAATGATGATCGGAAATAAGAAATGACAAAATCCTAGTTGGACTAGGAAACCTGCTTGCATTAGGAGTCCTGATGGTACTAGGATACCTGGGAAGACTAAGAGATGTTGTGGCTTCAAGAATGTTCTAGAATGTCAAAGAATGGCATCATATTTAAAGATGGGTTTTGAAATGTCCAATTGAAGAAGCCTGGCCCAAAGATTGAAGCATGTGACTTACACACGAGTCTCTAGAATCATCCATGACGTCTTGGAGGAATCCTAAACCAACATTTCTTTCTTTTGCCGTGAGAATTAAAAGGAATACTAGAAGATTTCGGCAATGCATAAAAAGGGAGAGTTTTGGAGAAAATCTAATTCATGTGAATTATAATAAAGAAAATAAAGAGAATAAATATTGATTCAGTTTTCCTGATTGCATACAAGTTAAATGAAGACCTTTTTTAGGGAAGATACATGGTAATTTCGTAAAAGATATATTCATGAAGATTCAAGATTGTTCTCTACTTCTCATGGAATATTTTGATTGGTTGAATGATATCATGAAGTAGATTTCGGCCTTGATACCTAAGTCATGCCGTGCACTATATATAGGGAGGTCTCTGAAGATATTTTACACACCACAAAATTCAAAATCAAACACACAATTCGTCCCTTCTCCTCTAAAGATTTCGGCAGCTTCATAATCTCCAAAGTTCAAGACCGTTAAGCATCTCCATCTCCATTCAAGCATCATTTCTGAGAGCCACCTTCCATTCCACCACCTTTGAAGCTTCTTGCATCCTTGAAGAATTTGAAAGTGTAACTATGAACCTCTATTTTATGTTTTCTGTTTTGAAACTTTGTAAAACAATTTCGGTTTTCATATTGATTTCGATTGTTCTATGATTTGCAATTTATTTTGTGGATGAAGTATTGATTTTAGATATGTTTTTAGTCTTTTCTTTCATTACCCTAAAAATCTTTAACCCTTAACTTTAGTATAGTTACAACATTAGCCCTCATTCTGAAGACTTAGTGGAGCTAATTTTGAGACTTTGCAAAGGAAGAAGACGTGAAGATTGAAGATTGAGAAGAAATCAAAGTTCAAGTATGGGGGTATAACTGTCCACGGGAATATTTTGTGATGTGTGTGCCGTGAGAAAAAAGAAAGAAAAAAAAAAGGAAAAAATCATTGGAAAAAAAAACATAGAGAAATAATGTATACGGCTTTGTGTGAATTTGTTAAGTTTATATGAACTTTTGTATTTTTACTATCACGCCCCGAATTTCGAATAAAAGAATCCAAATCTGAAATGCGAAAACTCAACAAGAACAAGAAAACACTCAGAAATTTTTTTTATTTAAATTAAGCAACTAAACAAATCGAGCTCGCAATGTCAATACTAATTCATTCTTTAGAGTCACATATTACGTTATAGAGAGTTTACCAATTAAACTGAATTACAATTCAATAAGTAAACATGCTCACCAACTCTCTACATAGCGGAAGACTAAAACCAAAACACTTCTATGTTCACGCTACGGAAAATATACCTCAACTTCAACGACGGTTACTCGAGATTCTAACCTACACAAAAACCCTACACCATGGAATAGTGCACTGGGTTGAAATAACAAATAACCACAAAACACCCTTAAGACCCAAGGACAACAATCAACATAATAATTATTTTTCAAAAGCAAAATCCTTTTCTTTTTAAGGAAAGCACAAGTCACCTCCATGACAAACTATCATTTGAAAGCTCAACTACAAACCAACGAAATCACTCATTTCCTCTCGACAGGAAGCATTTATCACTACAACGACGTGATAAAACATTTCTCAACTCACCCGAGTCTCAACCACAACTGCAGTCTCATCATTAAAGTAAATAAAACCAGTAATCTCTGCTTAATTAGAAAATTAGTTCAGGAGATCACTAAAAGCACACAATTCAAAACATAGTAATCCCTGCATATAGTTTAGTTCAGAAGATTACATTAAAACAAATAAATAAAAATCATAGTAATCCATGCATATAGTTTAGTTCAGGAGATTACATTAAAACCAATCAATTCAGAAAACAGTAATCCCTGCATATAATTTAGGTCAGGAGATTACGAAAGCAAATAACAATTCAATAATAGAAATAAACTAGAAAACAATACACCATCAATCATAAATAACACCAATCACTCAACAGCCACAACTCACATCATTTACACACAATCATCACGCGAATCATCCCACATATCACCACACTGGTTATCACAAAAAATTGTTTCCTTAACTCCAACAACCTCAAAACAATAATGAAGTCATTTTTCAAATATTGTTTTCTCAACTCAAAACCATCACCAAAATCATACCTACTTCGTTCAAAACTCAAAGCCGACAAAACCATCTTCTCTTTCCAAAATCATTTATTCTCCTCAACATCACAATATTGCACAACAATACTAAACTACACACTCAATTCCACCAAGATACATATATTTCATGTAAATATATATGTACATAGTCACCCGCTCAGGAATGCTACTAATACCAACTATAGTTCACAAATACAAAACCCGTGAAAAATTATTTTTATAATAAAACTTCATTTTACTTACCTATGAACCGTTCACGATCAAGTTCATATAATTTTAAAACAAATATTTATTTATGAAAAACGATTTCATAATTTAACCATTAATTCCGAAAATAAAGTAACTCCGTTCATAAATGAACCTCATGAGAGTAACTCACCTCTAAATCCTGCTGCGTCTTCACACGCTAACCAATATAAGCATAAATCGCCGCAATCCGCTCAACACAATTCTGTCAAATACCTAATCACACACGGTCTCATCTCAGTACACGAATCACCACAACAATTAAATTTCGAATCTCCCAATTCGATCCAAAAATCTGAAAGTTACGCCAATCGAGCTGAAACCTCATCTGAGATTGTCCAAAGTCTCCAAAACACTTCCACGGTCAATATATAAAAATTGCAAGTCGATCGGACTGTCCGATCCTCACGGATCGAAAATCGAAACAATCTAAACCGTAAATTTCCTAACAATTTCATACGATATCCAAAATTAACGAATTGTATGTCAAAACGATCGTATCGACATGTAGAGCACAAAGAGGGATAGAAACTGTCCATGGGGTGGCCACAGCTGATCGGAAAACACCACCACAGTGGCGGCGCCGCCTCCCACCCAAAGTCAAAATTTGACAAAACTTCAAACACAAAATATTTTCATCTCAACTCCAATTACAACTTTCATAACTAGCACAAAGTCTGAATCAATGCCGTTTGGCCAAATTTTACCTCAAAATTTTTGAAACCCGAAGAACCCTAGTTTCCCAATCTTCAAAATCCGAGCTCCACAGGTTGAATCGTTGCAAGCTACCTTGGGAGAATTCTTCCCCAGGCTCTAGGCAACAAAACCCCTCAAGCTATTTCACCTAAGGTGGCTGGAATCGTCAACTCCAACCAAGGCGATTTGCAGCGTAGCCGCAAAACTTCTCGGAGTTGCTGCATCGTGTACAGGCTGACCCACGTCGTGAAACTTCACAGAGTTCTAGATGGGAGTGAGGCGAAGAGATAGGGATAAACGGCTAGTCGATTGGTAGCCGGTCGAAGTCGGCTGCTCGGGAATGGCTCGGGAGAGAGGAGAGAGAAAAAGTTTCCTGATTTGGAAACTTGAATTTCTGATTTTTTTTTTCCGGATTTTTCCTATATATCCCAAAATGGAAACTGTTTCCGAATGCCATAACTTCTTCATACGAACTCTGATTTTTGCGTTCCACATATGCACGAACTCGTATTTACTTGCTCTACGACTTTCATGAAGGAAGTTTTTGCAGAATCCAAACATATAAAAAGTCAACCCTTGAATCGGAGCATTCCGAGCGAATAATTGTCTGAAACATTTCCGCTCCACCCTCAAACCACGAAATCGTATTAATGAACCCTTTATTAATTCCGGGAAACTATTAGAAATTGATAATGAATTTCTGGGGTCTTACATTTACATTTTGGATTTGAAGTCTAGAATGAAGCAAAGGCCCAACATAGGCCTCATCAAAAAGCCCGCGGATCAAGTTGGTCAATGGAGGCCCGCCAGCCCGGAGGGCCAAAAGCCAGGCCCGGCCAGTCAAAAAGTTTGCCATAGGCCTTGCCCGGTGGGTAAAGGGTCGGGCTTGGTTTAGGGTTTTGAAACCCTACCCGACCCGTAAAAGTCCGCAAACAAAAAATATTATATAAATAACACAGAAACTGTTGTTCAAAACACCTAACTTTGCTGAATTACTGGGAACTGCTCAAATGGAATTAGGAGTTGTACCCTATATGCGCGGAAAGCTCCATGTGTCTAGTTTCTGTGGAATTTTATGGTATGCGATTCTGTCTTTTCTAGAAGGAGTTATGACAATTTAAGTGAAGGCAGTTCAGCTTGAAAGAGTTCATGTCCATAACCTAATTTCGCTGAATTACTGGGAACTGTTCGGATGGAATTAGGAGCTGTACCCTATATGCACGGAAAGCCCCATCTATCTAGTTTCTGAGAAATTTTATGGTTTGTGATTCTGACTTTTCTAGAAGGAGTTATGGAAATTTAAGTGAAGGCAGTTCTGCTTGGATGGGAATCTCAACATCTTTTACATGTTCATGTCTAGAACCTAACTTCGTTGAATTACTGGGAACTGCTCGGATGGAATTAGGTGATGTATGCTACATGCACGGAAAGCCCCATGTGTCTAGTTTATGAAGAATTTTAAGGTTTGCGATTTTGACTTTTCTAGGAGTTATGGCAATTTAAGTGAAGGCAGTTCAGCTTGGACGGGAATCTGCAACATCTTTTACAAGTTTATGTCTAGAAGGCTCAGCACATATATTTGGAAATCTTCAGTGTGCCACATCATCATTCTTGAAGATCCAGGACTTTTAGACATATAAATTGCTCTTTCGTTACTCCCCTTAACCAAAGTTGAACTTCTTATCTGCATTTATTTACATCCATGTCAGTAGATTTGATTGAGTTTTGGTCTAGCTTGTATTAAATTTCAGTGTTAAGAACAGATTCAAAATGAGGATGGAGTTGAGAGACGGTCAAAGCCGGTGCTCCCCTTTGACCCTTGTTGTTGCAATTATATTATCATAAAACATAATTGTAGTGCATATAGTGAATACTAGACCTTTCTTAGATACAACTCTTACCTACAATAGGATAAAGATTATAACTTGCTGTATGTTTTGTTATATTGCAGATGGTCAAGCTTGAAAAAAGTACATGTTGCAAACTATCATTGAAGGCTTATTGAACTTCTAGAAAGACTTATATGTATTTCTATTTATTTTGAAATTTCTATGTAGAATGGATATTGACAATTGTATATTTTGGATTTGCGAAGTTAGTATTTCATGATGGACTTCATGTCTTATTGGATTGGCACTATGCCAAAAAAGCTATCAGACGACAGAGGAGATCTGTCGTCTGATTAAAAAAAATTCTGTTGTCTAGTACGGTGCCGTCTCTTGGGGCATCAGACGACAGATTTCCTCTGTCGTCTTATTTATCAGACGACAGAAATTTGTTAGGTCTTCTGTTGTCTGATGAAATCGAGACATGAGGCTAGTGAATTCAAACGACAGATAAATGTCGTGTGATCTAGAAACAAATAACAGTTCCTTAGAATTTCTGTGGTTTGAATGGACTTATAATAACAGTTAAGTGTTGTTTTATTCCAGTTCAATAACAGTTAACTGTCATTCTTATTCAGTTTAGAATACAATTATCTATCGTCTTTAGTCACCTACGATAACATTTATATGTTGTTTTATATGCATTATAGTCACAGATAAGTGTACATTGAACTTAGTTAATACTACATTTATTTACCGTTTGAGTTTAGTCACAGATGACAGTTAAATGACGTTTAAAGGGAATATAAATAACAGTTGTCTGTCGTTTTTATTAACTTATAGTAATAGTTATCTGTTGTGGCATATAACTTGGAATTACAATTAAGTGTGGTTTAAAAGTTGTTAAAGTTACATTTATCTATTGTTGTGGTTTATACTCTACAACAATTAAATGAAGGTTGAAGAGCACAGACAGGACAATTATTTGTTGCTTGAAGCTAATTTGAGCCACAGTTAAATGTTGTTTCATTTTCGACTCTGTCTTTGTTTTGACATGAAGACGACAATTATCTGTTGTTTGAGTGTCCAAATATGAACACATTTTTTCTTGTTTCTGTTGTTATTTGACGCGTCCAACAACATCATTTTGTTGTTGCTTTCTATTCCAGATGTCATATTCGTATCCCTGTTGTGCCATAATCATGTAAATCTGGGAACAACACAATGCATTCATCACATATGAAATCCATTCACAAAAATACCAATATTTGATCAATCTGTTCCTGCAGCTATACATACATCCATCATGGAGCTAAACTTAATAAACATCAGTTCAATAACCCATAGCAATTGGCATGATCAACAAATGTAACCCAAAAAACACTGATATCTCATACTACTGATCATAAACTGTACTTTCAGGCCAAAAATAGATACTTAGACCAACTGCATAACTAGTTAATATGGGTTATAGATGATGCATGTCCAAAATTAGAATCTTCTCGACACACTAGCTTTGTTGAAATTGGCTGACATACTTTGCCCACTCGGCCCGGACCTGATCAATGTCTTTTTGTGTGTAGAAGTGATTTGCTTTCCTTTCCCACTGCAAGTATTAAAAAAAAAATACAAGTTAATGTGAATGGATATGTTTCACAACAGTAATCAGAATTGGAAGGAGTTGATATATATATATATATATATATATACTAGAAATACTACTGTGCTTGGCTGCGGAATTTGTTCTTGTGAGTAAATTAGAAAAATAACATACAAAAGGAAAATCATCACATGCATTTCATTCAAATAGTGAAAACAGTTTTCATACATCTTAGATTTTAGCTGCAGTCTATTCGAAAGGAGATGATACAAACATGCTAGCTGCATAAAAAGGCTAGCTATTCTAGTTGCAGCTTTACAAAAACGATATAAGAGATAGATTAATCTATCAAAAGGAGCTGCTAGAGTGTATTTAAGGAGACAAAGTACTCCAGTTGGTTGTTTTAGTTGCAGCTTTGTAAAATGCTGGTGTTGGTTAAAAAAAGTGACGGCTCCGATTGGAGTTGTAGTTGCAGCTGCACGAAATTGATTAGTCTAGTAAAAGCTATAACATAGCTATTTCAATTCAATTGTTTTTGTGTTTTAGCAGTTGACAATGGTGCTGATGATGATGATGTAGTTCCATGTTTTTCTGCTTGCCTGTCACTTTAAAACAAAGTTGATTCTTCAAAGTGAACAAACAGTAGATGAACCATAACTTTAATTCATTCTAGATACAAAAACAGTCGGTCTAAATTTGTAACCGGTAGTGCAGATTCAAAGAGACTATTAATGTATATTAGTTTTAACGTTTAATCACAATTGATCATTTCATTGAAACATGCTACATAGAGTTCACAGACTATTAATATGGATTAGTTTCACTCTGTTCTTCTCTTTTGAAGGAGAGATCATGATAAGGGAAACCGTTCTAAAGCAACAAATGCAAATCTTCTCTTAGATTTATTTCATTTATGCCCTCCTCCAAAAAAAAAAACATATGTAAAGAAGTACAGAACTCAAACATCTGCACATCAAATAACACATGAATAGCTTTGGCATATGATACCAACAGATCGAGAGAGAGAAATTGGTAAATAGGTAGCAAGTAAAAGAAGCGAAAATTAACAAAGTTTATATGCACACTCATAGTCAACAGCTTTAAGCACTTCATACATTGCTGTCTTTATTTATCACAAATAATCCTAAAGATACAACAAAAACTCTGGAGGCATGCTTTTAATTTGACCAAGTAAAAGTTATTATCAATTACCTGAAATAACTTGGGCAAAATCCATCCACTTTCAAGGTCAATCTCCAATATCTTCATGACCTCCATAACCTGTCAGAGAGAGACTTATAGGATTAATAGATTAATAGATTTGTAGATTAATAGAGAGACTTTGAAAAACAATAATGGAACATAAAGAGATTAATAGATTTGTTAAATGGTGAGAAGTAGAGACTGAAACCAGAGACCTAATAACAAACTCTACTGCATGTTTTATGAATGAAAAGAAAAAAAAAAAATTAAAACTTCATCATTATAGTATGACTAAAGAGCAGTTCATGAATCAAAAATGTATGTCATTATGAAAAACACATACAAGTATGATCATAAAAGCAAAAAAAAAAAATCAAAAGCTTGAAACTCAGATTAAGGAAACATAAAAATCAAATAAAAAAGATACAAAGATGAAATCGATCAATGTTTAAAAACAGAGTAACACCTTTGAAAAGCAAACAATTATCCACATTATACATGAAAATCATCAGAGAAAAGCTATCACTTGGAAGAGCAAAAGTTATTACCTTTAATTAAAGAAAAGTTAACAATCATTTGCTTGTAGAACCATTCTAATACTATTCTGATATATCACCAATACACCAAATTCACCTTCCAATATACCAAGCCATTACGTTCTTTAACCATGTTTCAAAAAGAAAAAGTACAGTGTCAAAACATTGATTTCTTATTCCTTAAGAAGCTAAAATGTAAGAATGTACATACATATAAGGATTGGAACTTCTAGTGCGGTTTCTCATCCTTGATGCCAATAAATCAGCCATCTGCTCTATCTTGGGAAGAAATTTAAGAGCGTGATAGTTCACCCCGCACCTCAGCCTGTTGATTTCTTGAGGAACATTGACATACCTGAAACAAAAATGGCATGATATTGTAAGGTTAAATATAGTTGAGTCATTCCCTAATAGCTTAAGCTTATATCTGGAAAAAATATTACAGCTTTACGAAATCAAAAATTAGATTTCATAATACTAATAGCTTAAGCTTATATCTGGAAAAAATATTACAGCTTTACCAAATCAAAAATTAGATTTCATAATAGAAAAGCAGCATGTAAATCTTTTTTTTCTTTGAACCAAAATGCAGCTACAATAATACAAATAGATACTTTAGAAGAGATTAAAAAATACTTTCACTATAATTTACTGAGATTTAAAGAGTGTTATTTAGGACTTCTATTTGCACAGAAGAAGTACAATGTAATGACAATTACAGATCATTATAGAGATTAAAACATGAAATTTGCAAAAATTGAGCAGCACCTATCTATAGAGAAACATCAACTCATATCACCTAAAGCTCTCATATATAAAATTAATGGACACAGAGAAGAACACAAAGAACTATGGCTTATATGTAGACCTCAGTTTACAGATTATATAGTTGATTTCTAATGTTTAACATGCTTTATTTATATGATCGGTCCTTTCCATAACCATATGAATGATGTCCGCATCATTCCAATCTTTTACCTCTATTTAAACAACCAGTTTCTACATGAATTAAAAAAAAAAAAATTACCAAGTTCGTTCGTTCTGATGACAAAAACCGATTCAATCTTTTGACTATAGCTGCAAATACACACAATAAATTTATCACTTAAAGAATCAAAACAACACAATCAAACATGAAACAAACCATACCCAAAACTTAATTTGACCAAAAAACAACACAATAAAAAACACACAACCCCGAAACCCTCAACTTCCTTCCACATTAACAAAAAACGTCTTTATGTAATTTAAAATCAAGATTCAATTGTCAATGCCCAGGTCATTAGGAAACTGCCATATAAGGTCATACGAATCCTTAGTTTTTCCCTTAATACTCATATCCTAAACGACCCGGCAGCTTCCATTACATCATTAAATCTGTCTGTAGAAAGGTAGTGTGTGCTGCAACACAAGATGAAAATACTAGAAGCAGAATAACCCTGTCAACTACATGACATAAACGCAGAAAGAATGAGACTTCTTCCACCATTTCACACTAATAAGATCCTTACAGAGACAGAATATATTGTTTCCTACTATAAAAAAATTCATGTAGTTGCAGTATATGTTGGCATAAAATGCACTGAAACAAACG
Source organism: Rosa lucieae (assembly GCA_024704745.1). Lineage (NCBI taxonomy): Eukaryota > Viridiplantae > Streptophyta > Magnoliopsida > Rosales > Rosaceae > Rosa > Rosa lucieae. The sequence continues at coordinate 21,623,109 of CM045497.1, read as the reverse complement.
AAACGACCAAGTCTTTTCTGCCTTCTGTTGTCTTTTACTGTATCAAAGAGATGAGGAAAGATAATGACAACACCTATAATAATAATAATGATGTAACTGAGAAAGGGAGAGAAAGTGATGGCTTCCAAGTACAGAATCATTTTGCCGTAACGAAGTTTATTTGAACCCTTCTCCTTATAATGGCTCCCTTTTATTATTGACAATCATTTCATGATTGTCATCATAATGGATAACAACTGTGTGGTACTTTTTCATGATTGCACTAAATTACTGCAAATAGACCCAAAGAAATTCTCAATGTTAATGTCATCGTATATAGTATATAAATGCACATCCTACCAAAGCAAATTCTTTATGATTGCTGGAAAAACTGACACTAATAAACTAACAAATTGATATATAAAAAAGTAAAGAAGATATTAAGCTAGGAAAAAAAAAATCATGTTGGAAACAGAAAAATAAATATGTACTGCAATATTAGGATATGGTACTCTCCTTTCCAGGTTGGACAATTTGGGTTTACTCAATATAACGTTCTTTAATTACCAAGAAAAACTTACAGCTGAGATAAACTTTGGTATTCTCCAATGTTGGAAGGAATTGAATCAGAAATGTTGTTATTTCTTAGCACTCTGCAGGATGTCAAACCAACTTGTCATATTTTTTGGATGGAGAACAAAAGCATAGAAGTATGATCCAGAAGTTGAGTACTCAAATTTGAGCAAGAAAGATTCTCCTTACAAGACAGATAGAGACTTCATATCCTTAATAAACCCAAGAGAAGAGCTCCCATTGGTAGTAGATAAGTCAGTTATATACCTATTATCACATCACACATGAGATATTAGCTTTGAAGATATGCTTTAATAAACATAAAATGACAAGTAGATCTAGATACTCATAGCTCTGTCAGAGAAGTCAGATTGGAAAGTGCAAATGGTATAGGACCTTCAAAGGAGTTTCCTTGAAAGCTTCTAGCAAAACATTTAGCTTACTATTAGTGGAAAATATATTTTTCCTCCATAAACATTAAGCTTATAAAGCTTAGCTATAAGATGAACCTATTATCATTTAACTGAACTGGAACAAATATAGATATCGAGTATTTATTTAGAGTAGCTTACAAGGAAGTAAGCTTTGACAAATTTCCTATGAAGTTAGGTATACTGCCAGAGAGTTCAACATCTGATGCCCAACTGCAACAAACAAATGTAATCATCTAAGAGAAATTACATATAACAAATCTAGTGCATATATCTTAATGCTTTTTCATTTGGCGAAAAGAAACATGTTCATAAATTTCTCACAGTGTCTGCAAGCTTTGTAGATTAGCAAATGTTGATGGAATCTCACCGGTAACTCCAGAACTATCAAGGTAACTGCGAAGTAGACACCAACAGATTATTATAGCTTTATCACTACCATCCTTTTATAAATCTTGAGTTAATAGATGCTGAGCCTTCATTAAAGAACAGATGAATGTTGTTCAAATAAATCAGTTTAAAAAATCATCACGCATGCCTGTCGTTGTAATTGTTCCGTGAATAGAAAGGCAGCAGGGTCTTTGGTTGCAAATTGTACCATCTCCAAAACTGTATTTCCTTTGTTTCCTGCAATTACAACGTGAAAACTATTTCAGGACTCACAATGTAGAAGCAAGGAAGAAGAATTAATGACTAAGTGGATATATAGACTGGAAAACCAACAAGAGTAATCGATTGAATCAATTCAAAGCCCATCAAAAGTTCAAAACAGAATAACACTCCCTGCCTGGCTTCTGTAATAACATCACTTCCCTTTGAGAATGACAGATTAACAAAATAACATTACTTCTCATAATTCATATAATCATATTTATAAACAGAAGAATAGAATAAGCCAAGAACTGGGTTTAATCAGTTCCAGATTCAGAGCAATCAATCAAAACCAATCCTAGTAATCAAAACCCACCTCGTAAACTGATCAAAATTTTGAATTAAAGACTGAGATATCGAGTGATGTGGAGAGAGAGATGAAGACCGTCATTCGAGGAGAGACCGAGAGAAGAGATGTGTTGTTGCCCGTCATGCAACCGCCGTCTATCATCGATTTGTCAAGGAGATTAGGAGAGAAATCTGGGTGAGAGAGGACTGGGTTTTAGAAAGGATTGTGAGAGGTCGGATTTTTAGTTTTGAATCAAAGGGGATTGAGAGAGGACTGGGTATCAGACTTTCCGTTTAAAGAATGAGAGACGAAGTCTCTTTATTCGTCGTTTTGAATGTTGACCGTAAACTAAATGAAGCAAAATCGAAACTCAATCGAACAAAGACCTAACAACTACATCGAATTTGCAATGAAAAACCCCAAACAAATTTCCAGAAAAACCCTAAAATGGAACACTGAACCCAATCGAAACCCCTAAACTAAATGAAGCAAAATTCTTACTAATAACCCAATCGAAAATAGAATAGTCCAGCTTCTTCTAATCTCTTGAGTAGCTGGTGGAGAACTCCATTAAGCCGGACTTGAATACAAACAGTAAGGATGTCGGGGTTGAAGGAGAGATTAGTTTTGGGTAAGGAGAGATAAGATTTGAGAGATGGCCGATTTTTGAGAGGTATAGATGGTTAAGTTTTCCTCCAGATGCTATGAGGTACCGAGTTTCTGGTTGGTAAGAGAGTTTTAGACAGAGGTAATGTTTGTGGGAATGAAAAACACGAAGCTAGGTTTTGTGTTATGTCAAAAGAGACTTCAAATAAAAAAAGTCAAACTCACCTTCTTCAAACAACAGAATTTCTTATCTCTGTTGTCTGAATAGTTTTACATTCACTAGTCACCGATAGAGTTTGGGCATTTGGGAGGGAAAATCTTTAATCTTGCTGGAGGGAAATCTAAACTTTCTGCTAAGAAAATTTTCATCTTTTCAGACGACATTTAAGTGTCGTCTGAGTCTGACCATATCTTCAAAATGAAACAAGCATGGTTTCTCATTGTATTCAGACAACACATTTAATTTATGTGTCGTCTGAGTTTAGTCTGAAACACTCAGACGACAGAAAATGACTATTCTGTCGTCTGAACTCTGTTGTCTGATAGCTTTTTTGGCATAGTGTGGATTGGTTTAATATAGATAACTGGTTCCAGAGTATGTGTCATTTTGTTGTGTTGGAATATAGAATGCTACTTTGAGTAGGTTATTGCATGAAAAATTGGACAATGTCTACGTATTGAAAATATTTTGATTTGTCAGTGAATGGTTTTTAATGACCTAGCAATATGGTCACTAAAACCATGCAAGTGAATGGTTTTTAATGACCATATTTTGCAATTTAGTGACCATTGATAACACCTTTAGTGATGAACCTGTAGGTCACTAGTGCCATTATTATTTGTGACCATAAAGCCGTGGTCACTAAAGACTTTTTGAATTAGTGACGGACTTATAGTGACCACCTAGTGACCACCCAAATTTGGTGACTAATCATATTTAGTGACCAAATTTGCTAGTTTCATGACCAATGCAATGGTCATTAATACCCAGTTTTATTGTAGTGCATGTTTATATATGTGTGTGTGTGTGTGCGCGCGCGCGTCTCTTTGTGTAAGTGTGAATTTGTTGTAATTTGGCTTATGGTGAAATTGGACGTTGTCATACTTTTATATAGAATATGTGCATATATATTCTACATGTCATGACTACGGTTGACCGATTTGATCGGATTTGAAAATATGGTGAAATTAGCTAAATTTTTTACCACACTGATAATTTATTATAATAATCTCATCAAACTGTCGGTTTTTCCATTTTATTAGAATTGATAGAGATTTCCCTTTAGAGTGTATGGTATATAAATATAGGTTTATAAGAGTAACTAAGTTTGACCTAGCTGATCGAATTCAAAACGAGAACCAAATTGGCTGGATTTTCTACAACCACCATAAAACATTACAATCTCTCCATCGGGCGGTTGGCTTCTCTGAATTCATTTTCTATTTTATGGTTGTTTTAGAATGAATCTTAACAATCTAAATGCAATGTATAACTCACTACAACTTTAGGAGGCAAATTGGTATAGGTCAATGTCTTTGTAATTAAAATTGAAGTTTTATCTTATGTTCACGCACATCCATCGATGGAATATTTACGAACATGATGTGAAATAATAAGCACGTTTCGCAGTCGTTATGCCATCAGTCAACTAAGAAGAGATACAAGTGACGACAGTTGACCAATTTGATCGAATTCGAAAATATAGTGAAATTGGCTAAATTTTTTACCACACTCATAATTTATTGTAATAATCATATCCAACGGTTGGTCTTTCTATTTTCTTTGAATTGATAGAGGTTTCTCTTTAGAGTGTATGATATATAAATATAAATTTATAAGAGTAACTAAGTTTGACCTAGTTGATTGAATTCGAAACAAAAACTAAATTGGCTGATATTTTTACAACCACTATAAAACATTACAATCTCTCCATCGAGCGGTTGGTTTCTCCAAATTCATTTTCCACTTCATGTTTGCTTTAGAATGAACCTCAACAATTTAAATGCAATGTATAAGTTATTCAACTTTAGGAGGCAAATTGGTATAGACCAACGTATTTGTAATTAAAATTGAAATTTTTATCTTATGTCCACGTACATCTATCGATGAAATATTTACAAACATGATGTAAAAAAATAAGCACGTTTCGCGGTTGTCAAGCCATCGGTCAACCAAGAAAACATATAAATGACTACGGTTGACCAATCCAATCGGGTTCGAAACTATGGTGAAATTGACTAAATTTTTAAACACACGCATAATTTATTGTAATAATCACATCCAACGGTCGGTTTTCCCATTTTCTTTGAATTGATAGAGATTTCTCTTTGGAATGTATGATATATAAATATAGATTTATAAAAAAAAATTAGTGTCTTTAAATATTTATTATAAATAAAGCCCACAAGGCCCATCCCGAAAAAGCTGGCAAGGCCTGGCCCAAAAAAGCCCGCAAGACCCACTTTATATGGACGGGCTTGAATCCTTCGATTTACAATAAAGCCCGGTCTGGCCTGGCCTGCCATTATTTAAAAATATAGTAAGGCCTGGCCTGGCCCGTTGAGGAGGCCTAGCCCAACATGATGATATCAGAATTTTTATATGCCTTTATGAACCATGGTGTTGACAATGCCTTAGTAGATTGCAATGAAGACGTTTTCAAGAGCTCTACTATGTTTTTAGGACACCCTTGTGATTTCCTTATCCCTTCGTTTCTTTAAACCTTAAGCCTTGGCCCCATTACAACTCTTTTATAAAATCTCTTTGATCCTTAAGATGGGATAGGCTTTAATTTGTGGAGATGAGTTATAATTGTTGAACTTATGGCTTGAGTTCATTTGTGCAAGTAATTGATATCCTTCATGAGATCTTTTGAAAAAAAAAAATTATATATATGTGCTTTTAGTTTCTTTATATGTGAGCTTTTTGTTTAATATATATATATATATATATATATATATCATCTCTCACATATACTTGAGTGATAAATAAGCTTTTAAGGATTAACCTTGAATTCTGATAGAAGAAAGAGTGTATATCCATTATGAGGTGAATCATTACTTGTATATGCATGCTAAGCTCCAACCACTCACCATTGTTGCTTCCAAGTCCTACATGCTTATGTGTTATGTATATCTTTTATTTAACTCTCGAAAAATATGTGATAAAGTCTTGTTGAGTGTTATTCTTGGTGACATGTAAGTATGATATTTATGAGACAATGTGTTGAAGGATATTCGAGTCTTTTTGCTTGTGAAATGTGTGAGTCTTATGTTCATAACATTTTGAATCTTTTTAATTTTCGTTGGTTTTTGTGTCTTTGTTTTTATTTTTGTTTTGTGTTTTCCATACTTAGTTAAATTTTTGTTGGAGCCCTAGCGTTTTCGTGTGTCTTAGTTTTTGTTTCATTGTGTGATTGCTAAGGGTCTAGCAAAAGCTAAGTGTGGGGGGATTTGATGAGACAAATATTTGCTATGTTTTTAATGCATTTCTCTCTACATTTTATTTATTTAGTTATTCTCTTAACAATGTCATTTCTAACTTAGTTTTTGTTTTTAGGTACTTTTGAGTCTAGAAATAGAAGACAAAGAGTTATGTACGCAAAAATGGAGAAATGAAGTTCTCCCAGTTCTACTAGGAAAATAAATCCCAGTTGAAGTAGGAATCCTAAGTCAACGAGGAGTGAGCTCGGAAAATGATGATCGGAAATGAGAAATGACAGAGTCCCAATTGGACTAGGAAACCTACTTGCATTAGGAGTCCTGATGGTACTAGGATACCTGAGAAGACTAAGAGATGCTATGGCTTCAAGATTGTTCAAGAATGTTCTAGAATATCAAAGAATGGCGTCACATTTAAAGATGGGTTTCGAAATGTCCAATTGAAGAAGCCTAACCCAAAGATTGAAGCATGTCACTTGCACATGAGTCTCTAGAATCATCCTTGACATCTTGGAGGAATTCTAAACCAACATTGCTTGCTTTTGCCGTGAGAATTAAAAGGAATACTAGAAGATTTCAGCAATGTATCAAAAAGGGACAGTTTTGGAGAAAATCTAATTCGTGTGAATTATGGAAAAGAAAATAAAGAGAATAAATATTGATTCGGGTTTCCTAATTGCATACGATTTGAGTGAAGGCCATTTTGAGGGAAGATACATAGTAATTTCGGCAAAGAGATATTTATGAGGATTCAAGATTGTTCTCTACTTCTCATGGAATATTTTGATTGGTTGAATGATATATATCTTGAAGTAGATTTTGACTTTGATACCTAAGCCATGCCATGCACTATATATAAGGAGGTTTGTGAAGATGTTTGACACACCACAAAATTCAGAATCAAACACACAATTCTTCCCCTTTTCCTCTAAAGATTTCGACAACTTCATAATCTCCAAAGTTCAAGACCATGAAGCATCTCCATCTCCATTCAAGCATCCTTGCCGTGAGTCACCTTTCATTCCACCACCTTTGAAGCTTCTTGTGTCCTTGAAGAGTTCAGAAGTGTAACCATGAACCTCTATTTTATGTTTTCGGTTTTGAAACTTTGTAAAACAATTTTGGTTTTCATATTGATTTCGGGTTTTGTTTTATTATTCTATGATTTGCGGTTTCTTTTGTGGATAAAGTATTGATTTTAGATATGTAGTTTTTGAATACTATGAAGCACGTTTTAGGTTTTAGGTTTTCAAAGTGTTAATTGCGATTTCTATGTGTTTATGCATGTTTGTTAATTTTGAGCTTCAATCCCATCATTTATGTGTTAATTGATCTTTGGATCCCTACTTTGATTGATGAGAATGTAATTGAATCCATATTAAGGTGCTAGCGTTCTAGGTCTTAATAATTAAAGTGAAAAACCTATAATTCCTTTGGTAAATTAACAATGAGTCTTGCATGCTTGAATAGCGTTCTAACTTGTATTCTTAGCTTGAATTATTCAAACTTCCATTGTGCTTAATGCGTTGATTGTGTTTTTGTTAGTGATTAGCTACCACTAGTAATTTCATGTTTAATAGGGTTAACTATGGTACGTTCATCTAGTTAATTTAATTGAGGGAAGTATAAAGGACTTTGTATGCGTTCATTTTTGTTCTTGATCGATTCCTTGCTATGACATGTTTTGATTCGTGATTTGGACTTTGAAACCTTGCCAACTTGTTAATTGGAGTTAATTCTATCTAAATTCGTTCCATTCATAATTCTCTACTTGATTATGTGTTTTGATGTGTCACATGTATATAAGTAGTTATTAAATTATAATTAAAATCCAAAAATCCTCTCTCTTGTATTTTTCGTAAATAATGTATATATATTCTTTGGTTTATTTGTCAAACGTTTTATTTTTCAGAAAGTAATAAGGCCCTAATCTCCAGTTGAGAACGATCCATACTTATTCTTTTTACATTGATAGGGTTTGAAATTGAGCACTAACTTTTGTGCAGGTCATATTGTAAAATCATAACTCAAAAGAGATGTAGACCATTGGATGTGATATTAGCCATGTGTCTTAATCTGAGTGAAACTTAGGTAGCTCAGCTAGAAAATTAGCTCCGGAGAGGATCCTCTCCCTTTTAAAATAAAGAGATGAGATTAAAAGTCAAGGAAGCTAAGGAGAAAACCAAGTTAAGAAAGGATCTGGATCCTCTTCTTGGCTAAGATGGCTAAGTATAGAAATTAATTTTCTGAATTTGTAAATGTGAGCCTAAGACAAATTTTTTATTTATGTAGTGAGGTACAAAAAAGTTTGCAGCACTACATGGTACAAGAACGACATAAATGATTGGCAGTTGGCAATGTTGAACAATTCTACATGGTTCACGAACTGCGTAGTTTTGATCAAGGACAATAACTCTAAAGAAAATAAATGTCGAACCCCACGACTATATAGTACAATTATTTATTCCAGATTTTTCTTACAATAAAATCTCTGTCGGAAAACACATTGTAAGCTTAAGATTAGTTTTATTTATAGATTAGCATTTCCAAGTTAATGTACGTTTTAATTTCGGTATACTTGACATTTAGTTCATATATACAATGTAAGAACAGTGGTAGTAATTTTCTGAGTGTATTCATCCACCGACGATCAATGTTCACTATCGGGTGAACCTTCACCAAAACGAGTGATACAGTGATGTTAGTTTTTTCTCTACATTGTTTATAACTTTCATAAATGGAGCCTCGTCCAAATATGAACAAGGAAGGAGAAATTTACCTCCAAAAGTTTTCGGCAAAAATTTCAATTATGCTTTCTCTCTTGAGTAGATTTCTCATTCCTCATTCATATTTGGACTAGGCTCCAGTTATGAAAGTTATAGGAAAGATAAAGATGAAGTCAACACCATCAGAATCACTCATTTGGTGGTGTTGATCATTAGTGATCGTCCACCGTCAGTGGACTGAATAATTACCTATGTTGTTTTTAAGGGAGGGAAAAAAAAAAGGTATGATCAAGAATAAAAGAATAGATTAAAGAAAATTCTTTGATAGAGAGCTCTTAAAAAACTCAGACTGTTTGCTTCTAGGTTTTGATATTTTCTTCTCTCGTCCGGCAGCGCTTGAGGTCAGCTCAGGTTTCACCATGCCAATCATGGGCTGCTGCCAAGCGGGTGCTTGATTTCTATTGCCTATGTAGTTTATGATAGGGTGTTTGGCTCGAGGGATTGGCAAGATGGTTTGACGAAGGGTACCGGGCAACATCTTTAGGCATGGGATGGCGTACTTTGTTAAGGGTCTTCTATGACCAGCGGCATCGTACTTCATCAAGGGACTTCTAGGACCAGCAGCAACATGGGTTATGGAGGATTCTAGGCAGCTCATTACGGCGTAAGGCGTGGCAGTATGGGCGGCAGCGGCTTGGATCTAGACAGCATCGAAACTGTTCGTGTGGCTAATGGTTGATGGTGATGGTGTCTGGGCTTGGGTCAACCATAATCTGTTGGGTGATTCACACGTAATTTACATTGTTTCTTGCCCTAATTACCTTGAAATTAGCAAATTCTCAAGCATTATTTCTTATTATTACTTTGTTTCTTCATTTGTAGAAAATTATGGTCAAAAGAGGGAAAAGACAAAAGAAAGGGTGATTTCAAGCAAAAAGTCAACTTCTGACTAAAGGATGAAAACTCAACTAGTTGACCATCGGGTCAACCAAGTCAACCCGATCCATTAGCATGAAGTCCAAGGCCCAAGACCAAAAAGGACACAAGTGAAGGCTCAAACCCATTTGTATTACATCTTTGTATTTGAATACAAATTCAAAATGGATGTAATGACAATAATAATTCGTGGACCACACATCTCACACACATCATACATGTGGATGAAATATTTATTTATGTTCACACTAGGCACACACTCACTTACACTTTTACCTCTAGTTTTCTTTATATTTTTCAAAATGTTTTCTAAATTTCTAATTCTCTACATTTTTGTTAAGTTGTTTTAGTCTTTTCATTTTATCAATTTTCTCCTTGTTTTTGAGACCTTGGATTTAGGGTACAAGTCCAATTTTGACCCTAGAACCCAAGGCGGTATTTAAGCACCTTTGCACACACATTTCACAAGCTTAAGACCCATTTTCCCACACCCTAGGACTTTTGGCCGAATTTGGAGAACTCTCTCCCCCCCCCCCCCCCCCCCCCCCTCCTCCCTTTTTCATGTTTTCTAATATTTATTTTGAGATTTGAAGAACTACTCGAATAAAGCTTTAAGGATTCATCAAGGGGCTCAATCTCTACAAGATTCAAGCTTTGGGTATTTTGTGGGAGTTGTAATTCAAGGCTAGTCATGCTAGCTTCCTAGCTATTTGTGACTACTATTCTTGTTTTCTCCTACACTTTTCTACACTTTACTATTTGAATTTTGTAATTTTGATGTTCATCAATATGGGTTGTGAGTAGTTATTTTTGGGAGCTAAGGTTTCTAACTCTAGATCAATTTTGATGTAATGGACGTATTTTCAAGTCATAAATAATGTATTTTCATATGGGTGCACTCTAAGTACTATGTAAATTGATTCTTGATGCATGAATTTTAGGGAACTAACCACTCTCTTGTTATGTGTGATATAATTGGTGGTTTTGTCAAGTAGTTGCTTAATCGATAATTAATGATTGCCTACGTTTCTATTTTCTTGTGCCCTTCGCCATTAATCCTAGATGTTGTGGCTCTAGTAAGGCATAATGATTAGAGTTAGAGAGTTCATTCTTGCCTTAGTTGGAAGAATGGATACCAAACAAGAGAAATTGACTTGGTGGCCCTAGCCGGCATTAGGTACGGAATTTGGTTATCACGGTATTCTAGGCTGTAACTATTGCATGCTTAAATCCTAATTTCTAGAGCTACACTGCTTTGGTTCATGTTTTAGTAGCCCTAGTAAGGTACTAACTCATGAATTAGAGAGTTCATATTTGTCCTCATCGGAAATGTGAATACACTTAAGAAAATTCGGCTTAGTGGCCTTGATCGGCATTAAGTACGGGATTTCGTTCTTATGAAGATATGTTTGTTTGCTTGAAATGTGTTTGTTGCATTGAAATTGCTAGAGAGTGATCCTTAGCACCAAAAATCTCTCTCTTTTATTTTTCATCGTTTTAAATTGTTGTTGTTAATTTAGTTTTTGACCTAGTCTTTTAGAAAATTACAATCACAATTTTGAATGACAATTTCTACCTCATTGTAAATAGCCATCACTAGGCTCTTAGTTTTGATTAAGCTTCAGTGCAAACCAAAGCCAAGCATTTCTAAGGCTTGGTGCCTTAGATTAGCGTTTTTATTTTATTTACTTTATTTTTCTTTTGTTTGCTTAGTGACTCTATTTCCGACTATCCAAGGATTGTGGGTTAGCCACTAATCCCCGTCGTATGATAATTTTGGGCTTAATACTTCCCTATCTTGACAATGATACGTACGCTTGGGTAAATGTGTATCAAGTCACTGGGCCTTGAGTTCGGCCTCTTCTCTTGGGGTTGCTCTCTTTAGCTTTTTAATTTAGGCTGGGGTCTTTTTGCCCCAGGGCCATCCCTATGTTTTTTTGTTTTTGTCCAATTACAATAATTTCCTAGTATTAGGAAGCTAAGCATTTGTGTGCACTATATATATCTCTAGAGCCTTTGGAGTAGTACCAAAGGAGGATTCCCGCTATGTCTATGTATTTGAATGTCTAATGAGTGGGTCTATTTCTATTTACCATAGTACTACCACGTACTATCTTCTTATCTGTTTATAGATGGCAGCGGAATGGTATGTAATGGCCTATTCTGGCTTGTGATTAATATGTTGACACTTGATTTGGGTTTGATTCAAAAAAAAAAAAAAAAAAAAAAAAAAAAGATTAAAGATCAGGCTAACAAAATAATTTTTTTGTTAGCTTATTATAATACACAAGTGAAAAGTTAGTATTAGAATAAAGCAACACTTAATAATAGTTTATTAATTAGATGATCATAATACCATAAGTCATCATTATTTCATATCTTAAACTTAAATAATCAAGAAGTAGCAGAATGTTAATTTTGGTCTGGGCTTGGGCCATGTCTATTGGGGTTTGGGCCTGGGATTAGCTTGTTAGGGTGCCGATTTGGGCCTTTGCAGTTACCCTATTTTTTGTTATTTTAATTTTGATCCTTTATCTTTTTGTTCTAAAAGATAATGGGTCTGTTTGTTTCTTGCTTTGACTGGGAAACATCACCAAAAAATGAGATACCCGTTGAGCCCCTATGTTGGAGGCGTTATTTTTATTCCTTGGGCTTCTACTTTTCTTTGTTTGGGCTTAATTCTAGAAGGTGGGTGTGCTAGGAGATTACTAGTTTAGTTTGCTCTGTTTAGGGGTGGCTTTGTAGTAGTTTCTACGGAACAGTTCTTTCTGTCACCCCCATGGGGGATCATTTTTGTACTGCTTGTTGAGCTGCATAATGGATGACCTCTTTGACTCAAAAAAAAAAAAGTAGCAGAATATTATGCTAAAAAGGGATAAAAATGATTGGTCCACATCTGTATTAGAAAAAAAAAAAAAAAAACTCTTTCCTTTTTACAAGATCTAGCAAGATAGAGGTTTGTGCATTTAAGTGATGATCTTCAGTGTTATGTAATGAAATTAGCTCACTTCAAGTAGCCATCAAAGCTTTTTATTTTTTATTTTTTACATATCAAGTTATTGATAATCCATCACATATAGTGCATCCATATATTTTTCAGGTTTCTCTGTGAGTATCCACATACCTTTTTATTTCTATGTACTCATTCTCTAAGTAACGACCATGAATTTCATAGGAGCTAGGAAGCTTTACACCACAACCTAAACAAGAAAATGATTTATTTTATAAAAATTTTCATTATATAAATTCTACTTGACATAATTGTCCCATGAAAAAATATGTTTATAGAACATAATTTACCTAAATCTCCAACTGTACTCAACATGTTCTGAAAATGTGGGGAGAATCAGCTTTGCTTGCAAGGACAGCATCATATATGAAGTGTTTGGACACCATCTTTGCTAATATTTCTCTACTACCTTTCGTAATGCTTTAATTGTGCTTTGTTTTGATCGACTATCCTTTATGGCATTGCTATTGGAGGCTCAGGAAAATGAGTGCCGATGGGTTTTTGATCGATCAACTTGTTATGTTTGTTGACTGCTACTACCACCTCTCGATTGTTAGAAATTGAGTTCTTGCACTTCTACTAAACTGAGAGTTCTTATCACGATTTACAGGTAGAGTGCATGTCCGGTGGATACTCATTTTCATCATCACCATCATTGTCATCGTCGTCACCGTACAAACTTGTTTCATTGCCTCTACAACAGCTGCCTTTTCTTGCTTAATAGATTCTTTTCTCTTTATCCATGCTATCACCTCTGTTTTCATATCCGTTGGCACCTTATCACATTTTTTTACACTCTTGTGATTATCATAACTCGGTAAATAACTCTTCATGTAATTCCTCCACTTTGAAAGTGGCAAAAAAAAAAATATACATCTTGTGCCATTTCGATTTCCTTCGACAGGAGTTGCGTACTTCCATGCTAGATCATTTCCACGTCCACTACTGCTTGCCATTTTTAATCTAGGACATAACAATGTACAAAAATGATTAAATATTTACTGTAACATACTGATTATTTCTAAAACATAACATGTAAAATTAAGAAGAACTATTTATACTAAAAATGTAGAACTTCTTTTCTTTAAAATGACTGCAAGACTACTTCGATCCGTAAATTGAAGTATACGATATACTCTAATATAGATTCGTCACTTCTTCAAGATGCATAGTCACTCTGTTCTCATCAATATATGGTTTCTTATGCAAAGTCACTTGGCCTTTTTTGAATAATTGAACTTGGCCACTTTTAAATAATCGAACAGCCTGCTCTCACATGCATGCTATTCCATTTGATAGTTACTTTTAACATTTGAACCTTTAGATTTTTTATGTTGTTCAACTACAGAGTTACAGACTACATAGTAGCTTCATTGTTCCTCACTTCTTTAAGATGCATAGTCTATACTCTGTTCTCATCTTGTCATCCATATATATGGTTCCTTCTGCAAAGTCACTTGATCTCATTTGAATAATTGAACATTTATCTTCTTTCTATTGTTCAAGTACAGACTACATAGAGTCCAGATTCGTCTTCAGACAATTTCTCCTCACCTAGATTCCACTCCTCACTCGGATTTCCCTCCGAGGGAATACTCCTCACCCAAATTCGCCTTGAGGAGATCTCTCCTTACACAAATTTGCATTTAGAGAATTACTCCTCACTCAGAATCTCCTTGAGGGTATTTCTCCTCACCCAGATTCGCCTTGAGGGGATTTCTCCTCACCCACATTTTCCTTAAAGACATCTCTACTCACACAGATTTGCATTTAGACAATTATTGAGTTTTTCCTTCTTCTTTTTTTTTCATCAGATTTTACAGATATTTCTTCATTTTATCATGGATATATCCCAAATATCTAATATGTCGGGGATATTTGATGATGTTGGAGAAATTTTGCAGAAAAGGTAGAAGATAAGATATTAATCCCTTAGGATATATCAGTTTTCCAAAAAAAGAGATATCGAGGGATATATCAGAAATATCATAGATATTTCAATCCTTAGTGCATACATTTTCTTGTCCATCCATATAGGATAGCACGATATCATATGTAGCTAATGAGGGCCCTTCTATTAAGGGATTCTTTTTGTTGGTCATTTAAGGGATTCTTTGTGAGACCTACTTTTCGATCGCATTTCGGCATTTCGACCGTTCAGTTTTAAGGTCCTAAGATCACTTTTGGAAATTTTTAACTAAATTGATGATCGTTAAGGTATCGAACTAGCTAGATTAAATCAATGGACAAACCGAATCTGTCTAATCTGAACCCTTCATGTTTATAATTGTAAATCGCAGTTATGGATGCCTTAACTATTATCAATTTAACTGAAAATTTGAAAAGGTGATTTACTCATATAGACCTAAAATTTGAATGGTTAGGATGTAGATATGTGATCGAAAAGTGAGTCTAATAAGCGATCCCTTAAAAATTAAAATTAAAATAAAAAATAAAAAAAATCTTTCGCTAGAAAGACCGTGTGTATCTTATTAGCCACAATTTATATAAGAGGATTTTGAGAGTTAAATTTAGAAAACATAATGGAAGCATGAAGAACGTACTCCCACCACACCAAGTAGAGATAGCTAGAGAGCAATATACGAAGGTACCTACTGGAATTTTGCATATTTGTAGCAGCAAAATACGCATGGGCTTCATATTGTATACTTGCACGCCTTTAATCATAATTCATTTCCAGAATTCAAATAGACTACCAAGTATTCTTAAACTTGATAACCAAATCGATCGGGATGGGCCTAAACTTGCAGGAGCTGAAGGCTAGCTCGGAATTGCACACTACAATATGAAAATTTATTCAACAAAACAATAAAACAGGGAATCCACCAAAATAAACAGAAGCAATAGATCTCTGCAGCACATTCATATTCAACGCTTCTTAGTTAACGAGATAACCAGGTTAATGAACTGGCACTTCTCCTTTTCCATGTGATCAAGAACATCTTCTTCAAACCTGCGAAATAAATCGTCCATGGCTTCCTCTCCGAATTGGCTGGCCAGAATAGGCTCTCCCACAGCTCTTATGTCAGTGGACAGTACTGCTGCCCTCGCATTCTTGTCAAAGCCATAGTTAGCTTGTTTTATATAAGAGTCCCAGTCATTTCTGAAAACTTCGAGGTTTTGCAGGGTAAAAGAACCTTCAGCCTCGATTACCTCTTTCACCTCATCCGTTGTTGGTGCGTAGTATGGCAAATTGAATGTGTCCAATTTTTCCTCTTCAATCAAACCCTGAAAAATTCATCATAGTATGTTAGTAAGAGAAAGACTATCGTACCCAAAATGAAGAAATCTAATGCATGGCACATGCATACATCTAAAACCATGTCATGGAGTTTTAATCCGACAAATTCCCAAATGCAGAGGGGATCTTTGCTATTTATGCTGCCCATTGTTGTGAGGACCATACTACCTCCCGGGACTAGCTCTTTTGCCCGAGACCTCAGAAAGACTGTGAAGTCCCTTTTGAATTGCTCAAAGTATTCATTAAACACAGCGGGTAAGCTTGTCTTGGCTATATATATGTTCCCCTTGTTCAGTCCCTCTCCACCTTTCGTTACCAAACCTTTTGGGACCTGCGCATAGAGATCATGTTGAATTTCCATTAGTCAATCATTGAGGCATATATTAGCATAATAGATTAGTTTGAACTAGGATTTTTCTTAAAAAAAAAAAAAAAAGAAGGAAAAAAATAAACAAAAACAAGAAGAAGAACAAAACCAACGTACAAACCACAATCAAGAGTATTTACCTCAGAGATCCACATGAGAGCATAAGAAGAATGAACAAAGTGGAGAGAGTTGTCAGGAAAGAGCCTCCCATAAAAGGAACCGGGCATTGCTGCAATGAAACAAGGACCCGACTTGTTCTCATGTTCTTCATCGAGCTTGTTATAGAAGCCGGGCAGTGACCTGAACACCGTGTTGAAATCGTTCCGGGGAAGGTCATTCAAGAATGCTTGGAGCGATGGCGGGGGAAGGTTGAGCTTTCGAAACGTGTTCTGGATGTTGGCTATGATGTCTGATACTACCAGTAGGGTATTGGGGCCCGAAGAGCATCCCAAGTCCGCTATTTTCAGACACTCCGGGAAGAGAGTGCTGCAGAGCTCCTCTATGGTTGCGTCGACAATAGGCTTCACCGTCGAAATCACAGCTCTCTAAAAAAAATTAAAACAGCTAGGACCATGTTAATCTTTTTCATAAAGAAAATTGAGGGGGAGAGAGAGAGAGAGAGAGAGAGAGAGAGTAATAACTTGAAGAAGTGAGTGGTTTGCGTAGCTTGTTTTGCGATCTCCTCCATTCATGTGAAGAACTTGCTCTACCTCCATTATCTCTTATGTTTTTGATTGGTTTTCTCTTTCTGTTTGGTTCATATTTCTACTAGAACACTTGCATATTTATAGCGGCAGAATATGCAAGCTAACATCATACAGCTTAGCTCAACTGGTAGGGCCTGATCCATGTTTTCAGATTTTATTAATATTTCATAAATAATTTATGTTTTTCTTTTGTTGGGAAGCCGAAATTATGTTTTTCACGTGTGTACTAGGGACAATTTTTTAAGCTATCATATTAGCTTGATTGATTTGACTAATTTCGACCTTCTAAGAGTGAGATTTTTGTTCAATGAAATTGGCCCCTTACACGTCTAACTTGAAATAGAACACAATATAAAGTCTAGGACAATTTATTCAGAAGCTATCACATCTTCTTGAAGGCCTTTAACAGGGATTTTTTTTTTTTTTTTTTTTTTTTTACTTTCGTGTCAATATAATTAGAAAATTTACTGTATCAGGAAAATGAGGAGTGAAAAGTAAATCAAGGGGATGGAGGGTTTCAATTCCTCCATCTTTTTGTCTGGTTAATATTCCTAACCTTATTGGCTTTGGTTGTTTGCTGTACATGTGATGGATTGTGCTATTCAACAAGGTTTTGATAACTTGATAAGGTTGTCAATGTGGAGAGATATTACCTAGCTGCGGGAGAATTCTTGGGTACCTTGGTGTTTGTTATACCGTCATTTTGTTAAATATTTTAGACCATTAGATTAGTAATATATCTAATGGTTCCAAATATTTAATACATTGGTAACTTGTTCAGCTCTTAGCCTTTCTAATTTTTTTGGTAACACAAACTACTAATTGAATTGAAAATAATAAAAATAGTGAAAACAATAAAGCCAATTAATGTTTGATTATCAATTGACAATTGACAATTATGATTTTTCCTTTTTCAAAAAAATTAAAAGAATCTTCTATCCTAGGTTCACCGAATTACTTTTAGTTAAATAGTCTATATTACTAATTAATTTTATTATTAGTGAATTAATGCTTGTTATTAATGGACAATTACACAATTGAAAATTACGTTTTTTCCTTATTAAAAACAAAAACCTTCTAACCTTTTTTTTTTTTTTTGATCAAATAAGAACTTCATGTTAAAGTAAAATGATAATTGGAATGGTCTACTCATTTCATTTCATAGTCCCTTTATATAGGGATAGAATTACAACGGAAATATCTATTACATTAATGATACTAAATGCTGAGTGATCCGTAATTGCGCTGATTGATGGTAATCACTGATTCCTTGATTCCCTCTCCGTCAGTTGCTTTGACGAAGGTACATAATATGTTTTTCCTTTAACACTCCCCCTTGTACCAAGTCAAAGACGAAATGGTGCATGAGTTGTTGCCTCACTAAAAACCTTGCCAAGTAACAATAAAAACCCTGTGGGACAAAAAATACACCTTGGTCGAAGAAAAAGAGCACAACGCACCTTTTACTTTTGAAGATGACATGTGTGTGTTAGACTCCCCCTGACGTCTACACCTCCCCCTGATCTTTACATTAATCAAGGGAGCTTGGAAAGTCTTCGCATTCCTATGCTTTTCACATGTTTCTCAAATGTGGCCTTAGGCAGTGATTTAGTGAACAAATCTGCCACATTCTCCTCAGATCTTACTTGATTCACTTGAATCTTGAGGAGGGCCTGTTGTTACTGATTGTAGAAAAACTTTGGCGATATGTGTTTTGTTTATCACCCTTGATATATCCTAGCTTCATCTGTTCGATGCAAGCTGCATTATCTTCATAAAAGCAAGTAGGCTCTTCAGTGGTAGAACTCAAACCACTAGTTCCTCGAATATGTGTGATGGTAGCTCTTAATCATACACACTCACGAACCGCCTCATGTAGAGCGATGATCTCTGAGTGGTTCGAGGAGGTAGCCACAAGGGTTTGCTTGGTTGATCTCCAAGATATTGCTGTGTTCCCAATGGTAAATACATAACCAGTTTGGGAACGACCTTTATGTGGGTCAGAGAGGTACCTAGCATCAGCAAAACCAACCAAAACGTCATTTGGCGTTTCGGTGTAGTGAGTGGCACTTTCGCCATAAATATTTCCTTTAGGGATTACAGTTCCATTTGCGGTCCCTCTTGTATCTTTGTAGGGAAAAAACAGTCCCAAGTCAATGGTTTCTTTTAGGTATCGGAAAATGTTCTTGATACCATTCCAGTGACGCTGCGTTGGCGCTGAGCTAAATCTAGCTAACAAGTTCACTGAGAATGCAATGTCTGGTCGAGTAAATTGGGCTAAGTACAATAATGCGCCTATTGCACTTAGATAGGGAATTTCAGCTCCCAACACCTTTTCGTCATCTTCCTTAGACGAAATGGATATTTCCTTGCATCCAAACTTTGACTGATCATGGGAGTGCTAGCAGGATGTGCTTTGTCCATGTTATATCGCCTTACTTTTGGACATATGCAGACTGGTGGATTCGTATTCCACAAACTCGGTGTTCCAGTTTAAGGCCTAGACAGAATCGAGTTTTCCTAAGATCCTTCATCTCAAATTCAGATTTCAAGTAGCTCGCGGTTTCTCTTATTTCATCAAGAGTACCTATTATGTTCATATCATCGACATATACTGCTATAATTGCAAATCCGGAACTTGTTTTCTTTATGAATACGCAGGGGCATAATTCATCGTTCTTATATCCCTTCCCAATCAAGTAGTCACTTAGACGGGTATACCACATCCGCCTGGATTGTTTTAATCCGTAAAGTGAGCGTTTCAACCTAGTTGCAAATGCACTCCGTGGTTTAGAGTCACTTGACTTGGGTAATGTAAAGCCATCAGGCACTTTCATATATATCTCTGAATCTAGATCCCCATAGAGATATGCAGTAACCACATCCATGAGCTACATTTCCAGTCCTTCTGAAACTACAAAGCTAACTTAGTAGCGGAACGTTATAACGTCCATTACGGGAGAGTATGTCTCCTCGTAGTCAATTCCAGGGCGTTGTGAGAAACCTTGTGCCACAAGGCGAGCCTTGTACCTCAGGTCTTCATTCTTCTCATTACGCTTTCTGACAAAGACTCATTTATGTCCTACAGGCTTTACACTTGGTGGGGTTAGCACTACCGGACCAAATACATGTCTCTTTGTCAGAGAATCTAATTCTGGCTGGATTGTTTCTTTCCATTTCAGCCAATATGCTCTTTGTTGACATTTTGCAACAGAGCGTGGTTCGATATCATCGTGCTCTATGATTCCTTGAGCAACAATATATATCATCAATGTGTATGGAAGATCATTCTATCAACTCATACGCACTCTCATAATCCTCTGAGATTTCTTTGTTCTCTGGAATCATTTTTAACATCGGAGCGTCCTCCAGTATTGATTCATGGACATAACTATAATCAGAGACAATCTCATGAGAGGGATTCTATACATTGATGATTGGTTTGTACCTTACTCACCCTCTTCTTCCTTGGGTGAGTGTCAATCGAACCAAGTGGTCTCCCCCTCTTCCTTTGGGGAGCCACAGCCTCAACCACACCTCCACTAAGTGTGGTTGCAGTGCCTCTATCTGCGGCACCGTGCCCCTTGTTGGGTACTTCTAACCTTGTAGGCACATTCGCAGCTGGTATATGTGATCTCGTCACTTTTGCGATATCAGTAAACGCATCAGGCATCGAATTTGCTACGTTCTGAAGATCGATTATTCTTTTCACTTCACTTTCACTTTGTGAAGTACGGGGATTAAAATGAGACAGAGTGGGGACAAACCACGACAATTCCTGTCGTTCCCTTGGAAAATCCTTTTTCCTATCTCCCCCTAACGACGGGAAGACTGTCTCATCAAAGTGACAATCCGCAAATCTAGCGATAAAGAGATCGCCTCTCAAGGGTTCCAAAAAGCGGGTAATCGTTGGAGATTCGTATCCAACATAAATACTTAATCGTCTCTGAGAACCCATTTTCGTGCCCTGTGGGGGCGCAATAGGCACATATACTGCGCAACCAAGTATGCATAAGTGTGAAATGTCAGGCTCATATCCAGTTACCAACTGGTACGCAGAAAATGGTTGGCTAGCAGTGGGTCTGAAATGAATAAGTAAAGTTGCGTGCAATATTAGATAACCCCAGGTAGATATATGGAGGTTAGTGCGCATTACCAATGCCCTAGCCACCATCTGTAGCCTTTCGATGGTGGCTTCTGCGAGACCATTTTGTGTATGCACATGGGGTACAGAATGCTCCACATCGATCCAATAGACATGCAATAATCATCAAATGCTTTTGATGTAAACTCTCCAGCGTTATCAAGTCTTATAGACTTGATAGGGTGATTAGGGTGGTGAGCCATTAAACGTATAATCTGTGCTAGGAGTTTTGCAGCAATTCTTGTGGACAATAAAGCGACAAGTGACCAGTGTGTCGAAGCATCCACCAGAACCATAAAGTACTTGAATGGTCAGCATTCTGGATGGATAGGTCCACAGATATGTCCTCGTATCCTTTGTAAGAATGGAATGTTTTATGTTATATCTTTAGCATAGGAAGGTCTCGATCCTATTTTTGCTAAAGAGCAGATTTTGCAAAACGAGTGATGTGCCTTTGAAATAGTCAATGAGGCATAATGGGAGGGTGGTAGTGCTTCTGGTACTTCATAAGGCAATGACTGCATTTGAGCAGTACTAGAACCGACACCTTGCAGTGTAACGTCCCGAACCTAAATTCACCGATTTACTAGTCATTTGGACGGTAAACGACCTTTACTTTCACTTTACTTTCGGTTTAGTACTTTTAGTGGCCCTAAAAGTTGACTTTTTGTTCGGGTCAAAATTTGAGAAAATGTTCTTCATGAAAGTTGTAGGGGACGTTAAACCGAGCGCGTGCATATGTGGTGCGTAAAAATCGGACTTAGTATGTGAGAGTTATGGCCAAAAATGCAGAAATTACTGTTCATGGTAAGTTTTATATATATATGGAAATTTACTGTTGGTAGATTTCTATATTTGGAAACCTACCCAACCGGGTAAGTTCTCTCTTTCTCTCTCCCCGACTCTTTCTCCCCTCTCGGCCGATTTCTTCCCCCTCCGGTTTCTTCCTCCTCCGGCCGACCCAGGACACAATCCGGCCACCCCCAAGCTCGGTTTCTTCCCCTTGTCACGTGTGTGGAGGTATTTCACGACGATTTGGCCGGAGAACCTCGATTTGGAGCGGAGGAAGCTACGGTGGCAGTTGGGTACTTTTGTCGATTTCCGGCGATTTCGGCCACCTCCGGTCCCCATCTCACCGTCGAAGGTTCGGTTTTCATCACTGATCATTTCCCCTATGGCCTTGTATCACGATTTGTTGTGTAGATGCCGAATCGACGAATTGAAATTCTAGGGTTCTTGAGGATTTCTGGGTTTTGTTCATTGATCGATTTCGGCCGTTTTTAATTGTTATTTGGGAATGTTGTAGTTGAGAAGTTGAATCAGTGTGTTGAGTAGGTGCCGCTGTCAAATTTTGGTGTCCATTGGAGTTGGTGGCAGTGGCGGCGGCGCCGCCGCTGTGGGCAGCTGTAGTGGCGGCTAGGGTAGCTTTTTAATTTCAATTTTTAGCTAGTTAAATTCTATAATTATCATAGAGCATGTGTGTGAAGTTTGGTGAATTTTGGAGGAGTTTGGAATTGTTTGTGAATTTTTGAAGTTTGGAGTTTTGTGGTGGAATTATGGGAAATCCGGCCGTCGGATTTCCCTCGTTTTCATTTTGGAATATGTAAATTGAGGAATTGGAATTGTGGAAGAGATTTGGGTTGAATTTGAGAAGTATTGGAGATAGGGATTTTCGGATTTCGTTTAAGTTCGTAATTATTTTATCGGATTACCGTTTATGGAAATATAATTGTGTACAGGGCAATGTCGCGAGCTACGGCTAGATGAAGGAACTCGTTTGCGTGGTTGCCCAATAGTACTGTGAGTGGACGTTTGTTTTAAATAAGTGATGCATGCATTTATTTATTAAAGCATGTTCTATTTTATTAACATATTTTCCGAGCATATAAAGTTGATTGCGAATTATCTCATGGATTTGCTTTTAAGTAATGATTCTCACGAGTAATTATGATTTATACCGGTTGTGAGTTTCGGTTATTAAGTTGTTATGCTCGGATTCGAATTTATAAATGATGTTGATTTTCGACGAATTGTTTTCGATTTGATTTCCGGATTTATACTATTTATATTATATTTATATTCGTCGATTTGAGATTTTTAAGAGATTATCGACTTTCTGTTTTGGCATTGGGAATGCCTTACTGATGATTTAATTCATTTCTTAGCGTGTGGGACATGCGGTTGATCTATACGACTTTTTGAGTATTTCCGGGTACGGTTGGGAATCATACCCGTGTTTTTCTTTATTCGTGGGACTTGGGGAAGCCTTAAGAATTTATGGGATTTTATTAGTTTTTACCCACCATACCTGGGTCGTTATATATATTTATTGCTAGCTAGCCTATTAGTACTCCTCCCTGCTTACTATGTGTTTGTGGGTGAGTAAGAGCAGAGCATGGGATGCTCCAGAGTGTGGGACACTCCGACCCGAGCCTGGGAGGCTCCCTTCTTTCGTATGGTGAAACTTCTTCCCCATATTTTATCGTTGCTTGACTAGCGGGGCTAGTCCGATTTTTCACTGTAGCCAGCGGGGCTGGTCTTATTTTCTTGAGAAATGAGATTTCGGTTTTATGATATAGTTTTCAAATGTGGTGACTAGCAAGACTAGTCGATTTATCGTTTTGGAATTCTTGGATTTAAAGCTAAATGTATTTTTTTTTCTAATTGTTGCATGCATCGGTTATTAAAGAGAATAAATGTGGGAAAGTATGAAATCCTTTTTCCTTTAAATTGTTTATTTTTGTCCACTCACGCTAACGTTTTTTCGTCTACTTTCCCCTGGGCCTTTCGGTTTCTAATGCCCAGTTTGCAGGCGAATTAGTGGAGGTCGGGCGTACATGACATTTGAGGCATAGTTGTCACTACTTCCGCAGTGTAGGATCACTTGATCCTTTACTCTTCTGTTATATCCCTGTGTATAGTAGTATTGCTCTGCTTAATCTTTGGGATTAGTATTTTTGAGTTTTGTGTTTTGTGAAAGTGGAGTTGTTGGTAATTGGGAGCAGGGTGGCTCCAGGAGTATAAGGTTGGTTTGCTTGAAGTGTTTTGTGTGTTTTACAGGTTTTGGGTAGTCCATTTTAGAGGTGACTCTGCCGAATTTTTGATAGAGTTATCCCTAAGGTGGGCCCCACAGGGCCACCTCGGATTTCAGGGTGAAATTCGGGGCGGGTCCTGTCATGCAGTGTGAAGGATTTTTGTCCCATTTTATTTTTCACTCGAAAGAAAGGATGTCCATATGAGTTCGTTAAAATACGGATCATTGTGTCACGACCGGGGTGCCCCTAGGTGGTTATGCCAAAGCCTGTATGAGTCAGTGTCCCACATTTCACTGTTAGTGACAGTATAGGATTCAATGATCTGAATCGTAGTGAGGTACAATCCACTAGATTGACTCATAAGTTTCTCTAAAATGCGTTTCCTTCCACATTCATTAGAGGTAATATAAATGTATTCAGTTCCATTCTCACAGTGTGTTTTTACATGATAACCGTTGGCACGAATATCTTTGTAACTTAACAAGGTTCGATTAGCTCTTGGTGCATACAGAGCGTCTTTGACTTTAAATATATCTCAGATTCTTTAGAATATTTCTATTTTAGTAGAATGATAATATTTTCATTCTAATAATAATTTTTCTCTAGATGTATTGCTTTACATCTTTACATTGCAATTTCGAACCATGTAAATATGTGTAGTAAATAAATTTGAATAAATTCAGTTCTTGAGAATAAGATTCAAAATTTATTAATGAGCCAACGATAATCAAATCAAGGTCTTGTTCTAATTCATCAAACCATTATTGAAATAAACTTTAAGACCAAGTAATAGTCTAATTAAAAATGAGGCATTATGCCTTCACAACTGTTTTTGGAAAATAAATAGATAAAGCAGGTCAGTCAAAATCTAGTGCATCCATTGACTGAGCAAGTTCCTTGTTGCCATTGAGGTCTGCAATTGTGAGGTTGACATCTGGGTCATGGCCTCCTTCTTCCATATAGTGAGTTTCTTGTTCTTTAGACTCCCTATATCTCTTGTAATTGGCTGCTACTCTGTTGCTTGCTTGGCAGTTCTTGTACCAATGTCCAATGATTCCACACCTATAGCATGGTTCATTGCCAACTCTATTCTGTTTGACTGAAGGGTTCTTAGATGCCCTTTGCACCTTGTTTCCATGACTACTACGGCCAGCACCACCATCTCTGCGCCATACATTGGGAGGGCTTCCACGGCCCATATCATGACCCCCATGTCCCTTACCACGTTGTGCATTGTTGCCACGTGGGTAGGGATTCAGCACGTCCAACCCCCTTTGCATTGAGATTTTTTCCACCTTTCACTTTGCCATAATTAGCCTCAGGAATTTTCTTTGTCCTAACAGGCCTGGCATTGTTGTTCAAAAGAACCTCATTATGCCTCTCAGCCACTTGCAGTAGGTTGATCAGCTTGTTGAAGGTTGTGATTCTTTTGTTATCATACTCTAGCCTATACTGGTTCGCTAGTATAAACACTGAAATAGGAAAGGTGGTAAGAGTCTTGTAGATCATATCATACTCCAGCCTATACTGGTTCGCTAGTATAAACAATGAAGTAGGAAAGGTGGTAAGAGTCGTGTAGATCATATCATCTTCTGTAATTTCCCTTCCACAGAAATTGAGATGTGCCTTTAAGCGCAGCATATCCTTGTTGAAGTCATTGACTCTTTTGTAGTCAAGCAAGCGGATTTCATTCCACTGAACGGCCAATTCTGGGAGCAAGGTGTTATAAATGTTCCCAAAACGTCCCTTAAGGGCATCCCACAGTTCTTTGGGTGTCTTCAACTAAAGGTACTCCCAGCGTAGGTTAGGATCAATATGTCGCCTCAGAAACATTAAGGCATTTTCTTTCACCTTATTAGATAGTTCATCATCTTTGGGGTCGGTAATGGTAGCAATGTAGTCTTTTGCCACAAAGGCAGTTTCTATATCAGAAACCCAACAATGGTACTCAAGTCCTTCTGAGTCCAAAATGTCAAACTCAGGTCGAGTTGGATCAGCCATCTACATAAAACAAGAGAGAAGATATAAATTACGCAGTCATAAAGACATCCACGTAAATTATTTTCCAAAAATATGAATTAGATTTCAAGACCAAGATTCGTAATGGTCACATTTTTTCGATGCTATGTGAAAATACTTTATCACAGTAAGTGTGTGTATAATGCGCATGAACTTTCATTATCATGGCAAAACGCAATTCTTTTTGTATAGCATTCTAAACAAGTAATAATCATAGCACGTAATAAATAATAAAACATAGCATATATTAAAATAAATTACATGGCATGCTCAAATTTCACAAATGTATACCAAAATATATGTTACATATAATAATAACAATAATATATCATGCGTAAAATAAAATATAAATAATAGCATAATATAAAGCATGCGTATGCATAATTTATATAAGCGTAAAATAAAATAAAACATGCTCAAAATTTCATGATAAAAAAAACATAAGCAATAAAACATAAAGCATGCTTAAACATAATTATAAATCATATAAAATATAAATAATAAGGCATGCTTAAAATGATCAAAATTATCTAACTAAACATGCTTAATAACCAGATATAATAAAGCATGAATAATGAAGTATAAAACATGCTTAAAAATAGAAAACATAAATAAAATTCACATGCTTGATTAAAATCATAAAAATAAAGAAAACATACTTGATTGCGAGAAAACAAAACGATCCTAGCGCACGCGCGTGTTGATGCAGGGGTGCGTATGCAGGGGTGCGTAGCGATGTTTTTTTTCTTCTTCTTGCTGGGCTGCTTCACCAGTGAGGCCTGCTTTTGTTTTTTTTTTTTTTCTTTCTGTTTTTGTTTTTTTTTCTTTGTTCTGGGCCTATTTTTTTAGTTGCTTCTCTTTTTTTTTATTTTTTTCTTGGGCCTCTGGCCTGTTTCTTTTCTTTCGGGCCGGCTCTGTACTTTGGGCCGGGTCCCTGTTTTTTTCTGTTTTTTCTTTTTTTCTTCTTTTCTCCTTTTTTTTTTCTTTTCTCTTTCTCTCTCTCTCTCTTCTCTGCGTCTTCGTCTTCTTTTGGTTCTCTGTTCTTCTGGGCCAGAGGATGGAGGCTGGGCGTGTGTGCGGGCAAGGCGGAGGCGGTGCTGCAGATGACGCTCTAGTGAAGGGAAGCAGGTGAGGTTCTGGTGCAAGGCGGAGGCGGTGCTGCAGGCGGCGAGGTTGGGAAGGCGGGGTGAGGTCGAGGCTGCTCTGGGGCCTTTGAGGTTTGGTGCAGCGACTGCAGGGCAGGGCTAGGCAGTGATTGGGGCTGGGCTGCGCAGGTGAGGCCCTTGTAGGCTGGGGTATTGCAGGCAGGGAGGTCCGGTGGGCTGGGATCGAGTGGCCTGGGAGTGCAGGCTGGGATCGGTGAGGTGGGCACGGCCGCACGGGGATGCTACTGGGGGATGCCGCGTGTAGGTGGGTTAGGGTGGAGGCCCGTGTGCTGGGCTAGGCACTGTGGTGCTTAGCCGGAGAGGCAGAGGTGAGGCCGGTCTGGGCAGGGCCGGCCTAGGGAGATTTTTATTTTTATTTTATTTTTATTGGTGGCGGCAGAAAAAGAAAAAAAAAATCTCTAGGGTTTTGAGGGTTTATTTGCTCTGAGCGTGCTGATAACGTGTTAAAGTAAAATGATAATTGAAATGGTCTACTCATTTCATTTCATAGTCCCTTTATATAGGGATAGAATTACAACAGAAATATCTATTACATTAATGATACAAAATGCTGATTGATCCGTAATTGCCCTGATTGATGGTAATCACTGATTCCTTGATTCCCTCTCCGTCAGTTGCTTTGACGAAGGCACACAATATGTTTTTCCTTTAACACTTCATTAATAATGAACTGCTTACAACGAGTTTTAGGCGACATCTCTAACCCATAAATGGCCTTTAGACATCACAATAGAACTCTATAATGACTGACTCTAGACTTGCACTACAACTGTATGGTAAAAACAATAAGTGCAGGAGCTTATCACACCTCTCATCCAGACAGTAAGAACTCAAAAGCTAGACAACTCACTTGTGTCAACACTAACTCACCAACCAGAGTCCTCCTGACCAACTTTTGATCGACCAAGCCAACACTTGTTGTGACCTAAACTCGACCAAACGGATTGCCAGACATTCAGACCTGGGACTAAAGCCATCAATCCACAACTGCTCCAAATCGCCATTTCCTCCAACCCAAACCCAAACAGGAACGACCCACTAGAAGGCCAAGGATGATTGTTTAGGCAACAGCCAGACATTTTCGCCACCGCTGCTGACCCAACTCCAGAACAGGAATGACCCTCTAGACGACGAAGGAGAAGATTGTCTCTGCCACACCCTTTGTAGTGCCTTATTACCAACAAAACACCAAATGCCAAGCAAACAGAAAACTAAAAACTGTAAAACAAATAACACCTAATGAACCTAAAGAAGTACCCAGGCCCAATTACCACCAGGACCAGACCGGGCCCAAATCGGATTAAAGCCCAGACCGCCACGTCTTTCAGACCCCAATTGCTGTCAGACAATCATCGCCAGCAGCCAATCCCCGACAGAACTCACCCCCACCGCCTCGATCTCTATCCTCCAGCGCCAAAACACTCGTCGTCGCCCTCTGCTATGCAATCCGAGACTGACCACCGCCATCATCATGCCATCCTCCCAGCCAACCAAAACCATTCCTGGGTCAGGTCGAAGAGACCCAACCCAGATCGAATCGATCTGGACAGAACAGATCCGCACCGCAGTGACCACGATACCCCCCTCCAAACCATCATCCTTCCATCCTTGCCTTGCCATGGAAAAGCACCACCACCGAGCGACGTCACCACAGACATAGCACAAGCCAACATGCTTCGACCACACTCCACCGATCTGAACCCTCCCATTCCAGCGAAACATACTATAAAACTAAGAAAAACTAAGAAAGAAAAGACCCCTCCCGAACCGAGACGCAGCGGCAGATTCGCCAACTACGGTTGGCCGGGAAAGCCAACTCACAGGATCGGGTTTTCTCCCTCTTTGGCGCATGAGGCGCGTTCTTTTGCTTGTTCCAGGTTTTACGTATCGATTTGAGAATAAAAACCTTCTAACCTTAGTTTGCAAAATTAGTATTAGTTAAGTAATCTTTATTACCAATTAATTATATCATTAGTAGTTTCCTTAACCAAATATAATTCTTTTTACCTGCATTTTACGACAATGACAACAATTAGTGTAAAAACAAATAATATTTGTTTTAAATGTAGTCAAATGAGAACCTACTTTAGGACTTATTTACTCAAATGAGAATCTACTTTACTCTAATGAGAACCTATTACAATTACCACTTTTAGGACTTAATTACTCAAATGAGAACCTACTTTTCTCTAACGAATACCTTATTTACTTTAATGCGGAATTTTTTTCTAATTACCACATGTGTCCTCAAAGTGGTTACATGAGTCCTCAAAGTGGTAAATATTATATAAAATAGAACATGTATGAATCTTTATGTTTTTATCATTAGTGAAATTATTACTACAATGACTACACATTTTATCACAACCCACAACACTTGATGTAAAAGCGGTAACTTTTGTTCTATTTGTAGTAATTACTCCACCTAAACTAATGTACTAATTTATAGACAATTTAACAAGTATGACAACAAATTTGTTGTCAAAGTGGTAAATCGTTATGTTTTTATCATTAATGAAATTATTACTACAATGACTACACATTTTACCACAATCACAACAATTGATGTAAAAGCGGTAACTTTTGTCCTATTTATAGTAATTACTCAACCTAAACTAATGTACTAATTTATGGAAAATTTAACAAGTGCAACAACAAATTTGTTGTCAAAGTGGTAAATATTTATATTTTTATCATTAATGGAATAATTACTCAATGACTACATATTTTACCATAACTCGCAACTATTGGTGTAAAAGCGGTAACTTTTGTTTTGATTATAGTAATTACTTCAAAAACTATACCATTTACAAGATTACCAATCATTTTACAATTCCTACAACATTTGTGTTGTGAAAATGGTAAAATTAAAATTAGACCAAAAGATATGTAACAACTCAGTATTGTAAGGAGTTTCTCCACTTGATAATCAAGGTTCTAAATTTGATAAAAGTTGTCCAAATATGATATTTACATCTTTGACCACTTAATTACAATAACCACAACAACTATTGTCATAAGTCGTAATGGTAGTTCAACTATGTGTAATTTATTATTTTGACAATAGTTGTTACATGATTTTTAACAATGTTACATATCAAGAAAGAGTGTGTTGTTAATATGGTAAATTTTATTTTTTAAAATGACACATGTCGATATTTAATTGGGTAACCTGTTGACCAGTTCAGTAGGTTTCTACTATATTAATTTACTAAAAGTAAAAAAAATATATAAAAATAAGGGTATGGCAAACACCAAGGTACCCAAGATGACCCCCTAGCTGCCGGTGGTAAAATTCTTTAATTCTTACAGCGACTGGAATTTTTCCACGATGGGATGGCTACAGATTGAGGAGGACTATGCAAGCGCTCAAATTGTCGACATTAGACTACTTTATGTTTTTCGTTTTCGTAATGGTGTTGTTCTGGATCATATTTTTACTTACGTAATTACATATATAGGTTGTTTGCATGCCTTACTGACCCTCTAGATATCATTTATCAACACTTTAGATCGAGGAGCAGGGGCGGCCCTGAGGTAGTGCAAGTGGTGCGGCCGCACTAGGCCTCTAATCTCAGGAGGCCTCAGATCTCAGAATATGTGTATATAACATATATTAACAAAAACTGTCAAACAATTTTATGAAATGCGAAGTAGTCCAGTTGGCCAAGTCATTGTCTATTTTCCACCAATGACCTGTGTTCGATCTGTAGTAATTTCTCTTTTATTTATGTTTTTTTCATTTTTTTTGCTTTTCCTTTTTACATTCTCATGTCTTTTCATTTCTTTTTCGGCTAATTTTCCTATCTATCATGTTTTTCATTCTTATATATATTTTTTTTTTGCCTTGTTATATCTCTTTTATTTATGTTTTTTTCATTTTTTTTGCTTTTCCTTTTTACATTCTCATGTCTTTTCATTTCTTTTTCGGTTAATTTTCCTATCTATTATGTTTTTCATTCTTATAAATTATTTTTATTTGCCTTGTTATATTAATTTGACCAAATTTTTATAATATATTTTTTTATGTTGGAATTAGTAAGGCCTCATTTAGATTTTTGCTCCAGGCCTCCACAACTTCAGGACCGGCCCTGTCGAGGAGGATTAGTTTTCGTCCGTATATAGATCAATCATATTGCAGCCCTAATTTTCGGTAGCTCAATTGAAAACTTCGTGGCTCCTTCTCAGCTGGTACCCATTTGACCTAATTATACGGTACTGATTACTTACTTACCGAGGCAATGCATTGAAATACTACTATATATTAGTGTAGTAATCAAGTACTTTCATTAACTAATAAGAATTGAGAAGGAGAAATCAACTACGTACAAGTAGGGTTTTTATAGCAAGTGATTGCAAATATATTAATTACTTGGTTCCTGTCCTCATAAGTACTGCATATAATTTTGGGTTATTATCACAAATAGTACCTGAACTTATCCTTTATTTAATCGATGGTACCTGAACTTCAATTTTGATCACAGCCAGTACCTGAACTTTTCGATTTCATTTTAAATGGTACCTAAGGCCACCTTCGATCACTATTCCGGCCAAAAAAGTCAAATCTAAAAAAACAAAAAAAAAAAACAAAAGTTCAAGGCAAGTCTATTACCAAAAATTCATCACTATATATGTTCGCAACCCTCGAAATCATAAAAAATCATCACTATGATCGCCTCCCATGCCGTTTTTAGTCGGAATAGTGATCGGAGGCGGCTCTAGGTACCATTTAAAATGAAATCGAAAAGTTCGGGTACTGGTTGTGATCAAAATTGAAGTTCAGGTACCATCAATAAGATTGAGGTATAGTCAAGGTTCTAAAAAACGCTAGGCGCTAGTCGGGCGGTGACTCAGGGACTAGCGCCTAGGGGCCTAGGCGGGGACTAGGCGGTTTTTTTTTTTTAATTTTTAAATTATTTTAATGACATATAATAATATAAATGACAATATTTAAAGTCTAAAAATTAATTATAAATATAAAAATAATAAAAAAAATAGAATAAATTAGGGTTTATGACCGCCTAGAACTGCCTAGCCCGCCTAGTCCCAGCCTAGCCCGCCTAGGCCAAAATCGGAGCGGTTCCTTGCTGCCTAGCGCCTAGGCACTGCCTAGGCCGTTTTTTAGAACATTGGGTATAGTTCAGGTACCATTTGTGATAATAACCCTACAATTTTGAGACCAGTAGGGCATATTACAAACACAGCTTTTTTCTGAACACACAGCTTTTCATGACTTTTTTTTTTCAATCATTTTTCTTTTATCGAAATAAGAGACGATCTGAACTTGAAATTTTGTAAATATTTTGTTGAAAGCAGTGCCCTATTACTAAACTACATACTAGTTTGCAGTGTTTCTTTTTCCCCGAAGTAGGGTCGGTCTTGATTCTTTCAAGATCCCGTATGAGAATTATCCCTAGGCCCTGTACTTTTATATTGATAAGCTCAAATATAAGAGCAAGTGCACTGGTTTCACCTTGACTGGTCATAGTCAAGAAATGTCTGACGTGGTGACTGGCCATGGGAGAAACAGGTTTGCACCGGAGGATTCTTGCCCAGGCAAACTCCACCCCTTCATGACTACAGCCAAAGAAATAGTCATGGAATTGACTATTTCCATGACCGATCAAGGAAGGAAGGCCACACAAGCCCAGCCTTCATGTGGGTGACGTGAGCACCTGCTTTGCTGCTGAAGACGCGCCCGGATGAGGAAGTGGAAGCCACCATGATGACGCGTGGCGCCGCAACGTGATGGAAGGGAGAGATGGGGCCCGCGTGCCACGTGGAATCCAACCGTTGGTTCTATTTGAAATCTCATCCCAACGGTCATGAAATCTCAGCCATTTATTTCAATTAAATGGGAAATCCTACGGCTGAGGATTACCATGTATATATATATGTTTGAATTGTAGTCCCAACGGTCATGAAATCTCAGCCCTTCATTTCAATTAAATGGGCAATCCTACGGCTTACAATTAACATGTATATATATGTTTGTAACGTTAATAAACGGTAACTAAAAAAATTTTTAAAAATTCTAAACATTTCTCTATAAATACCTACCATTTATTTTACAACTCACACCAAAAAATTTATCTTTCATAGTAACCCAATTTTGTGCTTCCTCCTCTTCATATAGCTCTCATCTTCCAAATTTATTTATATCCAATATGGCTGAAGAAAGGGGAAACACAGGTCCAGTGGCCGGACAAGAGGGAGATCAAAATGAAGATGATAATATTCAAGACAAAAGGAGATGGACGGATGAGGAAGATGTTCAATTGTGCAAGTCTTGGAAAATTATTGGGCAAGATCCGGCTGTGGGCACAAATCAGAAAAACAACGACTTATGGATGCGTGTGAGGCGACACTTTGTCGCAAATTGGCCCCAAAGCCGATCAGCTTCCTCTTTGCAAGGAAGGTGGAAAATTTTGAAGGTTGAACTCTTTGAGTGGCATTGTGCATTAAGGCAAGCGAAATATTGGTACAAGAGCGGTTCGAATGCGGTTGATGAGGTATGAATTTTTTGATAAATCATTTAATTTGTTGATACATTAAATTAAAATATTACATGATAAATAATGTAGTTGATAAATAATGATGTAATTACAACGATGTTTATATTTGTACTAATTGATTTTTATTGTAAAACGGGATAGAAACTTTTTTTATTAAAATTATGACCTTTATATTTGTTGATAAATCTTATTGATACATTATAGTAAAAGATGGCTTGATAAATAATGTAGTAATTATAATATCGTTTTAATTGTAGTAATTGTTTTTCGTTATAATTAAAATATGTCTTCATTAAAATTATGACCTCTATATTTGTTGATAAATCTTATTGATACATTATAGTAAAAGATGGCTTGATAAATAATGTAGTAATTATAATATCGTTTTAATTGTAGTAATTGTTTTTCGTTATAATTAAAATATGTCTTCATTAAAATTATGACCTCTATATTTGTTGATAAATCTTATTGATACATTATAGTAAAAGATGGCTTGATAAATAATGTAGTAATTATAATATCGTTTTAATTGTAGTAATTGTTTTTCGTTATAATTAAAATATGTCTTCATTAAAATTATGACCTCTATATTTGTTGATAAATCTTATTGATACATTATAGTAAAAGATGGCTTGATAAATAATGTAGTAATTATAATATCGTTTTAATTGTAGTAATTGTTTTTCGTTATAATTAAAATATGTCTTCATTAAAATTATGACCTTTATATTTGTTGATAAATCTTATTGATACATTTTAGTAAAATATGTCTTGATAAATAATGTAGTAATTATAATATCGTTTTAATTGTAGTAATTGTTTTTATTTATTTCGTAGCGAGATGAAGCACATAAATTGTGGCATACCGGGATGAAGAGAAAAAAGAAGCCAAAAAAACACAATTTTCAGAGTTTTGCTAGTTACGCTGTTGTGGAGGGCTTTGCACAATTTAAAGACATTCCTAGTCATACATCTGGAGGAACATCAAATGAAGGAAATCAACATACGCCTACACAACCAATTCCTGGAAATTCTCCCATCAACTTAGACATGGATGTAGATGAGGTAATTGCAGGTGAAACTGCAGATCCAAATGTGAGGCCTCAAGGAAGGAAGGCTGCGAAAGAAGCAATCCGGAAAGCCAAGAAGGCAGCGAACAACCAAAGTCCTTACTCAAGCAGTCTCGAGAGTATAGCGAACAACCAAATAGAGGCAACGAAGGGCAAGAAAAAACTCGATGAAGAATTCGCTCGAAGTCTCCAAGAGGAAGAGAAAAGAGCAGCCATCCTCTTGCAAATCGAACAGCGAAAAGAGCAACTCCTATTTCAAGAAAGGCAAGATCGAATTAAAGAGATGGAGGAGCGTATTAAAGAGAGGGAAGAGCGTATTATGGAGATTGATACAAGTAAAATGACGCCAAATAAAAAGCGTTATTGGTCAAGAAAACAAAAGAAGATAGCGGAGAAAGAAGATCTTGAAGAGCAGCAGCCACCTTCTTACCCCGGTGCATACCCACAACCTCCTTACCCCGGTGCATACCCACAACCTCCTTACCCCGGTGCATACCAACAACCTTCTTACCCCGATGCATTCCCACAACCTCCCTTAACCGGTGGTTTCCCGCCACCTCCCTTCACCGGTGGTTTCCCACAACCCCCTTACCCCGGTGGATACTATCCGCAACCTCCTTACCTCGGGGGATATCCTACACAACCACAATTTTCACCTTTCCCTACGGGTGATTCCACCAACCCTAACCTTAATGATGAGCCTTCAAACACAAATTGGATTTCTAGAGAGGATGAGGATTATGATTTAAATAATTAGCCCACAATCTGCATGTTTGTAATTGTATTGTACTTATTCCTAGTTTTTCATTTATGTAAGCGACAATTTAAGAAAATAAAAGTTGTATTTGGAAATTCCCCTTATTAAAGCACACACTTTATATTAAAAATCCTAGCACATAATAAACATAATACAAGCCAAATTCAAATCACATTAACATAAAAAACATATACATTGGCCAAATTAAAAGCACACCAACTTTCCAAAACATAATACAAGCCAAATTCAAAGCACACAAACATAACAAAACATAGATATTAGCCAATTATTCCAAAAAATGCTCATTTATGATCTAGATCTCCATGTTGCCTTGAACGTTCCAGAAATGATCTATCAGATCCCCTTGAAGGTTTGAGTGACTGCTTGCACTTCTAATGGCATCGTATCGATCCATGAATCCGTTGAAGTAATAACCATCTCTACCAACAGGATCGAAGTCAACACCAGTCGGTCCTTCCCAAACCTGGGCCTCATATTGTTATCCTCTTCTTCATCGGACTCCAAATCCTCATCGCTATCATCTGGTCTTTCATCCTCGATTATCATGTTGTGTAATATAATACACGTCAGCATGATGTATCGAAGGTCTTCTTTTTCCCAGCCACGAGCAGCGCCTCGAATAATACTAAAGCGCGACTGTAAAATGCCGAAACATCTTTCGACATCCTTCCTGTACCCCTCTTGAGCCTGGAAAACTTCAGATCCTTCGGTCGTGTAGGCCTTGGAATTGATTTTACGAAAGTCGCCCATTGCGGATAGATACCATCAGCGAGATAGTACCCTAAATTGTAAATCCTGTTATTTGCTTGAAATTGGACCCGAGGGGCTACACCAGTAGTAACCTCGTCAAACAATGGGGACTTAGCAAGGACGTTGAGGTCGTTGCATGATCCAGGCATTCCAAAGAAGGCATGCCATATCCATGTGTCATAAGAAGCGACTGCTTCGAGGATGATAGTGGGCACACGTTTTCGACCGCTGTATTCTCCTGCCCAACCTGTTGGGCAATTCTTCCATTGCCAGTGCATGCAGTCGATGCTTCCAATCATCCCCGGAAAGCCCCTTTTATCAGCTTTGGTGAGAAGTCTTCTGAGGTCGGCCGGATTAGGAGCCCGGAGGTATTCTGCCGAGTACAGATTAACGATTCCTCTTGTAAATCGTTTCAGAGCCTGAATGGAGGTAGATTTCGCCATCCGACAATACTCACCACATTGATCTGCCCCTGCACCATAAGCAAGCATTCTTAAGGAACATGTCAGCTTCTGCTGGGGAAGTAGTCCGACTTTGCCTGCAGCATCTGATTTCTGGACCCAGTACGGGTCGGTACCACAAAGATCACTGGAGATGCGGTTGAACAAATTGGGACTCATCCTGTACCTTGTCCGGAATATCTCTTCACTGAAAACTGGACGCTCCACAAAGTAATCTTGCATCATGTCTTTCCCTCTTGATTCCCTAAACCGCTCCTCATTCGGTGCACGGCCCGGATGAGAACCCCGTTGTCGTGATCCGGAGGAAGCTTCAGCTTCAGCGACTGCTGCTACCACAAGAGCATTAGTTGTACACAGCTCTTCAAGATCTTCATCTCGAGATTGTCGATACTTAGCCCACAATCTCTTCATTGAAAGGAGGGAAGGAGAGGAAATGTGTTGGATCTGGAGAATATGAAAACAAATGAGATTTGTGAATATCAGCTTGTGAGGAATGGTGTGCTGCCTCTTGCTCAATTTATTTACAATTTTCACATAAAAAGTGATCAGACTTCAAGGACACGTGTCCGCTCCTGGTTCGACGTAATCTGATCTGAAATTTTAGATAAGATTACATCAACAATAACCGTTAGATTGAATAGTATGCAAATGATCTGGTCCGTTCAAAAAGTGTCGGTTGTGCATTCACTCATTTCAAGGAAATTTGTCCGTTGTGCCTTCACTCATTTCAAGATAAATTGTCGGTGGCGTTTTAATTGTCGGTTGTGCTTTCACTCATTTCAAGATAAAATGTCGGTGTCGGTGGCTCATAATTTGTCCACTTTAAAATATTTTTGAAAAAACTTAATTGCATAATTATGACATTAATTATCCATAAATATTCATTATTAACACCAAAAAATTTTATTTTTTGGAAATTTTTTTTTAAAAAACCGATGAACAGTAAAAAAAAATGAACAGTGCATTTAGAACAGTAAATATCACGGATGAACAGTGTTTTTTGCGTGAACAGTGTGTGAACAGTGAAAAGGGTGAACAGTGTTGACCGGGCAAGAAAAACAACGGGTGCAAACCCGTGTCCAGTGGCAGTGAATAGTAACTTGACCGGTCGAATTCTTGACTTCTCGACCTTGACATTTCTTGACTACGGGTGGACTTGCTCTAAGTCTTGTAAAGAGTTCTTATTTCTCAAGACTTGTCAACAAGGTATATATAGATCCATGTTTCAAAATTAATTGTCTTTTTTTCTCAATGTATTTTCAATTAAAAATGTATTAGCATTTAATTTCATCGTGTTATTGTGAAAACTTATTTTCAACTACATGATCAATTGGTTCTTTTTAATGAGGAGAAAACGAATGGGTTCTCTTGGGTGTGGCAAACTCTATGAGCAATCATGATCTGCATATATGAAGTGATCATCTCGAAAGAAAAAAATTGATATTCATCCTAATAATGAAAATAAGAACTAATAATTACAACAACTCATACGAAAGCTATGTCTTTGTCCAAAACTTGATATTATTTAAAACTAGACACAAAGACAAGTCGGTCAAAATCATTAAAAAAAAATATATATATATATACTACATATTGTAAGGAGTAGTGATATGCGGATGTCATTTGTCCAGAGCTAGATATTTTAAGACAAGTCAATCAAGTCATTGTTGCCCCATTTAATCTGTGGCCCTAAATTGTCGCCAAGGCTGCCCAGCTGTAAGGCCAGGCCTGCTAACTTATGACTAAGTGGTGCAAAAGTGTAATTCTTGTCTAACTCACCTAGACTTGGAAAAACACTTTCTCATGTAGTATTCGGTTCATTTCACATATTTATCATGAATTATGATAACAAACTGTTAAGTTAACGTATGAAGGATGGTAAAATCAAAACCGAACCATTAAATTTCGTGTTAATCATCAAAACCCAGTTAAAACTTAACTTACAAAATCTTATATTTTAGAGTAACATAAGAAGCACAAATAAATCTAATATAATTGAGGTACCTTTTTCTTTTTGGAAATTGAGAGTTGAAGTTGTTTTCGTGAAAATTGCGAAAGAGATTATGATCAATTAGAGAGATGCATCATGCATTAGGGTTTCTAATATATATTAGAGAGAAACTTAAACTTACAAGAATATCTTTATGTTTATGATTCTTATTGTGTTAATGGTTTAATACAAAGCGAAACTATTAAAATTCATGTTATTATCATAGTAACCCTATACATAATTAAATTAATAAACCTCAAACCAAATATTTATAATTTCATTTGTGTCGTCTGCAATTTTGCCTCATCTAATCGAACCCAAGAATTAATTTACTACTCTACTCATAATGCACTTGTCACGATCTTTCATAACCTATGTGGAGTCAAATATATCTGGTTATGCATGGAAGGGACCAGATTCGAGCTTTTAACCTGAGATTTTTGTAAAATAACATAGGCCATCTCTCTCTCTCTCTCTCTCTCTCTCTCACACACACACACACACACAACTTCTAAGGCCAATAGCAACGCATGCAGCGACGAAAATTACTAGTGTAGTTTTTTTGTCTAGTAGTAATTGACAACGATATCATCAGATGCACAGAACGCATGCAGCGACGAAAATTAGTAGTGTAGTTTTTTTGTCTAGTAGTAATTGACAACGACATCATCAGATGCGCAGTAACAATAAATCATAAATAATCGGAGTAGGACTGTAGGAGGTAACAAAACTCTTCAGGTAATTCATTTATTAACAGACAAAAATCGGACCAGTAGGGCACTAGTAAATGCATGTACTTCGTACTGATTAATGGTCTGATGGAAATGTAAGCATCACCTTTTTTTCATTTTAATTTCTGAACAGCTTTTTTTCATTTTAATTTCTGAACATACATATGCACATGCCTGCAGCTTTTTCAAGACTTTAATTTGTTGTTTTCGGGCATTTTCAACCTTATTTTTGTGGTGTACGTGAACCTTATTAATTAGCTTATCATGAATTATGAATTTATTGAAATGAATAGCAATGTCAAATATGCGTTTTTTTTTTTTTTTTTTTTTTTAAGTAATGACAAAGAGGTGTTAGTTGAATCTTACTTATACCTAGGACACTAACAAAGGCATTAGATTTGATTTTAATATCATATACTATTATAACGTGAGCAAGTATGAAACTCCCTACGTAATCTGTCTTTGATCATATAGCTACACTCGCAAGATTCTAATTGTCATTCAGCTAAATGGTTTCACACATGAGGTACGAAAAAATTGCAGCAAAAGTTGGATTAATTTGTTGTTTTTGGGTCATTTTCAACCTTATTTTCGTGGTGTGAACCTTTTTTTTAAAGAGGATGGTGCGGTTGCCCTTAAATTTTGATTAATGAAACTGCATAATATAAGGGGAGACATAGAGCCTTCTAAACCCTAGATTACAATAAATATATATCTTTTTTTTTTAAGAGGATCAAAGGATTTCACTCCTACCCCATGGTGACTTGAACCCATGACTTCGTCATACAATAAATATATATCAAGAGAACATCGTGAAATAATATCAAGAGTCTCCACAAAATCTATGTATTCTAATATGCACCAATTAGCAAAGAGTACACGAATGGCTACTCCATTTGCTTCGACATAGGAATGACATACCTGAAAGATAACTCTATCATGAAGAAGCATCATTACAAATAGCACAATTTTTCCACCATGTTGCTGAACAAAAACGAATCTAGCGGCACTCTGTTTCATCCTGCCACTAGGAGGTTGCGTCCATTTAATTAAGCAATCAACTAGCGATAACATACTAGAAAGATAACTCTATCACGAAGAAGCATCATTACAAATAGAACAGTTTTCCGACCATATTGCTGCATGAAAACGAATCCGGTGACACTCCATTTTATCATGCCACTAGGAGGTTACATCCATTTAATAAAGCAAACAGCTCGCCAAGCCAAACAAGACACATTGATTGTGCATACCGGGACAAAACCCACATGTCCCTACCCAAACGTTATAGGGACTTATTGCGGGCATAGAGTCACGTCTTACTAAAAGTAAATAACAATAAAACAAAAAAGTAAAATGGGTCAAGGGTCAAAGCCCAGGCTCAAAAAATCAGCAAGCCCAATCCAAATTAGAAGACTGCAGATGTAAAACCACCACCATCTCGCAAGCACCCTTGCTGTCACACCACCGACAGTAGCTCCACCAGTACACCACGTGGTCGCTCGCTGTCCCTCCATCATCCACATCCTTCCAACAAGGAGTGCCTCCCCTCCCAACAACCCCCTCCTCATAAGAGCAGATGCACCCATGCACTGATTGGGTGACTAATTGGGCAATTGTTAGCAAATGGGCAATGCACCAATGAAAAATTGCCTGACTAATTGCTGGGGCCCACGTGGGGACCAGCTGCCTAGGCAATTGGATGACCAATTCTTGCCCAACAGTTTGCCCGACTGATTGGGGCGGATTCCACATCTTGCACAAATGTCATCGCTTGTAGACACAAATTTGGGAAATGGTTCTTTATTCACAGTCGTTGGATCTCAATCCAATGGCTGTAATTAAATACCAATGGTAATCTTTCTTTTTTTTCACCTAAAAATTAATTCAAAAGTTAAAAAAAAATCTCAAATGTATTTCAAAAATTTTTATAAGTACTCATTCTATTTCATAATGGTCATAGAATTTTTTTTCCTGATGATAACTATATGTATTTTTTTTTATTGTAAACGATATCTGTGCTTGATATAAAATTTAATTTGTTAAAAAAGATTTATTCATTAATTTTTTATAGTAATATTGTATGATTAATCTCATTATTAATTATTCAATTAATCAAATTATAAGTTTAACATTATTGAGAATTAATAAATTATTCAAATTTGAAGTGTGAATAATGGATTGGTCAGTGACATGGTCAGTTACATGGTCAGTTACGTGACCAGTTACAGTTACTTGGTCAGTGACATGGCCAGTTACATGGTCAGTTACGTGACCAGTTACATGGTCAGTTACGTGACCAGTTACATGACCAGTTACAGTTACTTGGTCAGTTACATGGTCAGTTATGTGACCAGTTACATGACTAGTTACAGTTAC
The DNA here is from genome assembly GCA_024704745.1 of Rosa lucieae. Taxonomy (NCBI): domain Eukaryota; kingdom Viridiplantae; phylum Streptophyta; class Magnoliopsida; order Rosales; family Rosaceae; genus Rosa; species Rosa lucieae. The sequence continues at coordinate 21,581,093 of CM045497.1, read as the reverse complement.
TTGGTCAGTTACATGGTCAGTTACGTGACCAGTTACATGACTACTTGATTAACATATGCATTAATTTTTTTATTAAATTAACATTGTATGATTATTCTAATTGTTAATTGTTTAGTTAATTAAATTATAAGTTTAATGAATTATTCAAATTTGAAGTGTGAATAGTGGATTGGCAGGCAAATTGCCTTTCATTGGTGCATTGTATAAGCTGAAGGCAATTGCCAATTTGAGATGAATAGTGGATTAGTATTACCAATTTGATTAGCAAATCAGCAATTGCCCTTGGTTCATGGGTGCATTTGCTCTAACTGTCTCCCAATACCCCTAACCCGATCAGAAACCTCTGATCTGATCTATGAGCATCAGGTCCCAATATCGCTGCTCACTCGTCATCACCAGGCGACCACACCTCCTACCGTTTGTGCTCTAATCTAGGGCGGAGTGACACCTGGGCCATCCTCATTCTATCTAACCACTGATGCCCTTCCTCAACAATGCATGAAAGCAATCTGAACAATGAAACCACTCCGCCGCCTTCACTCTAACTAGACCTCTAGTACCACCAACCACCAAACACGAGGTCGTTTCTGGCCAGTCCAACAACGCTGCTGTGAGGGCGTGCCTTTGGACCAGGCATACACTCTCCTCTGAAGACCAGATCCAGCTCTAGGGTTTTGAGAGAAAAGTTTTTTCTTATTAATCACAATATTTTAAAACTATTTAAAATTGCAGCACTATTTTAACATAGTGATGAATGATGTACTTCAACAATTCTATGTATGTTTTCTAAAAAGTACAATAATTCCACACAAAATAGATGTATATGTAGTGCGTACAATTATTTATCCCATGTTTTCCTTACAATAATGTATAGATCTATGGTGAAAGTGTGAAATCTTATTGTTGAAATTAGTGTTGCTTCATAGATTGAAAAATGCTACAAATTGAAAAATATATACCAAATTTGTTTACTCAATAAAGTGTCAATTACTATATATATCAGAATATATAATTAATGACATGAAAATCTTGCATTTCTTTATTCTTGAGATTAGCCCAAGTGATGAGGGTGATTGAAAATATATAGGGTTAGAACTAGAATGTATAAGACATTCAATTCCCCGCAAATGTAACAAAAAAGAGCAAAACCTAAACATATGATCAATGCTAGCGTGCTAATTGAACTCTACATGAAAACTGTGGGCCTTCACAACATAAAAATTCACTCATAAATCATTATTCCCTCGAGTCATATAATGTTTCATTGCATCCATTTTTAATCAGGATTTTGTTCGAAGCTAACTTGCTCCACCTCGGCTCCAAATCACTCCACCTATCTATCTTCAATCGAGATTCTTTTTTTTTCTTTTTCCTTAAAAAAAAAAAAAATTGGGCTTTCAACACGTTCCGCATAGTAATAGGTACAATCGTCTTGGATACACAAACATCTTCTATTAAGGCCAAGTTCAAACTAAGCTCAACTCATTGTAAAACAATAAAACTCAATCCTTGATTTGTGATGCAAAAATTTTAATCGACAACCATATTCGAGCTTTTAACTAGGTGCGAAACCAGGATTTAAATATTTAGGGGGGGTCGAGACATAGCGTAAAAAAAAAAATTTCTATTCCAAAAATAAATTAAAAAATATTTTTTATATAATGCATAAGTCAACAATAAATTTGAAGTTTTTCTTGAAAAAAAAATATAAATAAATAAATTTGATGTAAAATCGTACGCCCATTCAAAAACATATAATCAATCAAAGAATAAAAAAAAGGCAAACTTATTTTTAACTAATCTGTGATTGATTTGTATTAAGGGGACCCATCAAACCGGAAGCTATTTTAGTACATGTACTTACACATCAATCGATACATCATCACCTGGGTGGGGGTTCCACCACTTGAAAGGAAGGTGATTCACTGAAGTTAATTGACAACATCCATACATATCTACATGTCTGTCAGAAAGCCTGGTAGGGGGGGACCCCATCAAACCGGAAGCTATTTGATTACACGTACTTACACATCAATTGATTCATCATCACCTGAGTTTGGGGTGGGATTCCACCACTTGAAAGGAAGGTTGTTCACTAAGAGCAAGTCCACTGGTTTGCTCTTGATTGGTCATAGTCAAGAAAAAGCTGATGTGGTGACCGACTGTAGCAAAATCCATCTTCCACCGGTTGTGCCTTGACCGGGCAAAACTCACCCCTTCTTGACTACAGTCAAGAAAATAGTCATCCCCATGACTATTTCCATGCCCAGGCAACAAATCAGCCAGCTCGGCCCAGCAAGAAAACGTGGGCGACGTCAGCAAAACTGGGGGGAAGGAGACGCGCCAAAGTCGAAATTGAATGAGAGCTGCTTGACGCGTGGCGCCGCAACTCCCACACGACTGAAGCAACGTGCTTGTCGCGCAGCGACATGAATTGGGCCGGAATAAAGAGCACGTGGAAGAGACCCATTGGAGGGCTTTGAATTCTGATCCCAACGGTCATGAAATCTCAGCCCTTGGTTTCAATTAATTTCCGGATCCAACTGTGATGCCCCAGAAATTCGTATTCATTTTCCGAGGAATTTCTGGAATCTAATTTATGATTGTTGGACGGTTTCGTGGCTCGTGGATGGAGCGGAAGTGTTTCGGACGAATTAATTATTTAAAAAGTATGGTTTTAGGGGGGTTGCCAAAGGTTGACTTTTTATTTGTTGGGATTCTCCGAAAACTTCCTTCACGAAAGTTGTAGAGCGCGTCGATACGAATTCGGAGATATGTGGAACGCGGAAATCGGAGTTCGTATGAGGAAGTTATGGCTATCGGAAGAAGTTTCCGTTTTAGTATAAATATAGAAAATCAGAAAATATTTTCATTTTCCTCATTTCCTTTTCCGGAAACCATACCCTCTCTCTCTTCTCTCTCGTCCGCGCCCTCAGAGTCGAAGAAGACCGACTGACCCGACCCGAACCCGGCGTTCCGACCCGACTTTTCCGGCCGACTGCGGCGGCCTCCGGCCGTGAAACTTGGCCAGCAGGGTCGCCTCCTCCGTCTGGTCATCCCTCTGGTGTTCTCTTACGGCGATTCTCCGTCTCGGTGGCAGTTCAAGGCGGTGCAGATCGAAGAATTCGGACCCGACCGGAAAACACAGTTCCGACGTCGGCGCGGCTTCGATTTTCTTGGTTTGAGTTCAGAACAAGCTCCCTGGTCGATCCTTGGTGTTTGTTTCGACCGGTTTACGTGAAAATTCGATCAACTCGGGTTGGATCACTGTTCACGGCTTGTGAGGTAGTTTTCGATCCCTTAAGCTTGTTTTCTGACTTCGATCCAGTTATGAAAGTTCACAAGCATGCTTAGATGAAGCTTTTTGATGTTGGGAGTTTTGTGAAATAGTGAGTTTTTGGCCGGCGGCGGTGCACCACCGTCTGTGGTGGTGTTCCGGCGGTGTTCCGGCTACTTAAGGAACTGTTTTTGGTATTATATATGTTCTACTCGTTGATACGAGCGTTTCGATATATAATATGCAAATTTTGGAGTTCGTATGGAATTGTTATGATTTTTGCAGTTTCATACCGATCGATTTATTCGATCCGTGAGGATTCGAGCGTCCGATCGACTTGTGGTTTGGTCACATCGATCGTGGGCGTATTCCGGAGACTTTGGGAGGTCTCGGATGTGGTTTTGCCTCGATTGGCGCCACTTTGGGGATTTTAGTTCAGAAACAGGGGTTTCGAACTTAAATCAAATGTGAATTGTTGCTAAGTTGAACCGTATGTGATTAGGTACTTGACGAAGTATTTGGACGAGTTGTTGGTGATAGTTTTGGTTCGGTTCTGCATTGAAGACGCAGCAGGAGTTTCGAGGTGAGTAATCTCACAAGGATCTTATGAACGGAAGTACCATTATCGTTTTGGCGTTAATTATTTAACTGCAAACTATAGTTGGTATTAGTAGGCATTTCTGAGCGAATGACTACATATATATTTAGATGAAATATATATATATATCCTTGTGGGTGATTGTGATGAATAATAATATGCATGACGGTGTTCATATTATTGTTGAATGTGACTTTTCAGGGAACAATATTGTAGAAAAAGATGTTTTCTATTGTTTTGAGAAGTATTGAACTTGATGTTACATTTTGAGTCTAGCGTGACTCAATTTAAATGTATTGGTCTTTGTACCAAGGGTCACAGATGGTGAGCAGGGATTAGGAAAGCCGAAACTTGATGTTGTAACGTTTTTAGGTCAGATGTGACTTACTTAACGTTGACCTTAAGACCAGATAGGGTCTAAGAAGATCTTATGTCACAGATGGTGATAGATCACAGATAGTGACAGGTTGTAGACGGTAACCTTAATGTTTGATTTCGTGACCAGATGGGGTCTGAAGATCAAGCGTCACAGATGGTGAGCAGAGGTATGGAAAGCCGAAATTAGATAGTTGTAACGTTTTAGGTCAGGTGTGACTTACTTAACGTTGACTTGAGACCAGATAGGGTCTTAAAAGTATCGGTCGCAGATGGTGACCAACGGTTGGTTCTAAGACCAGACGGGGTATGAAAGCCAAGAGTCACAGACGGTGATAGGTTGCAGATGGTGACCAAAGAGTTATATGTGTTATGAGCCTAGTTACCATATTGTCTTTGAGTTATGGAATTTAATTGTGACTATAGATGGTATTAATGACATTTCTGAGTGAATGATTATGTGTGTACATATATATATTATGGGATATATATATGCATATGTATTCATGTATTCGTGGCATTTCTGTGTGAATGATTATGTGTGTACATATATATATTATGGGATATATATATGCATATGTATTCATGTATTCGTGGCATTTCTGTGTGAATGATTATGTGTGTACATATATATATTATGGGATATATATATATACATATGTATTCATGTATTGGTGGCATTTCTGAGTGATTGTTTATGTGTGTACATATATCATGGGATACTTACATATACATACGTATTCATGTATTAGTGGCTTCGTGGTGAACCTGTGTTGATGTATTTTGTCCAGGTTGGACTGATATATGTGTTCTGTCCAGGTTTGTGTTCTGTCCAGGTTGGACTGATTTGAAGTGTTTTGTCCAGGTTGGACTGATTTGATGTATTTTGTCCAGGTTGGACTGATATTTGTGTTTTGTCCAGGTTGGACTGATTTGATGTATTTTGTCCAGGTTGGACTGATATTTGTGTTTTGTCCAGGTTGGACTGATTTGATGTATTTTGTCCAGGTTGGACTGATATATGTGTTTTGTCCAGGTTGGACTGATTTGAAGTGTTTTGTCCAGATTGGACTAAAAGAATCATATTCTATTTGTTAGGTTAATAATAGGTATGATTGATGTGCGTATGTGTTTGTCCAGGTTGGACCGTTTTGTTGTTTTATCCAGGTTGGATCGATTTATCATATTTGAATTGTTAGGTTAACGATTTATATGATTTTGTCACGGTGTGACTTTCGTGGTTTTCTTTTGGGAAAAGAGTATTGTTTTTGGGAAGCATGGTATGTTTTCCTTACTCTCGAGTCGAAAGGTTTTCCTCGTGTTTGGCGTGAGTTGTGCGGGCTTTTATCCCGTGATTCGGTGTGAGTTGTTTTGAGTTACTCATACGGGCTTGCAAAAGCTTACCGGGTTTGTTGTGTGGGAACCCGGTACACCATTCCAACGGTGTAGGGGTTATTTCTGCAGGTCAGGTTGATCGTGGCTGATGCTGAGGTAGCGTGCTTGCAGCTTAACGGTAGTAAGTCAATTTTGTGACCTTACCGTCATAGAGACTTCCGTTGTAGTGAGCTCTGAGGAGCAATTACGTTTATCTTGTTGTTGACAATTTAATTCGTAAGCTTGTGTAATATATAACTCTTTGGAGCGAGTGTATATTAACTTTGAGGGTTCAGGGCATCAATATATGTGTAAGTTTAAGGGAAAAAGATTACAGGTGCTTTGTATTGATGACTGGATGTTCACGCATATATAATTATGGGGTTATATATCGATTTATTGTGTATAAAATCAGGGGCGTGACACCAACGGCAAACAATTATATTAGTACTATATATATATGTACAGTAAAATGAACAGTAAAAAAACATATTTAAAACTCGATGAACAGTGTTAACCGATCAAGAAAAAAAAACGGGTGGAAACCCATGTCCAGTGACAGTGAACAGTAACTTGACCGGTTGAATTCTTGACTTCTCGACTTTGCCTTTTATTAACTACGGGTGAACTTGCTCTATGTTAATTGACAATATCCATACTACATGTCTGTCACAAATAAGGGGCGGGGGGGGGGGGGGGGGGGGGAAGCTATTTTATTACACTCACACCTGGGTTTGGGGCGGGGGTTCCACCACTTGAAAGGATTTTGTAAAAATAATAAAGGCCAACTTTCCCTCGCCCTCTAGGTAATCTGTAAAATAGATGAGTAAGTCCACTTAGAAGTCTAACTCAACCTAGCTAATTGTATTGAACCTGACGCTGCAGGGTGGTTAATTAAAAACTAATGTTGATAGTGCTTTTACTAAGCAAATAATTCAGGCTTCGGTTGCTTGCTCTATGTATATTCAGGATTTCGTTTTGTAACGGTGTTTGCTCATCGTTGTGAGGCGTAACTGCCAGATATCATTGTTGATACTTTAAAGTTGGATTAATTTTCAAAAGGAAGATTAGGGTTGAGATACATAATCTAACACCCTAGCCTCTTTTTATTTAGCTGAAATGATGAACTTGTGGCGTTTGGTCAAGGCACATATGTAGAGACTAAAGCCTGCATATATTAGCACTATTGAATGACTACGTATGATATACTAGTCTATTACACTAGTAATTAACAATTGAGAAGGAATACACCATTAACTATGTACAAGTAGGCTAGGGTTTTTTTTAAATTTTTTTTTTTTTTTATGCGGTAGATGAACTCGCAACTCAATAAGGTCTACCCATAAGTGTGTGTACACACATACATATATAAGGCTATTTTAGTGAGGGATCTCTTTTTATGGTCATTTTAAGAGATCACTTATTATACCCATTTTTCGATCACATACCGTTCAATTTTTAAGTCTATATGAGTATATCACTTCTGTAAACTTTAGCCAAATTAATGATCGTTAAGATTGTGATTTACAATTATAAGCATGAACAGTTCAGGTTGGACAAATTCGGTTCATTCATTGATTTAATCTAGTTTGATACCTTAACGGTCATCAATTTGGCTAAAAATTTGCAGAAGTGATCTATACATTATGACCTAAAAATTGAACGATTAAGATGCTGAAATGTGATTGAAAAGTGGGTTCCACAAGAAATCCTTAAAATGACCAAAAGAAGGAATCTGTTAGTGTGTGTGTGTGTGTGTGTATGTGTGCCCGCACGCGCGCACATATATGTATGAGGACCTTTCCATTAAGGGATCTCATTTTTTTGTCATTTTAAGAGATCCTTTGTGGGACCCATTTTTCAATCACATATCACCATCTCGACCTTGTGTGTGTGTGTGTACACATATATGTATGAGGACCCTTCCATTAGGAGATCTCGTTTTTTGGTCATTTTAAAGGATCCTATGTGGGACCCATTTTTTGATTACATATCTACATCTCGACCATTCAGTTCTTAAGACTCCATGAATATATCAGTTATACAAATTTTCGACCAAATTGATGACCATTAAGGTGTCAAACTAGAACTAATCAATGGACGAACTAAACAATCCAACCTGAACCATTCATATTTATAATTGTTAATTGCAATTATGAATGCCTTAACAATTATCAATATGGCTGAAAATATACACAAGTGATCTACTCATACAGACCTAACTATTGAACGGTCCAGATGCCAATATATACTTGAAAAGTTGAGTTATCAAGCGATCCTTTAAGATGGCGAAAAAAATGGGATTCCGCACTAGAAGTGCCCTGTGTGTGTGTGTGAGAGAGAGAGAGAGAGACTGAGACAGAGATAGAGACAGAGTGTGACACCCCGAATTTTTAATAAAGAAATCCAAATCCGAAACGAAAACTCAAGAACAAGAAAACACACAGAAAATTTTTCATTTAAATTAAGCAACTAAACAAATCGAGCTCACAATGTCAATACTGACTCGTTCTTTAGAGTCACATATTACATTATAGAGAGTTTACAAATTAAACTGAATTACAATTCAATAAGTAAACATGCTCACCAACTCTCTACACAGTGGAAGACTAAAACCAAAACACTTCTACGTCCACGCTACGGAAAATATACCTCAGCTTCAACGACGGTTACTCGAGATTCTAACCTGCACAAAAACCCTACACCATGGAATAGTGCATCGGGTTGAAACAACAAACCCGGTAAGCTTTTGCAAGCTCGTATGAGTAAACCTAAATAACCACAAAACACCTTCCAACCCAAGGACAACAAATCAACACAATAATTATTTTCCAAAAGAAAAATCCTTTTCTTTTTAAAGAAAACACGAGTCACCACCTTGACAAACCATCATTTGAAAGCTCAACTACAAACCAATGAAATCACTCATTTCCTCTCGACATGAAACATTTATCACCACAACGACGTGATAAAACATTTCTCGACTCACTACGAGTCTCAACCACAACTGCACTCTCATCATTAAAGTAAATAAAAGCAGTAATCCCTGCTTAGAAAATTAGTTCAGGTGAACACTAAAAGCACACAATTCAAAATCATAGGAATCCCTGCTTATAGTTTAGTTCAGGAAATTACATTAAAACTAATCAATTCAAAAAACAGTAATCCCTGCATATAATTTAGTTTAGGAGATTATGAAAGCAAACAGCAATTCAATAATAGAAATAAGGGCTAAATACTGTTTACTACCCTGTGGTATGGACCTCACATCAATTCAGTCCCTCGACTTTCAATTTCATCAAAAACACCCCCACACTATCATTTTCTCGTCCAATAGGTCCATCCGTTATGATTCCGTTAATTTCTGCCGTTAGCTGCTGACGTGGCGATCCAACTCAGCACAGGTGGGCCCCACATGGAAGTGAAATTCCTAAAATGACCCTGGCCAATTTGAAATGAAAAAATCCAAAATAAATCAACACTTGGCGTTTGAGGAGACTCGAACCCACGCAAGTGGGTGTGAAAATGAAAGACCCAACCAACAGACCACATGCATGGTTTTGATATATACCCACAAATTTAATATATATTTGTATACCCAACCGGATATGGATTAAATCCAAAATAAATCAACAATTTGCGTTTGGAGAGAATCGAACCCACGCAAGTGCGTGTAGAAGTGAAAGGCCAAACCACCGGACCACATGCATGGTTCTGATATATGCCCACAAATTTAATATATATTTGTATACCCAACCGGATATGGATTAAATCTAAAATAAATCAACAATTTGCGTTTGGAGAGAATCGAACCCACGCAAGTGCGTGTAAAAATGAAAGGCCCAACCACCGGACCACATGCATGTTTCTAATATTTTCCCACAAAATTAATATATATGGATTATATGGATTGACCATATCCGGTTGGGATATGGTCCGGTGGTTGGGTCAAATGCGTATATTAATTTTGTGGGAATGGGTATATCTACACAATTTTTGGTCCGCATTGTGGTTGGTTGTCTGGGGTTCGATCACAAATTGTGATTATTTTTGGATTTAATCCACCGGTGGTCGGTTCGAACCATGCATGTGGTCTGGTTGGGCCCAAACGCACTTGCGTGTTGATTTATTTTGGATTTAATCCATATCCGGTTGGGTATACAAATATATATTAATTTTGTGGGAAAATGTTAGAAACATGCATGTGGTCCGGTGGTTGGGCCTTTCACTTTTACACGCCCTTGCGTGGGTTCGATTCTCTCCAAACGCAAATTGTTGATTTATTTTGGATTTAATCCATATCCGGTTGGGTATACAAATATATATTAAATTTGTGGGTATATATCAGAACCATGCATGTGGTCCGGTGGTTGGGCCTTTCACTTCTACACGCACTTGCGTGGGTTCGATTTTCTCCAAACGCAAATTGTTGATTTATTTTGGATTTAATCCATATCTGGTTGGGTATACAAATATATATTAAATTTGTGCGTATATATTAGAACCATGCATGTGGTCTGTTGGTTGGGGCTTTCACTTTCACACCCACTTGCGTGGGTTCGAGTCTCCTCAAACGCAAATTGTTGATTTATTTTGGATTTTTTCATTCAGATTGGCCAGGGTCAACCACAGCCCATGTGGGGTCCACCTGTGCTGAGTTGGATTTACGTCACACTAACGCAGAAATTAATGGAATCATAACGGATGGACCTATTGGACGCAAATGATAGTGTGGGGGTGTTTTTGATGATTGAAAGTCAGGGACTGAATTGATATGAGGTCCAGTAAACAGTTTTAGCCCTAGAAATTTCACTCAATCATAGATAACCACCAATCACTCAACCCACAACACATCATTTAACACAAGCACACGCAAATCATCTCAATGAAGTCATTGGTTATTCAAAAATTGTGTTTCCTCAACTCCAACAACCTGAAAACAATAATGAAGTCATTTTTCAAATATTGTTTTCTCAACTGAAAACCATCACCAAAATCATACCTACTTCTTTCAAAACTCAAAGCCAACAAAACTATATTTTCTTTCCAAAACTATATATTTTCCTCAACATCACATTGCACAACAATAGTAAACTATACACACAATTCCACAAAATAGATATATATATATTTCACATAAATATATATAAACGTAGTCACCCGCTCACGAATGCTACTAATACCAATTATAGTTCATAAATACAAAACCCGTGAAAAATCATTTTTACAATAAAACTTCATTTTACTTACCTATGAACCTTTGACGATCAAGTTCATATAATTTTAAAACAAATATTTATTTATGAAAAACGATTTCACAATTTTACCATTAATTCCGAAAATAAAGTAACTCCGTTCATAAATGAAACTTGTGAGATTTACTCACCTCAAAATCTTGCTGCGTCTTCACATGCTAACCAAGATAAGCATAAATTGATGCAATCCTCTCAACACAATTCTGTCAAGTACCTAATCACACACGGTCTCATCTCATTACATGAATCACACACAACAATTAAATTTCGAATCTACCAATTCGATCCAAAAATCCGAAAGTGACGCCAATAGAGGCGAAACCTCATCCAAGACCATCCAAAGTCCCGAAATACTTCTACGGTCAATATATCAAAATTACAAGTCGATCGGACAGTCCGATCCTCACGGATCAAAAACTGAAACAATCGAAACTGTAAATTTCCTAACAATTTCATGCGATATCCAAAATTAATGAATTGTATGTCAAAACGATCGTATTGACATGTAGAACACAAAGAGAGACAGAAACTGTCCATGGGGTGGTGGAAAACCACCACCACAATGGCAGCGCTGCCCCACCCAAAGTCAAAATTTGACAAAACTTCCAACACAAAATATCTTCATCTCAACTCCAATTATAACTTTTACAACTACACCGAAGTCAAATTTCAAGTCTAGAGGCTAAAATTTACCTCATGGAGAAATAGGGTTAAATTGCCTAAAATCTCTCAAATCCGAAGTTCGTCTTCCTCAGGTTGAATTGAGATGTGAAACTTGGTGAGTCGATAGGGTATGGCAAGACGAACAAAAACCAGTTGGTTCCCCTCTTAATTTGGCTGGAATCATGAGTTCCAAGTGGTGAAATGTTGCGGCGCCGCCACCATTTCTCGGCATTGCTGCACCGTGTACGGGCCTAGCCACATAGTGAAACTTCACATAGTTGTAGATGGGAGTGAGGCGAAGAGAATGGAACTAACGGCTCGTCGATTGGTAGCCGGAGGAGTGAGAAATCGCCGGTTAAAGTCGGCTGGGCTGTCTGGGGTCGGGACCGAAGAGAGAGAAAAAGTTTCCCTTTTCGGAAATTCTGATTTTCTGATATTTTTTTCGGATTTTTTTCGTTTAATCCCCTTAACTTGTCTATCATGTAGAAATTTTGCCAATTTGTTATTCGTTGTTTGGTTACTGAGAAAATGTGGAAAATTAAAGGAAAACGAAGTGAAGTGTTTCTTGTTGTTTTACAGTCATCAAAGGTACATGTTAAAATTGTGCATATTTGTGTGTTTACAGATAAGTGAGATGATTGTCCCGTGACCAAGCTGCCAGAAATCAACTTTGAGGCTCTCTCCTAGAGAAATGAAGCTTATTTTTAGGCTCATGTTGTTATTATGTTAGGGAACTTTCATTATGGAATGGAGCTTGTCCTTATCACCAAGGGTGGCACTCCTTTCTAATCAAGCAAAATTAACTTTGCTCACAAAGTATGTATTAGCTTATCCTTTAGGATGTGGCTCTCTATCTTGCAGAGGCCATTCCCTTTAGGATGTCTTGTATGTTTGCAGTTTATTAATGAAATTATTTCCTATATGATCCAAAAAAAAAAAAAGTGTAAAACTACATTATAAATATTATCTTGTTTTAGAGAAACTGAAATTGAGAGGAAATCACTGTATTCTCATTGATAATAGAGGCCTCATTATATAGAGGATTACAATGTATAGAATCTCAATCATACAAGGAAAGTAATCATACATTGAATAGAAATCTAGATCCTTCTAATTTAACCCTATTACCACTAGAGCAAGTAACCTAGAGTTGGGGCCAAACACAGTATAGAGATTTCCTTGAACACTCCCCCTTGTGTTGCCCAAACGCGGTGCTTCTCTCGTTGCCTAGTTAAAAACCTTGCCGAGTAACAAAAACCTAGTGGGATAAAAATAACCTCGGTCGAAGGGGAAAAAGAGCACAACACACCATTCACATTTCGAGACCATACATGTAGACATCTCCCCCTGGTGTCTGCAAACGATGCTACCAATATGGGAGTTCGGATAACTTCCGCAAACGATGCTACCAACATGTTTCTCGAAAGTGGAATTTAGGCAATGACTTAGTGAATAAGTCTTCCACACTATCCTCAGATTGAACCTAGTTCACTTTGATCTTGAGGAGAGTCTGTTGTTGCTGATTATGCTTGGTGTTGTCGCTTTTGATGTAGCCTTGGTTCATTTGTTCAAACCAAGCAGCATTATCCTAAATGCTCGTAGGCTCAGCTGTGATAGATTTCAAACTACAATTGTTCGAACATACGTAATTATGGATCCAATCCATATACATTCACGAACCACTTCGTGAAGAGTAATAATCTCTGCATTGTTCGAAGATATAGTGACTAGGGTTTGTTCTGTAGACCTCCAAGATATCATGGTCTTTTCCCATGGTGAACACTTAGCCATTTTGGGAATGACCTTTGTGTGGGTCAGAGAGATACCCAACATCAGCAAAACCTTCCAAAAAAAAACATGTTGTTTTGGGATGGGGATAGAGGATGCAGGCCAATGTTGGCGGCGTTCCTGGTGTGTGATGGGTCCAAAGCCATCATCTCTATGTAGGGATAAAGCATGCGCATATCAGTCGTACATCTAGTATCGAAAGATATCTTTTATACCAATCCAATGGCATCGCGTTGGCGCAGAGCTATACCTTAGCTAACAAGTTCATGGCAAATGAGATATCCGGTCTTGTGCATTGAGCTAAGTACAATAATTCGCCTATTGTACTTATGTGGGGCACTTTTGCCTTTAACACATCTTCTCCATCATCCTTTAGATGAAGAAGATCCTTTTCAGGATCAAGACTACGGACGATCATGGGGGTGCTTGAAGGCCTGACCTTGTCAAAATGCCTAAGCATCTATCAACACAATGCTCAAGTTTCAAACCGAGACATAATCGTGCTCTCCAAAATCCTTCATCTCAAACTCGGATTTCAAGTGTTCAGCGGTTTCCCTTAACTCTTGAAGGGCTTCCAATGAAGATCATGTCCAACATGAACCACGATAGAATCCGAAACTTGTTATGGAAACGCGTGGGCATATCTCTTCCCAATCAAGTAGTCACTTTTAGCGAGCGTTTTAACCTCTTTGTAAAACGCGCTCTGTGGTCTAGAGCCACTTGACTTGGGTAAATGAAGTTCACCATGAACCTTCATGTATATTCCGTATCTAGATCCCCATAGAAATACGTAGTGACCACATTTGTAAGATGCATAATCAGTTATTCGGAAACTACCAAACTGACAGGGTAGTGGAGTGCAATGACATCTATTACGAAAGAATATGTTTTATCGTAGTCGATTCCAGGGCGTTTTGTGAGAAGTCTTGCGCCATAAGGCGAGATTGCTATCTCTTTTTCTCATCACGCTTTCTAACGAAGACCCATTTAGCCAACAGGTTTTATGATAAGAGGTGTTGGCATCACTGGCTCGAAAACCTTCCCCTTCGTTAGAGAATCCATCTTAACTTGGATCGCATCTTTCCATTTAGGCCAATCTCTCTACGTTGGCATTCATTCATCAACGGATCGTGGTTCGATATCATCTGACTTAACAAAATCATGCGCAACAAAATGCGCAACTACATCATCAATTATGATGGAGTTTCTATCCCACGTCTCATGTACACTAGTGTAATTTTCAAAGAACTCTATATTCTCAGGAATAGGTTCTTATATTGAGGCGTCCCCCAACGATAACCATAACCTGGAAGATACTCATGAGACGGATTTTGAGTCCACACTTCACTTCGTTTTCCTTTAATTTTCCACATTTTCTCAGTAACCAAACAAAGAATAACAAACTGGCAAAATTTCGGTTTAATCCCCTTAACTTGTCTATCATGTAGAAATTCTGAAAGTGCTATACTTCTTACAATGATTAGTTTTATAACATCACTATAATTAATAGCAGTATGCCAGTATACAAGTTAAGAGACAAACTTGATATGATTAGTAATACCTTCATTATTCCAGAAGTGTGCCAAAGCGGCAAGCCACAATGCACATTTCAAAGCCTCCATATAAATCCAAAAACAGAACCAATTTCATTAACTCCACATATCAAAAACATAAATTACTAAATTAAACAAAAGATAAGACTGAATTTATATTATCAAAATGTGCCTAGGAGCATTTTGTACTTGTTAGGAATCCAAAGGGCAGACAAATGCCTTAAAGAGCAATGCAGGGAAGCAGCTTGTCGTGGACTGAGTCAATTACATAAACAACCAGCATTAGAGGACTTCTAAAAAAATGGGATCCTCAATTACAAGAAACATATGGTTAAGTGCCTCACTTATGAGAATCCTCTACCTATAAGAAATTCGCACAAGTTATTGTAAATAATCCAACTGCTGCAGAGGCTATTGCAATTACAATAGTCCGCTTCAAGGAATTAACAAAAAGACCCATCTTGCCTACAGAACAGACAAAGATCTGGTGCTTAGCTATTAATAAAGATAGCTCCAAGTAATAGTCAATTTCTGGCTAATGAGTTTGACCTCAACTTAACAGTATGCGAAGGTTTTACTTCACACATCCATAAAGATAATAGCAAGAAACGAAATATATACCTGGTTCGGAGCCATGAACACGAATATAGATATCACGTTTAGAATTGTAGTGATTCTCTACTAGATCCAGTAATTCGCCAAACCATGCCAAACATTTCCCAATATTACTTCCGTCTATGTCATTTACATGCTCATAAGCTGTGTAAGAACAGTTCTGCTGACAATCAAAGTGACATTGGCTGATACTCCTATTCTCTAACAAAATAGCATGATCCGACAGTCTCACATTTTCAAGCTTTGAAAAGTTACCTTTTATGCCATTACCACATGTTAACATCTTTTCCCTAACGCAGCCACTGGACCAATTTCCCACAGCTGATTGGTTAGGAAACTTGACTGTAAAACCAATCAAACACTTGCATGATGATGACAGTGGTTCACCTTTACGACATGCACTATTGGTACCGCAATGAGCATAAAAATCATAGTTATCAGCAGGTAAATTCCCCTGTTCCAACCACGTTTTACTAGAACCCTGCCACAGCAGCAGTATAAATTGCCTTGTAGGATGCAACCAGACCCTCAATTTTACTAAGCTATCTGAGACACTGTAAGCAAGATAAACCTCATCAACATCAAAGTTGTGAGTAAGGAAAGACGTGGTTCCACCTGGATCTTGAAAATCTGTTCTTGTATCCTTGCCGATGTACATAGAACTTCTCCAATACCGAGTAGTTTCCTTCATAAACAACAATTGATCAAATTGAAATTGATCCAGTCATGAAATTGATCAAATTCACAACAAATCAAGCTACTTAGACACCAAATCCTCAATCAATCCGTAAAATAATCACTACCCATAAACAAATTACAGTAGATAATCATTCCATAATCTTTAATAAAACAAATTACAGTAGACAGAGAAAGAAGAAGGTAGAGAGGGTTGAAGGGGAGAGTGAACAATAATCAACACAAGACAGAGAGCATGAGAAAGAGAGAATTGAACCTGAAAAAGAGTAGCAGGAGAAGACTGAAGTGAAGGAAACGAGTGAGTGAGAACGATGAGGCTGAAGCGAAGAACGAGACTTCAGCGTTGTATAAGACCCGCTTCCACATTCTGGTGAAATTTGGGGAGACTATGTAAGAAGGTGCGGAGGTAGATTCAGGACTGCATAGTCTCATTTAAGTGAGTCCTTGTTTCAGCCAAACATGGGATAACTCTTATTCTACTAAATAAGACAGTCTAATCCCATCCAATCCCATGTAACAAACACCACCATAGGGTCTTGATTCAGTGCACGAATCACAAAGTGATTAAAATTCGAAACCCTCATTTTGAACTAAATCCCCATGAGTAACGCCAATCGAGGCAAAACCTCATCCGAGACCTCCCTAAGTCTCTAGGATACTTCCACGATCGATATGTCAAATTCACAAGTCGATCGGATGCTTGGATACTCACGGATCGAAACATCGAACGGTCTGAAACCGTAAAACCCTAACATGCTCATACGATCTCCAAAAATTACAAAAAATATATCAAAATGCTCGTATCGAAATAGATAAAGAATTGAAAACTTCGGAAATAGAGATATCGATGGACCGAAAGCCACCTTGGATAAGAAGCATCCACGTCCTTTGAGCTCCGAAAGCCCCCAAGAATCACAGGCAAAGGTGGCCAGAATCTCTAGTTCCGACTAAGGCGATTTCGTCCCCGACGAGGCTTCCTTCTCGGCCGCAGCGCCACCTACAGCTCGTATTTCACTTCGATTTCTTCTACAAACTGGTAAAGGATGTCGAGACGAGAAAACCCCACTTTGTTTCACTTCAATCGGTGGCCGGATGAGGAAGATATGGCCGGAAAACCAAAGAGGAAGAAATTTGGGCTCGGGAGAGAGAGAGGGTCAGTTTTTTGGTTTTGGAAAATCCTGTCCTTCTTTGCAAATTTCCGAAATTTTCTCATATTTATAAAATTTTCCCAATTTTCAATCGCTTATAACTTTCTCGTACGAACTCCGATTTCCGCTTCCACATATCCATGAACTCGTCTCAACGTGCTCTACAACTTTCGTGAAGGAAGTTTTCGGAGAAACCCAATGAATAAAATTCAACCTTTGCAACCCCCTTAAAATCATATTATTTGAATAATTATTCCCCCGAAACACTTCCGC
Organism: Rosa lucieae; assembly: GCA_024704745.1. Taxonomy (NCBI): domain Eukaryota; kingdom Viridiplantae; phylum Streptophyta; class Magnoliopsida; order Rosales; family Rosaceae; genus Rosa; species Rosa lucieae. The sequence goes on along the minus strand of CM045497.1, from coordinate 21,563,478 downwards.
TTCATCCACGAGCCACGAAACCGTCCAATAATTATAATTTAGATTCCAGAAAATCCTCGAAAAATAAATACAAATTTCCGGGGTACTACAAATATGGTCATGAATAAGATTTGAAAAACTAAATCTGTTACACCCCGTATCCGAATTACCCTTTTACTGTGTCTAAGTAAAATACTATACGTTTTTACCGTCTTTGGTTTTAGTTTTTATCATTTAGGGGGGGGGGGGGGGGGGGGGGGGGGTGCTAGAAGTTGACTTTTTATGGGTTAACGATTTGAGAATATTTTCTTCACAGAAGTTGTAGGGGACGTTAAACCAAGTCCGTGGACATGTGGTACTCTTAAATCGGAGTTCGTATGTGAAAGTTATTGTTTATGGTAATAAGTATATATATGGAAAAATTACTGTTGGTAGGTTTCCATTTTCGGAAACCTTAGTAACTCTCTCTCTCTCTCCTTTTCCCGAGTTTTCCTCTTCCCCTTCGGCCTCCCTTCAATTTCAGGAAAATCTGCTTCTTCCGGCCACCCAACGACGAACTCCGGGCAATGGGCGACGCTCCTCTTCCTCTTTGAAACATGTATGGTGGTGATTCAAGACAATTTAGCTAGAATTTTGCAGATCAGGCTTCCAAACTTTACTGTAGCAGTCGGCCTCAATCGTCGATTTCTTCCAATTCATGTTATCTCCTGCCACAAAACCAAATATAGTAGAAGCACCTTGAGCCAAGGATCATTTCCCCTCGAGCTTCAAGCTTCAATTCGTGGTGTGGAGAGTGAATCGAAGAAATTTCAAAACTAGGGTTTTGAAATTTCTGGGCTTGTGTTCACCGGACAAATTGGAGCTCTTTAAGGTAAAATAGGAACTTGTTGTAGTTCATAAAGATGTTGGGTTTGTTGAGTAGGTGGTGCTGCCAAATTTTGGTGGCCATCGAAGGTGGTTGTCGTACGTGCGTGTAGCCCACGTGCCGCCACTGTAGATGGCGCGTAGGGTGGAGTTTTGGTTTCTATTTTTAGCTAATTAAAATGTACATGAGTTGTGGAGGTTGTAAATGTGATTTGGTGAAGATTTGAGAAGTTGTAAATAGATTTTGAATTTTTGAAAAGTTAAGAGTTTCGTTATCTAATTTGAGAAACCGACTGTCGGATTTCTCTTCAATTTTGCCTAGAATTTATAAATTAATTGACGAACCGACTTAATCGGTATAGTTTGGATGGAACCCGAGGTGGATTGAAGGAGTTGGGTTTAAGGAGATGTTTAGGAATTTCATTATCTAATTATCGTAAATTTAAATTCTCGTCCTATAATTATATTTTTACGAGTGTTATTCGTACAGGACGAGAGGAATCTCCATACGAGGAGAATACCGATTGACGACAGGACTAGCCTAATACTGTGAGTGGACTTTTGTTTTGAAGTTGTGATGCAAGCAATTATTTTCCGAAGTGATGAGTGATTGCTTTATTTATTTATCATGTTTCTTATCGAGCATAATATTTTACTTTGGATCATAATTTTGGCATTGCTTCCGTATGGATTTCGAATATGAAATTGTTATGCTTGGATTTGGATTTTTGAATTGTTTCGGTAGCATGATTTGGTTTTTGGGAGATTAAATTTTGATTTATATGATTTTTGCCGATTTATAGTTATCTATTATCGCTTGGCTTTTAATTTTGAATTTGAGAATATTTTTGCGTGCGGGGCTACGTCATTGGAATATGCTTATTTTCTAGTGAGAAAAGTGGGGAAGCCTTATGGATTTACTAGTTTTTGAATGTTTTTCCTCACCATACTTGGGTCTTTCTGTTAGTGTCTCATCCTCACTTACTTTGTATTTGTGAGTGGCAGTCGAGGATATTAGTTCTCCTCCTCACACAATCTATGTGTGAGTGGCAGTCGAGGGTAGAGCCTAAGGGCTCCTTTACCCGTGGTGAAATCTCTTCCCCATATTATTTATTTATTTTAGCCAGCGGGGCTGAATTATTTTCTTTCTTACGCTCTTTTGAAGTTAAGGAAATAAATTGTTCTAAATCTTGCATGCATCAGAAATTTATCTTTCCAAACTAAATTGTGGGAAAGTTAAACTCTTTCTTTCTTTTCCTTATGTTATAACCATTTAACTTTTTGTCCACTCACACTAACATTTTAAAAGCTTTCCCCTGGGCCCTTCGGTTTCAAATGCCCAGTTCACAGTGTTGTTGCTCGGCGCATTAGGAGTGAGCCATAGTGACTGCATCTGCTTCCGTCTTCTCATATAGTAGGTTACCTGTTTAACCTACTGAACCTTATATCAATTTATGTTTTTAGATTGCTCTGATTACTATGGGAATTGTGACCCAGACTTGTAATGAATTATATTTGAGGTCTATGACCTAACTTTGGTGAATTGTTGTATTTTAATTATGGAGCTTCTTGGACTTTTAAGTATTTGAAATACTATTACTATCTTTGAGTTTGAGTTGGTTGGAATTATGGGAGCAGGGTGGCTCCAGGAGGATACGGTTGGGTTATTAGAAGTGTATTTGGTTTCTTACAGGTTTGGGTTGCCTACTTTTAGGGGATGTTCTGCCGAAATTTTTCAATAAAATCTTCTTTAAAAGTGGGTCCCGCAGGATCACTTCAGATTTCTGGGTGAAATCCGGGGCGAGCCCTGTCAAAATCTCATGAATAACATACCTTATTGGTAGATACCATACTTTCGAAAGAGAATATGGTCACGAATGCATAAGTGATACACAACAACAAATTCGAACTTTTTTCTTATGATCTACAGGAATTGAACTAGTATTTGTATAGTTTGAAATCATAGTGCTATATATAAAAATTTTCCTCAATGAAAATTTGAAATCAAAGCATGCATAAATTAAGCCATAAATCACATACTTTTCAAAATGTTATAATTATACATCAACACTCTGTAAGGAAGGTTGCCCAATGGTAAATTAGGCATATACAAAAACAAGAAAAAATATTAATTATACACCAATATTCTAGAAGGAAGGTTGCCTACGTGAATTGGATGTAGATTGATAGAAAAATATGCATGGATTTTTCCCAATACCTCTTTAGAAAATTGGGTTTATATCTAATTTTTTTCAATAAAAAATAAAAAACTCGCACGCATTATAGGCTCAAGTGAATCCCAAACAAAATTTGCAAGGCTCAAGTGAATCCCAAACAGAATTTGCAATTCTCAGTAAAGGTTACTAAAGTGACTCGAACTCCATAGACAACCTTTGATTAAACGGGGGCCGCAAATATAATGTTTTTTTGGTAACAATTGTTAGACTAAAGGCACAACTACTACACTCTACGCTATTATTAGACCCTTTTGACAGTTATACGATTCCAGAAGATGATCTAGAATTAAGTCAATCAAGTTTATTAGAAGTGGACAATATAGTTGTTGTACCATAATAACAGGTTTGCCTTGTCTATAGAAAATTTGACACGCAACCTAGTTAATTAATATTTTTCTTTTAGTTGAATAATAGAAAGTAATTAAATTCCTCATTTAGTTAAGTCTTTCTTTATTAATTTTAAATAGTAAATAATCTTAATTAGGATGAGTCACTCTTGATTAATCATTGATAAAAATAAAATAATTAAATTAAAACTAGGACCATGTCAACCTTATTTTCAAGTGTGAAGCTTGTTTATTAGCTTAATTATTAATTGATTCTTATTATTAGAGGGATAGGATCCTCTTCTAAGCTATTTCCCCTCCTAACCTGTCTAACCTTTTCATTGGATTTTGACACGTGTCTATAGTGAATCTAATGGTCTACAACAATTTTCATTTTTTATTATTTTTATTTTTTCCTGTCCGTCCTTTTCTTCTCTTCCTTTACGCCTGAAGTCTCTCTCCAGTTCTTCTTCTTCTACCCAAATTTTGCAAAATCCCATGAATTATATTCAAATATAACAATACCCATATCCTTAATTGTCTTTCATTGAAAATTAGAGGTGTGAACAGTCATAATCCTATCTCAATTTAAGATCAATTTGAGACAGAGATCACGGCAGGCTCCTTCATACTATGCTAAAGAGAAATTTGAGGGCGGGATGAATTGAGGCATGAGGGAGGAAGAAGAGTATCAAGCAAAGAAAGAGCGACATTTAGCAGGCATGATCTTATTATATAAACCCAGATTCAGCTCAAACCCAGATTCCTCCTTTTCTTCTCCTCTTAATCAATCAACATGAACCCATCATGGAAACAAAGAATGACAGAATTGAAGAATTTCTGTTTTGAGAATAGATGGAATTGAAGATTTGAAGCATAAAAAATTGCATTCATGAGGGAGACACAAGATTTGGAAAACTGACAAAGAAGAAACCAAAAATGAGAAGGGAAGAGAGAGCTCGAGAGTGAGGGTGTTTGATTTGTTTTTTGCCTAAGTAGGGATTAAAAAATAAATTATTATATGAAAATCAATATATGTCGTTGGATGTTGTAATAGACACATGTCAAAAAAACAGAAAAACCTAGGGTATTAAATTATTAATGTACCTTAGACTATGTAGTTTAGATATAAGTTTAGTCACATGTAAGATAGCATAATTAATATTCATGAGTAGTGACGTATAGAGAGAGTAATCAGCATGACATTTTAAATGGAGCACCTTTAGAATGCAAAGGATCTCGATCCTCTCCTTAGCTAGATTCTCTTTTTGGCTTCCTTGACTTTTAATATAAGCCGTATATTAGCAATCTAAAGACTATAAATAAACCACATCATCAATTCAACATTAAATATAGAAGTTGAACGATTCCAACACTAACGCCGTCTGTTTCATATATTTTATTATTATTTTCTTTTCCTTTTTATTTTTCATCCTCAACATCAACAAATTCAAACCCAAAAAAAAAAAAAAAAATTACCTCAGGTCTGTCTGGTCTTTCGAATCCGATTGCAGGCTTTGCAGCAAAGAAAATCTTAGCCCAATTCTGAAAACCCATGTTTTCGCTACGTCTTCAGTGCCCTTTAAGCCACTGAACGAAAATTTAAGGCCGTTATCGGTGGCGCCTCTGTCATGCTTTTCTTCTTTTTCTTTTAGGAAATCTCCCCTTGGTATAAGTTAATGAATTGAATGATGATCATAGTGTTTGTAGTGATCATAAGGTTCCATGAGGAAGTCATCAACCAGGCAAGGCTTTCTGTGGCTTCCCCTTACCACTCCATTGCAACAGACCTGCGTACTATCCACCAAATTATCACCACTAAACCATTTACTTATGTTGGTTCCATGCCTCAACATCTCCGCCAAAAAACCAATAATAAAAAAATTGGTGGAAGTGAACCTAGCTCATCACCGCTCTTATCTTTCTGGATCTCCCAATCAATTGTCACTTTCTGTATACGAATTAGCAAGCCCTGTGCCTTCATAGACCTTTGACATCTAAGGGTTTCTACCCAATATTCATCGCAAAAATACTGGGTGAAATTTGCATGATAGTATTCAGGAGCACAATCACTCTAGACGCAGATAAAGAAATTTTCCATGGTTTCTGCCGAATAACAATTAGTTGATTTTGCAAAAGATAGCTAAAAATTTTCAATTCTGGTACCAGCCTAGATCTGATTATACAAAAATTCATACATAATCATCCTATAATTAGAGAATGTAAGAGTTGACGGATGTCAGTTGTGGATAGGAGTAGGGCTCGTCAACTGGCTGGGCCGGGCAGAGCCTCATTATATTTTTATATAATGGCGGGCCGGGCTTTATTTTAAATCGAATGATCCAAACCCGTCCATATAAAGCGGGTCTTGCGGGCTATTTTGGGACGGGCCTTATGGGCTTTATTTATAATAAATATTTAAAGACACTAATTTTTTTTTATAAATCTATATTTATATATCATACATTCCAAAGAACAACCTCTATCAATTCAGAGAAAATGGGAAAACCGACCGTTTGATGTGATTATTACAATAAATTTAGCGTGTGGTTAAAAATTTAGTCAATTTCACCATAGTTTCGAACCCTATCGGATTGGTCAACTGTATCATTTGTATGTTTTCTTGGTTGACCAATGACATAATGATCGCGAAACGTGATTATTTTTTTACATCACGTTTGTAAATATTTCATCGATGGATGTGCGTGGACATAAGATAAAAATTTCAATTTTAATTACAAATACATTGGTCTAAACCAATTTGCCTCCTAAAGTTGTATAACTTATACATTGCATTTAAATTGTTGAGCTTCATTCTAAAGCAAACATGAAGTGGAAAATGAATTTGGAGAAACCAACTGCTCGATGGAAAGATTGTAATGTTTTATGGTGGTTGTAAAAATTTCAGCCAATTTGGTTCTCGTTTCGAATTCGATCAACTAAGTCAAACTTAGTTACTCTTATAAACTTAAATTTATATATCATACACTCTAAAAAAACAACCTCTATCAATTCAAAGAAAATGGAAAAACTAACCGTTGGATATGATTATTACAATAAATTATGAGTGTGGTAAAAAATTTAGCCAATTTCACCATATTTTCGAATCCGATCTAATTGATCAACCGTCATCACTTGTATGTTTTCTTAGTTGACCGATCACACAACGACCGCGAAACGTGCTTATTTTTTCACATGATATGTAGAATATATATGCACATATTGTGATGCCCCGAAAATTCGTATTTATTTTCCGAGGATTTTCCGGAATCTAAATTGTGGTTATTGGACAGTTTCGTGGCTCGTGTATGGAGCGGAAGTGTTTCGGGCGAATAATTAATTGAAGAATATGGTTTTAGGGTGGTTGCCAAAAGTTGACTTTTTATACTGTAACGTCCCGAACCTAAATCCACGTGTTTACTAGTCATTTGGACGGTAAACGACCTTTACTTTCACTTTTACTTTCGGTTTAGTACTTTTAGTGGCCCTAAAAGTTGACTTTTTGTTCGGGTCAAAATTTGAGGAAATGTTCTTCATGGAAGTTGTAGAGGACGTTAAACCGAGCGCGTGCTTATGTGGTACGTAAAAATCGGACTTCGTATGCGAGAGTTATGGCCAAAAATGTGAAGTTACTGTTCACTGTAATTTTTGATTAAAATAGAAAGTTACCTAGGGTAGGTTTCCATTTCCGGAAACCCACCCTTCCCCTTTCTCTCTCCTCCCCCCCCCCCCGAGCTCTCTCTTCTCCGGTTCGACCCTTTCCTTTCTCCCTCCGATTTCCGGCGATTCCGGCCACCAACCGGCGTGCCACCGGTCACCAGAGGAGCGCCTCCTCCCTCCGAGCACCCTAGCAACCTTGGTTTTCCACGATTTGGCCGGAAAACCACGGATCGAAGCCAAAACCCCTCCGGCTGCAGTTTGGAACTTTTGCCGATTTCCGGCGATTCCGGCCACCTCCGGTCCCCATTTTTCCGTCGAAGGTTCGGTTTTCATCACTGATCATTTCCCCTATGGCCTTGTATCACGATTTATTGTGTAGATGCCGAATCGACGAATTGAAATTCTAGGGTTCTTGAGGATTTCTGGGTTTTTGTTCATTGATCGATTTCAGCCGTTTTTAATTGTTATTTGGGAATGTTGTAGTTGAGAAGTTGAATCAGTGTGTTGAGAAGGTGCTACTGCCAAATTTTGGTGGCCATCGGAGATGGTGGCGGCGGCGCCGCCACTGTGGGCGGCGGTAGCGGCGGCTAGGGTAGCTTTTTAATTTCAATTTCTGGCTAGTTAAATTCTATAATTATCATAGAGCATATATGTGAAGTTTGGTGAATTTTGGAGGAGTTTGGAATTGTTTGTGAATTGTTGAAGTTTGGAGTTTTGTGGTGGAATTATGGGAAATCCGACGGTCGGATTTCCCTTGTTTTCATTATGGAATATGTAAATTGAGGAATTGGAATTGTGGAAGAGATTTGGGTTGAATTTGAGAAGTATTGGAGATAGGGATTTTCGGATTTCGTTTAAGTTCGTAATTATTTTATCTGATTACCGTTTATGGAAATATAATTGTGTACAGGGCAATGTCGCGAGCTACGGCTAGATGAAGGAACTCGTTTGCGTGGTTGCCCAATAGTACTGTGAGTGGACGTTTGTTTTAAATAAGTGATGCATGCATTTATTTATTAAAGCTTGTTCTATTTTATTAACGTATTTTCCGAGCATATAAAGATAATTGCGAATTATCTCATGGATTTACTTTTAAATAATGATTCTCATGAAGTATTTATGTTTTGTTACCGGTTGTGAGTTTTGGTTATGAAGATGTTATGCTCGGATTCGAAATTATAAATGATGTTGATTTTCGACGAATTGATTTTCGATGTGATTTTCGAGATTTATACTGTTTATATTATCTTTATAATCGTCGATTTGAGATTTCTGAAAGATTTTCGAAATGGGATTTCGATGGAATAAATTCTTGTTTATTTATTCGATTTTTGGCATTGGGAATGCCTCATTGACAATCTACTTATTTCTTTAGCGTGTGGGACACGCTGTTAATTTATACGACTCTTTGAGTATTTCCGGGTACGGTTGGGAATCGTACCCGTGTTGTCTTTATACGTGGGACATGGGGAAGCTTTATTGATTTATCGATTTTTAACCACCATACCCAGGGTCGTTATATATATATATTATATTACTGGCTAGCCTATTAGTACTCCTCCCTACTTACTATGTGTTCGTAGGTGAGTAGAGGAGAGCATGGGATGCTCTAGAGTGTGGGACACTCCGACCCGAGCCAATAAGGCTCCCTTCTTTTTTATGGTGAAACTTCTTCCCCATATTTTATCGTTGCTTGACTAGCGGGGCTAGTCCGATTTTCACTGTAGCCAGCGGGGCTGGTCTTATTTTATTGAGAAATGAGATTTCGGTTTTACGATATAGTTTCGAATGTGGTGACTAGCGAGGCTAGTCGATTTATCGTTTTGGAAATTCTTGGATTTAAAGCTAAATGTATTTTTCTAATTGTTGCATGCATCGGTTATTAAAGAGAATAAATGTGGGAAAGTATGAAATCCTTTTTTCTTTAAATTGTTTATTTTTGTCCACTTACGCTAACGTTTTTCGTCTACTTTCCCCTGGGCCTTTCGGTTTCTAATGCTCAGTTTGCAGGCGAATTAGTGGAGGTCGGGCGTACATGAAATTTGAGGCATAGTTGTCACTACTTCCGCAGTGTAGGATCACTTGATCCTTTACTCTTCTGTTATATCCCTGTGTATAGTAGTATTGCTCTGCTTAATCTTTGGGATTAGTATTTTTGAGTTTTGTGTTTTGTGAAAGTGGAGTTGTTGGTAATTGGGAGCAGGGTGGCTCCAGGAGTATAAGGTTGGTTTGCTTGTAGTGTTTTGTGTGTTTTACAGGTTTTGGGTAGTCCATTTTAGAGGTGACTCTGCCGAATTTTTGGTAGAGTTATCCCTAAGGTGGGCCCCACAGGGCCACCTCGGATTTCAGGGTGAAATTCGGGGCGGGTCCTGTCATATACGTTGGGATTCTCTGAAAACTTCCTTCACAAAAGTTGTAGAGCATGTCGATACGAGTTCGTGGACATGTGGAACGCGGAAATCGGAGTTCGTATGAGAAAGTTATGAGCGTTTGAAAATTTAGAAAGTTACTATATATATGGGTTTCCCTTTCGAGAAAGTTACTATTGTCATTTTGGTAAGTTTCCATTTTCGGAAACTCTCTTTTCTCTCCGTTCTCTCTCCTGATTTTTGACTGACCCGACCCAGACCTAGTGGATCAGACCCGGATTTTCCTGCGAGCTTCGGCGACGGCAGACCACCAAACGAGCCCAGATCAGTTCGCCTCCTCCGTGCGCTCCTCCCTGTGGTGTTGGTTTGCACGGTGGTTCACCGGAAGGTAGAGATTGGAGCAGCTACAGTCGACGCGATCGGGACCTGACCGGAAATCCACTTTTCCGGCGACGTCTCGGTCGATCCTTCTTGGTTTTGGAATCTCCTCCTCCTTCTGATCATCCTCATACCCGCCTTGAAGGAAGATTTTGCGTGTGGAGTGGAAGATCAAGGGTTTGAAGATCAGCGGTGCATAGTGAATCTAGAGCTTGATCAGACGGCAGCGATTGGTCGATCTTGTGAGCTTGATCTAGGACGATCTAGACCGATCCAAGCTTATCTCCAGGTATGAAAGTTGTTCTACTCTTCATGATGATCATGTTTGTTGGCCTTGATTTTCCAGTGGTTGAGTTTGACCCGGTGGCGGCACCACCGCCTGTGGCGGCGTTCCGGTCATGTAAGGGATAGTTTCTGGTATTATATATCTTCTACGCGTCGATACTAGCATTTCGATATATAATATGCAATTTTTGGAGATCGTATGATTAAGTTGTGATTTTTACGGTTTCGGAACGTTTGATGATTTGATTCGTGAGGATTTGAGCATCCGATCGACTTGTGATTTTGACATATCGATCATATAAGTATTCCGGAGACATTGGGTGGTCTCGGATGTGGTTTCGCCTCATTTGGCGTCACCTTGGGAATTTTTGTTCGATTTAGGGTTTCGAACGTTATTCCTTGTGATTCGTTGACTGAATCAGAGCTGTAATTCCTTAGGTACGTGACGAGGTATTCTTTGGACAGCTATTTTGGGTGGTTTGGCTGCTTTGTTCTGTATTGGAGACGTAGCAGGAGTTTCGAGGTGAGTAATCTCACAAGGTTCATTACTGAACGGAATACCTTTATTTTTTAGAGTTATTTAGTAACTGCAAACTATAGTTGGAATTAGTAGGCATTCCTGAGCGGATGACTACGTATAGATATATATTTACGTGAAATATATATGTTTTGGTGGTTTGTGGATTTATGAAAACAATAGGCATGAATGATGCGTTTTATTGTTTTGGGTTGTGGCTTTTGGAAAACAAATGATTGTGGAAATGTTGATTTCGATTTGTTTTGAAAAGCGTTGAGATTTGTGTAACATTTTGGGTCCAGTGCGACTCCTTTAATGTTTTGCTCCAAGGGACTGTGCGGCCCGAAGACTGAAGGTCTATGACCTTGGGAAAAGTGTTGAGATTTGGGTATGAAAACAATATGCATGGAATGATGCTTTTTGTTTTTTGTGTTATGGCTTTTCGGAAAACAATGATTATGGAAATGCTGATTTCGATTGTTTTCAAAAGCGTTGTGATTTGTGTAATGTTTTTGAGTCCTGTGCGACTGCTTTAATGATTTGCTCCAAGGGACTGTGCGGCCCGAGGATAGAAGGTCTATGACCTTGGGCAGAATATCAGGTAATCACGTCTTTGGCCAGACGAGTGGTTACGTTTTCAGTTAGCGCTCTAGTCTGTTTGCCATATAGGTAATTCATGGGGTAACGGGAATTGGTTATTGATAACTCATGACATTACGTGTTTTTAGGGAATAAGGTGTGAGTTGCTTCCTTATTAACGGTTTTAAGGGGACATGGTGCAAGTTGTTTTCCTTATTAACGATTGATAGAAATCAAGGTGTGAGTTACTTTCTATGTTATATTGATAGAATTCAAGTGTGGGTTGCTTTCTATGGTACGATTTTGGTACAATTGATAGAATTCAAGGTGTGAGTTGTTTTCTATGTTATATTGATAGAAATCAAGGTGTGAGTTGCTTTCTATGGTACGATGTTGGTACAATTGATAGAAACCAAATAGTGAGTTGTTTTCTATGTTTTGTTTTAAAAGAAACCAAGGTGTAAGTTGCTTTCTTTTATTTCGTTTTGAAAGGAAATTAAAGGGTGAGTTGTTCTCCTTTATTCCGTGTTTTTAAGGATCAAAGCTTGATTTGGCTTCTTGATTTAAACGTGCAGGGTTCATCCCGTTATTTTGGTGTGAGTTGTTTTGAGTTACTCATACGGGCTTGCAAAAGCTTACCAGGTTTGTTGTGTGACAACCCAGTGCACTATTCAAACGGTGTAGGGGTTAATCCTGCAGGTCAGGGTAATTGTGGCTGAAGCTGAGGTAGCTTGTTGGCAACAGAACGGGTAGGAAGCAATTTTGATTGGCTTTGCCATTGTTATGACTTCGGCTATGTTGTAAACTCTGATGAGCACTTACGTTTTATTTTATTGTTGACAATTTAATTCGTAAGCTTATGTAATATATGACTCTGTGGGCGGTCAATATTGACATAGTGGGTTCAAGGCATCAATACGTATATAGTTTAAAGGGAAAAATTTCCAGATGCTTGGTATTGATAGTTGAACGATCACACATATGTTATTATGAGATTATATATTGATTTTTATTTTTGTTAAAAATCAGGAGCGACACATATCTATTTAGAAGTATGAGAACGTGCAATTTCACCATAAGCCAAATTACAAAAAATTCACACTCACATATAATGATGATGTGGCACACTGAAGATTTCCAAATATATATGCTGGGCCTTCTAGATTCTAGTCAAAGCTGAACTGCCTTCACTTAAATTGCCATAACTCCTAGAAAAGTCGGAATCGTAAACCGTAAAATTCTTCAGAAACTAGACACATGGGGCTTTCAGTGAATATATGGTACAGCTCCTAATTCTATCTGAGAAGTACTCAGTAATTCAGCAAAGTTCGGTTCTAGACATGAACTTATAAAAGATGTTGCAGATTCCCGTCCAAGCAGAATTGCCTTCACTTAAATTGCTATAACTCCTTCTAGAAAAGTCGGAATTACAAACCATAAAATTTCTCAAAAACTAGATATACGGGGCTTTCCGTGAATATAGGGTACAGATCCTAATTCCATCCAAGTAGTTCTGAAGTTAGGTGTTCTGCACAATAGTTTCTATGTTACAGATTCTCTTTTAAGTTGAACTGCCTTCACTTAAATTGCCATAATTCCTTCTAGAAAAGTTGGAATCATAAACCGTAAAATTTCTTAGAAACGAGACACATGAGGATTTCCGTACATATAGGGTACAGCTCCTAATTCTATCCTAGAAGTTCTCAGTAATTCCGCAAATTTGGGTGTTCTGCACAACAGTTTATGTGTTGCAGATTCTTGTTCAAGCTTAACTGCCTTCACTTAAATTACCATACCTCATTCTAGAAAAGTCGGAATCACAAACCGTAAAATTTCTCAGAAACTAGACACAAGAGGCTTTCCGTGCATAGGGTACAACTCCTAATTCCATCCAAGAAGTGCCCAGTAATTCAGAGAATTAGGTGTTCTGCACAAGAGTTTCTGTGTTATTTATGTAATATTTTTTGTTTGCGGGCTTTTACGGGCTAGGCCTAACAGGCTTTTGGCTGGCCATGTTTCAAACCCCTAAATCAAGCCTTGCCCTCTACCCACCGGGCCGGGCCTATGGCGGGCTTTTGGCCCTCCGCGCCGGCGGGCCTCCATCGGCCCACTTGATCAGTGGACTTTTTGATGAGGCCTAGATAGGAGACAGAGAGAGAGAGAGTAGAAAACAAATTTAGGGAGATGAGGAGACGAAAGTCTGGAGATTAAACGGTGTCAATATTTAAATGTCATATGTTGATGTGTAGTATTGCTAACCGTCATTTTAAAATAAAAGGATGAGATTGATAGTCAAGGAAGCTCAGGAGAAAACCAAGTTAGGGAAGGATCCAGATCCTCTCGTCTAGTCCGATTCAGTAATTTATTTACTACTCTACTCATAATCACTAGCGGACCCAGTATATGCCAACTGGGGGCTTGTGCCATCACTAGCCTTTCTCCCTAATGCAATTAATAGGTATTAGCACTTGCACAATTATTGACTTTGAGGCCCCCCCCCCCCTCCCCCCAAAAAAAAAAAGCCCAATCTCTTTTGGTTAAAGTAGAGTCTTCATCCCACTATATAACCCATGTTAAGGTATTCAATACAATACTCATAATTAATTAAATTTAAATATATAATCTATAATTATTATTTTTCCTCAATAATATAAGATTATTTTTGATATACGGACTTATCAATTGAAATGTTATTAATATTTAAAGTTTAAATGTGGTGTTTAACTAGTAATTACATCAACCACGTGGTGTGGTGTGTTAGTTGAACGGCTTAGTCTGGAACCCCCAGGTCTAGCGTTCAAATCCTAGCTTCATCCCGTGGCCAACGGATTTGAGGGACCCTTTGGGTTCGTGCGTCTGCGGTGCAGTGGATTAGTCTGACTTTGCCTGGCTTTCGCCACAGTGTCGGTGCAGGTGTCTTGGCGTTGGGATACCACTGCATGGGTGTGTGAGTTACTAATAGCTAACTACCTGATAAAAAAAAAAAACTAGTAATTACTTCTATTATGTTTTTTTATTTTTCATTATGCCCCGGTATAGATAGAATTCTGAGTCTGCCACTGCTCATAATGCACTTGTTAGAGAAAGTTCATCCGTTGGGTCACCAGGTCACCTATTATTAACTACTTTTTAGTGTTATTTTCACCCTATGAGTCACGTGCATAGTTTCCAAACTGACACCAAAATCACTTTCTGGGTCACTTTCGTGACCTGCAAACTGACCCGGGTCAGTTTGGAAACTGTGTCGGGGACCTAGAGGGTGGAGATAAACACTAAAAAGTAGTGAATAGTAAATGACCCGGTTACCCAACAGGTAGACTTGCTCTTATGATCTTTCATAGCCTATGTGGCGCCACGTATATCTGGTTATGCATGAAAGGGACCAGATTCCAGCTTTTAACCTGAGATTGCTATAAAATAATGTAGGCCATCTCTCTCTTTCTCTCTCTCACAACTTCTAAGGCCAATAGCAACGCAGCGAGGAAAATTAGTAGTGTAGTTGTCAGAAAAACAAAAAAATTAAAACAAAATTAATAGTGTAGTACTCCATGCCAAACTGATCAGCACCAGAAACCAAATTAGAACCCGACATATAGCATAAACACGTCCGTTTGATCTGCCAAGTTGACTTCTCCTAGTCATTGAATGCAAGGCACTGATGCTACTTGATTATTAGAAAGCCATGTAATTGAATAAATAAACAAACAGTAGCAATATACGTAATAAACTCAACGAACCAAACAATAATAATATGTTAATTAAAGCCCTCTTTTTCTTTAGCTGAAAACGTGAAACGAAAAACTTTTCAAGGCAGATATTTGAGGTCCAATTAACTAGTAGTAAATAGTAATTAACAATTGAGAAGTAATAATCAATTAACTACGGACAATTAAATAGGTTCAATTAATTAGTAGTAATTGACAATGATATCATCAGATGCGCAGTAACAACAAATCATAAATAATCGGAGTAGGAGGTACAGACAAAAATGGGATCAGTAGGGCACTAGTAAATGTACTTCCTACTCATTATTGGTCCTATGGAAATGTACATGAAGCATCACCTTTTTTTCAATTTAATTTCTGAACACACAGATGTACATGCATGCAGCTTTTTCAAGACTTTAATTTGTTTTTTTTGGGTCTTTTTCAACCTTATTTTCGTAGTGTGAACCTTGTTAATTAGCTGATTATAAATTATAAATTGATTGAAATGATTAATAATGTCAAAGATGAGTTATTATTATTATTATTTTTTTCAAAAGTAATGACAAACGTGTTAGTTGAATCTTAGTTATACCTAGGGTACTAACAAAGACTTTAGATTTGATTTTAATATCATATACTAGGCTTAACTTAATTATGACATGATCATGTATGAAACTCCTTACGTAAGGTATCTTTGATCATATAGCTACACTTGCAAGATTCTTATTGTCATTTGGCTAAATGGTTTCACACGTGAGGTACGAAAAAATTGCAGAACTTTTTTTTTTTTTAATTTTACTTATTATTATTATCATTATTTTTTTTTAAAAAAGGGTGCGGTTGCCCTCAAATTTTGATTAATGAAGCTGCATAATATAGGGGGAAATATAGAGCCTTCTAAACCCCATATTACAATAAACATCAAGAGAACATCGTGAAATAATATCAAGAGTCTCCACAAAATCTATATAATCTAATATGCACCATTTACCAAAGAGTGCACAATTGGCTACTCAATTTGCTTTGACATAGCGATGACATACCATAAAGATAACTCTATCACGAAGATCGAAAAAGCATCATTACAAATAGCACAGTTTTCCCATTATTGTTGAACGAAAATGAATCTAGCGACAGTCCGTTTCATCCTACCACTAGGAGGTTGTGTCCATTTAATCAAGCAATCAACTAGCGATAACATACTGGAAAGATAACTCTATCATGAAGAAGTATTATTACAAATAACATAGTATTCCCACCATGTTGCTACACAAAAACGAATCTGCTGACACTTCATTTTATCATGTCACTAGAAGGTTACATCCATTTAATCAAGCAAACAACTCGCTATCTCGCTAGGCCAGATAAGACACACTGATTGTGCATACCGGGACAAAACCCACGTGGCCATACCCAAAAGTGGATAGGGACTTATTGTGGGCATAGAGTCACGTCTTACTAAAAGTAAATAACAATAAAACAAAAAAGTAAAATGGGTCAAGGGTCAAAGCCCAAGCTCAAAAATCAGCAAGCCCAATCCAAGTTAGAAGGCTGCAGATGTAGCACCACCACCATCTAGCAAGCACTCTTGCCATCACACCATGGGCAGTAGCTCCACCACTACACCATGTGATCGCTAGTCGTGCCTCCATCCCTCCATCATCCACATCCTTCCAACAAGAAGCGCGCCCCTCCCAACCACCCCATCCTTATATCGGCTCCCAGCACATCAGGTCCCAATATCGCCGCTGCCCATTCGTCATTACCGGGAGAGCACACCTCCTACCGTCTATGCTCTAATCAAGGGTGGAGCGACACCAAGGCCGTCCTCATTCTATCTAACCGCTGATGCCCTTCCTCAACAAGGCATGCAAGCAATTTGAACATTGAAGCCACTCTGCCGACTTCACTCTAACTGACCTTTAGTACCACCAACCACCAGACACGAGGTTTCTTCTGGCCAGTTCAACGACGCCACCGAGAGATCGTGCCTTTGGATCAAGAATACACTCTCCTCTGAAGACTAGATGTAGCTTTAGGGTTTTGAGAGAAAAGGTTTTTCTTATTAATCACAATATTTTAAAACTATTAAAATTGCAGCTCTTTAACATGATGATTGATGTATTTCAACAATTCTATGTATGTTTTCTAAAAAATACAATAATTCCTCATAAAATAGATGTATATATTGTACGTGTTTTAGAATATTGAAAACAAAGAGAGAATTGGGAGAATAGTTGTGTCTTTCATTGATAATTATATAGGGAGTACAAGTACATAATCTTTGAGTATAAGGAATCCTATTCTAATTAGAACTAGGAATCTAGAACATTCTCTCCTATTACAACTATAGAAAGTAATCATAGTTTGACAAGGCACACCAAAGTCAAATATCCTTCAACACTCACCCTTGTGCCATGCAAACTTGATGTCATCATGACACCATGGCACTTCTAACGTTGCCTCGTTAAAAACCTTGCTTGAGTAATAAAAACCCTATGGGACAAAAACAACCTCGAGGAGGAGAAAAATAGTACAACACGCCATTCACTCTTCGAGATCAAACATGTGGATATCATGCCTCACCTGATGCTACAATCATGGAAATTTTGATTTCTCACTCCGATACTCTTCACATGCTTCTCAAATGTTGATTTAGGTAACGACTTGGTGAATAAGTCCGCTATATTATCCTCTTATCGGATTTGATTCACTTCAATCTTTAGAAGTGTTAGTTGTTGCTAATTGTAAAAGAATTTAGGCAATATAGGCTTGGTGTTGTCGCCTTTGATGAAACCTTACTTTATGTGTTTAATGCAAGCTGCATTATCCTCATAAATGCACGTAGGTTCATCTGTGGTAGACTTCAAACCACAAGTTCTTCGAATTTGTGCAACTATGGACCTTAACCATATACATTCACGAATTGCCTCATGAAGAGCAATAATCTCTACGTGATTTGAAGAAATAGCAACAAGGGTTTGTTTTGTAGACTTCCAAGATATCACAGTGCTTCCCATGGTAAAGATATAACCAGTTTGGGAACGACCTTTGTGAAGGTCAGAGAGATATCCTGCATCAGAAAAACCCATCTGAATGTCACCATCATTGTTACGGAGGAGGGAGGATGGCGGTCACCTACGACAGAGGCGGTGGGGTAGAGCCGTGCTCCTTGGCCTCCAACTGGGGCGGCGCGGTGTTGATGATGGCTTTCGAGTCAATGGAGTCCAATTCCATTCTTTCGTCATTCTTTTCTCTCTATAGGGATAAAACAATCCATATCAATCGTATCCTTTAAGTATCGAGAGATTGTCTTTACACCAGTTCAATGACATTTCATTGGCGCAGGATTACATCTTGCCAACAAGTTCACAACAAATGGGGTATTCGGTCTTGTATTATGCTAAGTACAATAATGCGCCTATTGCACTTAGGTAGGGCACTTCTTCCACTAACACGTCTTCGTCATTATCCCTGGGATGAAACGGATCACTCTTAGTGTCAAGACTATAGACGACCAAAGGAGTACTTACAGGCTTGACTTTATCAAAATGCCTAAGCATTCATTGACACAATATACAAGTTCTGAATCTAGACAAAACCGTGTTCTCCCAAGGTCATTCATCTCAAACTCGGATTTCAGGTGTTCAACGGTTTCCCTTCACTCATTAAGGATTTCAATTATGTTCATCAACATAAACCGTGACAATTGTAAATCCAGAACTTGTCATAGAAAAACGTGGGCATAGTTCATCATATCCTTTCCAATTAAATAGTCACTTAGTGAGCATTGCATCCTCATTGCAAACGCACTCGGTGGTCTAGAGCCACTTGATTTGGATAAATGAAGTCCATTAGGAACCTGAATTCATGTATATTTTCATATCTAGATTCCCATAAAGGTAAGTAATGACCCTATTAGTAAGCTACATATTCAGTTATTCGGAAACTACAAAACTGAAAAGGTAGTGGAGTGCAATGATATCCATTACGGGAGAATATATCTCCTCGTAGTCGATTCCAGAGTGTCGTGAGAAGCCTTGCTCCATGAGGCGAGTCTATAATCTTTTTTCTCACATCACGCTTTCTAATGAAGACCTATTAATGTCAATAGGTTTTATGTTGGGAGGTGCCGGCATCTCAGGCCCGAAATCCTTCCTCTTCGTTAGCGAATTCAATTCAATATAGATCACATCTTTCTATTTAGGCTAATTTTCTGTACGTTGGTATTCTTCAACGAAGCATGGTTCGATGTCATTGGTCTCAATAATCTCACGTCCTCATATACACTAATGTAGTTTGTAGAGATCTCTATATTCTGAGGAATTGGTTCTAACATTGAGGCGTTCCCCAACGATGTCTCTTGGACACAACCACAATCAAGAATATTCTTATGAGACGGATTTTGAGTATCAATGATCAATGGATCAGGTTGTGCCAAACTCGCTCTATCCATAGAACCTATGGGTCTCGTACGCTCTCTAACGGAACCCATGGCCTATGATGCCAATATCCATCGAACCTATGGGGTCCCCAAATTTTGGTCCACAAAAACCCAAAAAGCCTCCTTCCAAAGCCCAAAAAGCCGAACAGGATTGGGCGTCCAATTGTATTGAACACCCAGAATCTGAGTACCTAAACCTTTGCTCTGACTGAGAGCAAGCAGATTATTCTTTGTCTCGAAGCACCACCGCCTCTCCGGTTTACCCCCACCCGCATCCTCTACAGTCACTACCGAACCTCGATTCATCGCTTCACCTGCAAAGCCATGCTCATCCATCACTACACCTTGGTTCGAAGCCGTATCACAATACCTAGGATCACTCCCTAAATGCCCAATCGCCCTCTGGAGGTGAAGATTTGAGTTCAAATCACGCTGGATCGAGATTGACCCTCCATGCATCACCGCCTCCCTGCACAATCTCTTCATTAATAGCTTCAGCCACATATAAAACTTAAGTTGCCCTTATTTGGGCCGCAAACATCTGATCTCAACATTAATATCAGCAACGAACTCGCTCTGGCAAGAAGCAAAGCAAAATTCGTGAAAAGCTGCTTTTATGGATAATCGTCGGGAAAGGTGTTTTGATGGGTGATCGCCGGAAAGCACCATCGCTAGAAGGCTGGGATTGGACAGTGGGCGGTGGAGAGGGTTCCTCCACATAGAAGGGAGACCGGTAATGGTCTCCGTGGTTTAAGGACCAAGCACAAGAGGCTATATTTCGGGAGTCGAAGCATCGTGTTTTTTCAAATGCAATTTTTTTTAAACCCGGCCCAAAGAAAAGGGACCCAGCCAAAACAAAAACAAAAAACTGCAGGCCCAGAAAAGAAAAACTGTGTGGCCCAGAAACGAAAAAAAAAAAAACAGGCCCTGCAGCCCAACAAATCAGCAGGCCCAGCATAACCCGAAAAAAAAACATCGCTACGCATGCCTGCATCAACATGCGCGTGCGTTAGAATTGATTTTCTCGAAACCAAGTATGTTCTCTTTTATTTTCATACTATGGTATATTTAATTATTTATAATTAGAATTTTTTATTTTTGAGCATGCTATTTTATTGCTTGTTATATATGTGATATATATTCGTGGAATCTAAAGCATGTGATTTTCATTTATGTCTACTATTTTTAAGCATTCTTTATACTTTATTATTTATGCAATTTTGAGCATGTTTTTATTTTATTTACGCTTTTATAAATTATGCCTACACATGTTTTATATTATGCTATTGTTTATATTTTATTTTACGCATGATATATTATTACTATTATTATATGTAGCATATATTTTGTTGTATGTTTGTGCAATTTGAGCATGTCATGTAATTTACTTTTATATGCTATGTTTTATTTATTATTAAATGTGTTATAGTTATTTTTGTAATGCAACATATAAATTCCATTTTTCCATGATAATGAAAATTCATGTGCATTATACACACACTTACTGTGATAAAGTATTTTCACATAGCATCGAAAAAAAAATGTGACCATTACGAATCTTGGTCTTGAAATCTAATTCATACGTTTGGAAAATAATTCACGTGGATGTTTTTATGACTGTGTAATTTATTTCTTCTCTCTTGTTTATGTAGATGGCTGATCCAACTCGACCTGAGTTTGACATTTTGGACTTAGAAGGACTTGAGTACCATCGTTGGGTTTCTGATATGGAAACTGCCTTTGTGGCAAAAGACTACACTGCCACTATTACTGACCCCAAAGATGATGAATTATCTAATAAGGTGAAAGCAGATGCCTTAATGTTTCTGAGGCGACATATTGATCCTAGCCTACGCTGGGAGTACCTTCAGTTGAAGACACCCAAAGAACTGTGGGATGCCCTTAAAGGACGTTTTGGGAACATTCATGACACTTTACTCCCAGAACTAGCTATTCAGTAGAACGGAATCCACTTGCTTGACTATAAAAAGGTCAATGACTTCAACAAGGACATGTTACGCTTAAAAGCACGTCTCAATTTTTGTGGAAGGGAAATCACAGAAGATGATATGATCTACAAGACTCTTACTACCTTTCCTACTTTAGCTTTTATACTAGCGAACCAGTATCAGTTGGAGTATGACAACAAAAGAATCACAACCTTCAATAAGTTGATAAGCCTACTGCAAGTGGCTGAGAGACAAAATGAGATTCTCTTGAATAACAATGTCAGGCCCACTAGGACAAAGAAAATTCCCAAGGCTAATTATGGAAAAATGAAAGGTGAAAAGAACTCCAATGCAAAGGGGTTTAGACGTGCTGATCCCTACCCATGTGGCAACCATGCACCACGTGGAAAGGGACATGGGGATCATGGAAACCAGATGCAAAAAGAAAGAGTTGACAATGAACCATGCTATAGGTGTGGATTCATTGGGCATTGGTATAAGAACTGCCAAGCAAACAACAGAGTAGCAGCCAATTACAAGAGGTATAGAGAGTCTAAAGAACAAGAGGCTCACTATATGGAAGAAGGAGGTCATGACCTAAACGTCAACCTTACAATTGCAGACTTTAATGGCAAAGAGGAACTTGCTAAGTCAATGGATGCTCTCAATCTTGACTGATCTGCTTTATTCATTTTATTTTCCAAAGATAGTTGTGAAGGCATAATGCCTCATTTTTAATTAGACTATTATTTGGTCTTAAAGAATGGTTTGATGAATTAGATTTCTGAACAAAGACCTTGATTTGCTTATCATTGGCTTATTAATAAATTTCAAATTTTATTCTGAGGCACTGAATTTATTCAAATTTATTTCTATACACATATTTACATGGTTCGAAATAGCACTATAAAGATGTAAAGCAATACATATAGAAAAAAAGAAAAAATTATTAGAATGAAAAGAATACAATTCTACGCAAATAGAAATACTCTAAAGAATATGAGTTATATTTTCTAAATACCTCCCATTTATTTGTAGGAATGAATGGAGGAGAACTTGAGTGCTTAGATGATAGTGGAACTACCCATATAATTTAAGAAATAGACAATTATTCATTGAACTAATAGCCTATAATTCCTCTGTGACTATGATGATTGGATTATCACAACAAATAAAAGGGCGAGGAACTGCCAAATTTTTGCTGCCTAATGGCACAACACTTAAAGTCACAGACGCTCTATATGCACCAAGAGCTAATCGAACCTTGTTAATGTTTCAAAGCAATTTGTGCCAACGGTTGTCATGTAAAAACACATCGTGAGAATGGAACTGAATACCTTGATATTACATCTAATGACTGTGGAAGGAAACGCATCTTAGAGAAACTTATGAGTCAATCTAGTGGACCTTAGCTTACTACGATTCGGATCATTGAATCCTATACTGTCACCAACAATCAAATGTGGGACACTGACTCATACAGGTGATTTGTGTGCTTGAATACAACTTACGCGCAATAAGGGCACGGTCATCAAAGAAGTGGGAAATATTTAGACCCGCAATTATCGTACCACGGGGATTGAAAAGCTAACTTCAATCCTTGGTTATGCCGATTACTAAGTCACTAACAATTAACAAAGAACCTAGAAAAATAGCACCAAACTATTTACATGCCCGGCTCGGAACAACCAAGCCTAAAATTGGTCAAGAGAACCACAAATAAATGCGGAAACCCACAACCAAGTGGTATTGACAATGAAAGTGGTTTATGAAATTTGATTTTGATTGCGAAAAGTAAAATTGACAATTGAAAATTAATATTGCAACTAAAGATAAATATAATAGAAACTTATCAAGAAATGAAAATTAGGTCACTAGGGTATCCTCCTAGCCAAATTCAATGCACAAATATGCTCCGATATGGTCATTTAATTCATAATGGCATCAAGAACCGTACCCAAGGCTTTTCAAGGCTCATAGGTCATTAGATTCCTTAAAGGGCATTCCTACTCCGGATCAAGGGTCATAGAAACACAATTGGGACAATAATCTAGAGCCTTGTTAGGGCCTCTAGTTGCACCAAAAGGCGAAGAGTCCTAGAATCAAGGTTCCAAAGTTAGCCAATACGGCAATCGAAATTGGTATTGTAGCTAACCATGTTCTAAACAAGTATCCTAGCCATAAATTAGAGAAGTGATTAGATCCCCTAATTTTTCTAGACATGCTCATCTACACATTCAAGAGTTAATCAAGCTCCTAAGCATGCATCTAAGCCAAATATTATAGAATAGAACATATGCCAAACACGAAATTGAAAACCATTAAATCAAAACATATTTATTACATTAAATCCATGCTAGGGCTCAAACCCTAGCTTCCTAAATAGACTACTCACAACCCATCCACAAATCAACAACAATATTCATCAATTAAATAGGTAAAGGTGAAGAAGAGTGAGAAGTAATAAGAACAAGTCACAAATTGCTATGGAGCAATTATGACAAGCCTTGATTGATGGCTTCCCACTATACCCAATCTCAAATCTTGATGCCTCTTGAAATCCCTTGAGAAATTGATGAGGATTTGATGGAATTTTGGTGAGGTGAATCTTGTTGAGGTGATGGTGGATCTTGGTGAGGAGGAAAATAAATCTTAGTGAGGTGGAGTGGATCTTGGTGAGGTGATGAAATGGTTCTTGGTGAGGAGAAGAAATGATGTGGAGAAGTGGTTTTGGGTGTAGGGTGAGAGAGGGAGAGTGAGAAGGGTGATGGTGGGGAGTGCGGCAGAAAGTGAAGAAGAATAGGGTTTGCTACTACTCTAGGTTCAGGTCTCTGTTGCTGTAGTGAGACAGAGTCGTGATGGGCGAATGGAATTAATGTGTGGGTGTGCGGCGCTTTTAAGTTTTTGCTCCCTCTTCTCGATGAGAATCATCATATCAATATATATATATATATATATATATATTCTCGGTCTTGTGTCGTTTGCAAGATTAGGTAAAGAGATCGTGGGCCTGGGCTCCAATGACGTGAAACCATGCTCTGGCGGGTGGATTTTTGAGAGTGAATGAAAAGAAGACATTGATCACATGTCATGGGCTCAATGAAGAAGCTTGGCAATTACACCACGTGCATGCATGCTCAAGTGCTTAATTAATCAATTAAGCCATTGATTAATCAATTGAGCTGCTATTCATTCCATATATGTTTTGTCTTTTTGCACAAAAATTGCTAATTTGCTCCATTTTCGCTACGCTTTCTTTTGAAATCCAAACTCCACTTATTTCCTACATAAAAAATAAAAATGGATTAATTACATAATAATTTACTTAAGGATTAGCTTATTTATAGTGTTTTAGATATAATTACACGCATATAAATGAGTATAATCAACAGGCTTTTGCATGACCGCCTAGGTCACCCCGGTCGTGACATGATGATTTGTATTTTTAAAGAACTCACATGGACATCCCTTCTTTTGAGTGAAAAATGGGAGAAAAATCCGCCACACTGCAAGGTGTCGGTTCTAGTATTGCTTAAATGCAGTCATTGCTTTCTGAAGTACCAGAAGCACTACCTCCCTCCCATTATGCCTCATTGACTATTTCAAAGGCACATCACTAGTTTTGCAAAGCCTGCTCTTTAGCAAAAACAGGATCGAGACCTTCCTATGCTAAAGATACAAAACAAAACATTCCATTCTTACAAATGATACAAAGAAATGTATGTGGACCTGTCCATCCAGAATGCGGACCATTCAAGTACTTTATGGTTCTGGTGGATGCTTCGACAATCTGGTCACATGTCGTTTTATTATCAATAAGAAATGCTGTAAAACTCCTAGCATAGATTATACGTTTAAGGGCTCACCACCATGATAACCCTATCAAGTCTATAAGGCTTGATAACGCTGGAGAGTTTACATTAAAAGCATTTGATGAATATTGCATGCATATTGGGTTCGATGTAGAGCATCCTGTACCCCATGTGCATACACAAAACAGTCTCGCAGAAGCCATCATCAAAAGGCTACAGATGGTGGCTAGGGCATTGGTTATGCGCACCAACCTGCCTATATCTGCATAGGGTTATGCAATATTGCACGCAGTTTTACTTATTCGTTTGAGACCCACTACTAGCCAACCATTTTTTGCTTACCAGTTGGTAACTAGATATGAGCCTGACATTTCACACTTACGCATATTTGGTTGCGCAGTATATGTGCCTATTGCGCCCCCACAACTCACCAAAATGGGTCCTCAGAGACGATTAAGTATTTATGTTGGATACGAATTTCCAACAATTATCCGCTATTTGGAACCCTTGATAGGCGATCTCTTTACCGCTAGATTTGCGGATTGTCACTTTGATGAGACAGTCTTCCCGTCGTTAGGGGGAGATAGGAAAAAGGATTTTCCAAGGGAACGACAGGAATTGTCGTGGTTTGTTCCCACTCTATCTCATTTTGATCCCTGCACTTCACAAAGTGAAAGTGAAGTGAAAAGAATAATCGATCTTCAGAACGTAGCAGATTCGATGCCTGATACGTTTACTGATATTGCAAAAGTGACGAGATCACATATACCAGCTGCAAATGTGCCTGCAAGGTTAGAAGTCCTCAACAAGGGGCACGGTGCCGCAGATAGAGGCACTGCAACCGCACTTAGTGGAGGTGTGGTTGAGGCCGTGGCTCCCCAAGGAAGAGGGGGAGGTCACTTGGTTCGATTGACACTCACCCAAGGAAGAAAAGGGTGATTAAGGCACAAACCAATCATCAATGTATAGAATCCCTCTCATGAGATTGTCTCTGATTATAGTTATGTCCATGAATTAATACTGGAGGACGCTCCGATGTTAAAAATGATTCCAGAGAACAAAGAAATCTCAGAGGATTATGAGAGTGCGTATGAGTTGATAGAAAGATCTTCCATACACATTGATGATATATACTGTTGCTCAAGGAATCATAGAGCACGATGATATCGAACCACGCTCTGTTGCAAAATGTCAACAAAGAGCAGATTTGCCTAAATAGAATGAAACAATCCAGGCATAATTAGATTCTCTAACAAAGAGACAGGTATTTGGTCTGGTAGTGCTAACCTCACCAAGTGTAAAGCCTGTAGGACATAAATGAGTCTTTGTCAGAAAGTGTAATGAGAAGAATGAAGTCCTGAGGTACAAGGCTCGCCTTGTGGCACAAGGTTTCTCACAACGCCTTGGAATTGACTACGAGGAGACATACTCTCCTGTAATGGACGTTATAACGTTCCGCTTCTTAGTTAGCTTAGTAGTTTCCGAAGGACTGGAAATGCAGCTCATGGATGTGGTTACTACATATCTCTATGGGGATCTAGATTCAGAGATATATATGAAAGTGCCAGATGGTCTTACATTACCCAGGTCAAGTGACTCTAAACCATGGAGTGCGTTTGCAATTAGGTTGAAACGCTCACTTTACGGATTGAAACAATCCAGGCTGATGTGGTATACCCGTCTAAGTGACTACTTGATTGGGAAGAGATATAAGAACGATGAAGTATGCCCCTGCGTATTCATAAAGAAAACAAGTTCCAGATTTGCAATTGTAGCTGCATATGTCGATGATATGAACATAATAGGTATTCTTGATGAAATAAGAGAAACCGCGAGCTACTTGAAATCCGAATTTGAGATGAAGGATCTTGGGAAAACTCGATTCTCTCTAGGCCTTGAACTAGAACACCGAGTTTGTGGAATACTAATCCACCAGTCTGCGTATGTCCAAAAGTCAGGCGATATAACATGGAC
The DNA here is from genome assembly GCA_024704745.1 of Rosa lucieae. Lineage (NCBI taxonomy): Eukaryota > Viridiplantae > Streptophyta > Magnoliopsida > Rosales > Rosaceae > Rosa > Rosa lucieae. The sequence goes on along the minus strand of CM045497.1, from coordinate 21,536,398 downwards.
AAAGTGCATCCTGCTAGTGCTCCCATGATAGGTCGAAGCTTGGATGCAAGGAAAGATCTATTTCGTCCAAAGGAAGATGACGAACAGGTGTTGGGAGATGAAATTCCCTACCTAAGTGCAATAGGTGCATTAATATACCTAGCCTAATGTACTCAACCAGACATTGCATTCTCAGTGAACTTGTTAGCTAGACTTAGCTCAGCGCCAACGCAACGTCATTGGAATGGTATCAAGAACATTTTTCGATACCTAAAAGGAACCATTGACTTGGGACTGTTCTTTCCCTACAGAGAGACAAGAGGGACCGCAGATGGAACTACAATCCCTAAAGGAAATGTTGATGGCGAAAGCGCCACTCACTACACCAAAACGCCAAATAACGTTTTGGTTGGTTTTGCTGATACTGGGTACCTCTCTGACCCACATAAAGATCGTTCCCAAACTGGTTATGTATTTACCATTGGGAACACGGCGATATCTTGGAGATCAACCAAGCAAACTCTTGTGGCTACCTCCTCGAATTAGTTAGAGATCATTGCTCTACATGAGGTAGTTCGTGAGTGTGTATGGTTAAGAGCTATCATCACACATATTCGAGGGACTAGTGGTTTGAGTTCTACCACTGAAGAGCCTACTTGCATTTATGAAGATAATGCAGCTTGCATCGAACAGATGAAGCTAGGATATATCAAGGATAATAATACAAAACACATATCGCCAAAGTTTTTCTATAATCAGCAACAACATGCCCTCCTCAAGATTCAAGTAAATCAAGTAATATATGAGGAGAATGTGGCAGATTTGTTCACCAAATCATTGCCTAAGGCTATATTTGAGAAACATGTGAAAAGCATAGGAATGCGAAAACTTTCCAAGCTCCCCTGATTAATGTTAGCATCAGGGGAAGGTGTAGACGTCAGGGGGAGTCTAACACACATATATCATACTCAAATGTAGAAGGTGCATTGTGCTCTTTTCCTTCGACCAAGGTGTATTTTTTGTCCCACAGGGTTTTTATTGTTACTTGGCAAGGTTTAGTGAGGCAACAACTCATGCACCATTTCGTCTTTGACTTGGCACAAGGGGGAGTGTTAAAGGAAAATAACATTATGTGCCTTCGTCAAAGTATCTGACGAAGAGGAAATCAAGGAATCAGGGATTACCAATCAATCAGCATCAAAGATAGATTAATTAGCATTTAATATCATCATTGTAATCAATATTTCCGTTGTAATTTCTTCCCTATATAAAGGGGTTATGAAATGAAATGAGTACAACAATTCCAATTGTCATTTTACTTTAAAATGAAATGATTAATAATGTCAAAGATGTGTTTTTTTTTTTTTTGAAAGTACTGACAAAGACGTGTTAGTTGAATCTTAGTTATATCTAGGATACTAACAAAGACTTTAGATTTGATTTTAATATCATATACTAGGCTTAACTTAATTATGACGTGAGCATGTATGAAAGCTATCTTTGATCATATAGCTACACTTGCAAGATTCTAATTGTCATTCAGTTAAATGGTTGCACATGTGAGGTACGAAAAAATTACAGCACCTTTTTTTTGAAAGGGCTGGTATAAATAAATTGTGATTCAATGAAAAATTGCGGCTGCCCTCAAGTTTTGATTAATGAAACTGAATAATACAGGGAGAGGTAGAGTCTGAACCCCACATAATAATAAACATCAAGAGAACATTCTGAAATAATATCAAGAGTCTCCACAAAATCTATGTATTCTAACATGCACTAATTAGCAAAAAGTGCACGAATGACTACTCTATTTTCTTTGACATAGCTATGACATACCGAAAAAATAACTCTATCACGAAGAATCTTCATTACAAATAGCACAGCTTTCTGATTATGTTGCTGCCTCTAGAAAATTGCATCCATTTAATCAAGCAAACAGCTCGTTGCCTCACTAGGCCAGACAAGGCAAATTAATTGTGCATACAGGGACCAAACTCATGTGGCCCTACCCAAAAGTAATAGGGACTTGTTGCCGGCATAGAGTCATGTCTTACTAAAAGTAAGTAGCAATAAATAAATAAAAAACATAAAAGTAAAATGGGTCAAGGATCAAAGACCAAGCTCAAAAATCAGCAAGCCTAATCCAAGTTAGAAGACTGCAGATGTAGCACCACCACCATCTCACAAGCACCCAAGCCGTCATGCCACTATCAATAGCTCCACCACTACACCACGTGATCGTTGGTCATCCCTCCATCATCCACATCCTTCAAACCAGGAGCGCCGCCCCTCCCAACCACCCCCCTTCTTCATACTAGCTCCCAACACCCCAAACCCGATCGAAAACCTCCAATCTGATCTACACACATTTTTTAAATTATTTTTAATTAGTCTTAATTATCTATAAACTTTGATGGAAAGAAATAAAATCGACCATTCTCAATTTTTGGAAAATCCTTAATTAGTCTTAATTTTTAAAATTTAATACTAATTTATCATAATTAGTCTTAATTATCCTTGAACTTCAATAGAATGAAATAATATTTTACACTATTAATACACCACATATATCCGATAAAAACAAATCTTTGCAAGGTTTTCTTACCTTATTGATCGATATATGCCCATACTGGCATTATGCCCATATGCACATATTTACGATTCTTTGTTAATATGCTAAATCGAGGTAAAACATTTTTTTATATATATTCACTATGCCAATAATGCCTTCAGATATCTGTCGTCTGATATGTAAATTATCTGTTGTGTATCCAGCTGCTATCTCTTACGGCATTAGACGATAGATATCCTCCGTCGTCTCTTCTCACTCAGACAACAGAAGTTTCGCAAGGCTCTATCGTCTGAACAATCCAACATTGAGGATTTGGGACTTTCTGTGGTTAATAATCATATACAACAATACATTTTGTATTGTTTCTTGCTCTTCCAAGTAACCAAGTTACCACCCACAAATGTGAAGTAGCCCAACGTAGACCTGCGATCTGTAATATTACCTGCCCAGTCCGCGTCTGTGTACCCAGAAACATCCAAGTGACTATGTTTTGAAAAGAGTAATCCCTTCCCTGGAGCAGACTTTAAATACCGCAAAATATGAAATACAGCATCCATATGAGTCTTACTGGGATTATGCATAAACTGACTCACCACACTAACACCATAGGCTAAATCTGGTCTAGTGTGGGACAAATAAATCAACCGGCTAACTAACCTCTGGTATCTTGCTTTATTTGTAGGTACTTGATCCAAGTACTCTGCTAACTGATGGTTTTGCTTAATAGGAGTATCAACAGGTTGACAGTCAAGCATACCTGTTTCTGCCAGCAAGTCGAGAACATACTTCCTCTGACTCAACACAATAAAATCCTTCCCATGAGCAACTTCAATTCCCAAGAAATATTTCAAATTACCCAAATCTTTCATCTCAAATTCTAAAGATAACTGACCTTGTAACCTTTGAATCTCCTCAAAGTCATCACCTGTCACAACCATGTCATCAACATAAATAATCAAGGTAGTCACTTTACCACACCGATGTTTAAGGAACAAGGTGTGATCTGAATTGCTTTGCCGGTAGCCAATTTTCTTCATGAACTTGGTGAACCTGCCAAACCAAGCTCTGGGAGACTGCTTCAAACCATAAAGAGATTTTTTCAATCTGCACACCACCTGCTCTCCAGTAGAAGTACCATATCCAAGAGGCAAATCCATATAAACCTCTTCATGTAAATCACCATGCAAGAATGCATTCTTAACATCAAACTGTTGTAAAGGCCAATCAAGATTAGCAGCTAACGAAAGAAATACCCGAATTGTGTTAATTTTGGCCACTGGTGCAAATGTCTCATCATAATCCACTCCATACTTCTGAGTATAGCCTTTAGCCACTAGTCTTTCCTTGTACCTATCCACCGATCCATCTGAATTGTGTTTCACAGTATACACCCACCGACAACCAACTGTCTTCTTCCCGGATGGTAATGATACTAGCTCCTACGTACAATTCTTCTCAAGAGCATCCATTTTGACTGTCATTGCTTGCATCCACTTCTCATCCCTCATTGCATCCTGCACTTTACTAGGGAGAGACACAGAAGATAATTGATTCACATAGGCTACATACGGTTTAGACAGCCTATGGGTCGACACATAATTAGCAACAGGGTATTTAGCTTTGGCATTTAGAGTAGGTTCATAGTGCTTCGGGGGTTGACCACGGGTGGAACGACTAGGCATAGTTTTGGTGGGAACAATATCTGACACAGAAGAAGGAACACTAGTTGACACAGAAGGAGTATTAGATAAAGAAGGATTATAACATACCTCGGGTGATGATTGAGCAGGCGAGACCACTGAAGGAGAGGGAGAGACAGAAGAACTGTTCAAAACGACATTGGTGACATCAGGAATTTCATCGGAAACAGAATCAGAAACTTCCTCTTCAACCGACCGGTCAGACTGATCCAGTAGACTGGTTAGTAGCTGACTACCCAAATTTTCTTCTCCATTCAGTGGGCTACTGTCCTCTTTTTCAAGTTCCATTCCAAAACACTCCAGCCTTGAGAACTCGGATGCTAGTCTCCCATCTTGCCCACTAAACAAATCTTCATAATAACAAGACTTCTCCCCCTGACGAGGAGTCACAGAAGGAAAAAAATAACATGCATCTTCACTGAACGTAACATCCATGGTGACATAAAACTTCTGGGATTGAGGATGATAACATTTGTAACCTTTCTGATGAGAACCATACCCCATAAACACATACTTAAGGGCTCTAGCATCCAACTTTGACATCTGATTCTTATATAGATGAACATAAGCAATACAACCAAAGACACGAGCAGGAAGAGTATTAGAAGATGGAATAGAAACATAGTTAAACAGGACCTCAAGTGGGACACGACCTTGAAGAGGGGCAGACGGAAGACGATTGATTAGATGAGAAGCACACAATACGACCTCTCCCCAAAGATACTTAGGCATGTTAGCACTAAGTAGAAGAGACCGAACCATGTCCAGAAGATGACGATTTTTCCGTTCAGACACCCCATTTTGCTCAGGTGTCTGTGGGCATGAAGTTTGATGTATGATGCCATGGTGTTGGAAATATTCATGAAAAGACCGATTGACAAACTCACCCCCATTATCAGAACGAAAGACCTTAACATGAGCATCATATTGAGTACGAACAAGCTTATGGAATGCTGTAAAAGCAGAGAAAACAGAATCTTTGGACTTAAGTAAAACCACCCAGGATAATCGAGTAAAGTCATCAATGAATAACACAAAATATCGCATTCCAGAAAGGGTAGAATGTTTAGAAGGACCCCATACATCTGAATGAATTAACTCAAAAGGCACAGTACTAGAATGAAAACTAGAAGGATAACTAGATCTATGACTCTTAGCCAAAGCACAAGTTTCACAATGCAGGCTAGACTCACTAACTCCCAGAAACAATGAAGGCATGGACTTCTTCATAACTCCAAAAGATGGATGACCCAAACGCCTATGCCACAACCATAGCTCACTTAATCTGTCAGAATTCAATGTTATGGCTAAAGGTTGTTCCGGTGCTTGTGTTGGCTCTACGTACATGCAATCCAAGTGAAACAGTCTCCCCCTCAGGTCTCCTTTGCCCATGATCACCCTGGTGCACAGATTCTGAAAAATAACATACATTGGATAAAAAGTTATAGAGCATTTATTTTGTGACCCCAACTGGGATACAGACAAAAGATGATGAGACAATGAGGGTACATAAAGCACATCATGCAATACAATGGATGGTGTAACCTAAATAGACCCAATACCTAAGACTGGAAAAGACGCACCATTCGCATTAGAAACATGGGATATAGAAGGGGATGACATAGACATAAAGAAGGACTTATCATAGGTCATATGGTTAGACGCACCAGAATCAATTATCCATGTATCACTACCAGTAAAGTCAGAAACATGTAAAGCAACACCAATTTTACCTCGAGTTCCCTTAGTCAAGGAAACATTACCCTGTGAGGGATCTTGCCCTGCAATGCCGTAGAAGTCAGGTTCTGGCACCAATTGGACTGCCACTTTGCCTCTTTGACCACCACCACGTCCTTCACGTCCTCTAGTATTATTACCTCCTTTCCAGCCAGAGTTGTTGTAATTAAACCTTCGCAGCTTAGGACATTGATTCTTGAAATGGCCAACTTCCTTGCAATAGTTGCAAGCCATTTGATTATAATTCTGGTTCTGCTGATATCCCTAATTCCGTGGCTGATACGGACTCTGAGATGGAACTAGGGTAGAATTCCCAATCTGAGGTTGAGGTGGAGGTGGAGGTGTAGCATGGATTGCTAAACCAGAAATTTCAGTATGAAGGTTCTAAGCTGCAGCCTTATTACCTTCATCTCTTCGGATATAGGCAAAAGCTTGTTCCAATGTAGGTGGAGTTGCAAGACGCAATAACTCATTCTTTGCCCCTTCAAAGTGAGGGTCCAGGCCAGCAAGAAAAATATGGACACGCATCTTGTCCTGCTCAGTCCGATAGGAATTAATATCAACTTCACAAGTCATAGGATTAGGGTTTCTCTGATCAAGCTCCTGCCAAATTGTCTTCAAATTCGCATAAAAGGTTGCAACAGGCTGTCCACTTTGAGTTATTTTGAAAGCTTTGACATTCAATTCATGAACATAAGCAAAGTCACTCCCATCATAATATGTAGCAGCAACAGAATCCCAAATTGCTTTGGGAGAATCATAGTTAGCAAATAATCTCATTACGTCTGGAGTCATAGCCTTGAGAAGAATTCCCATCACATTAGTATTTGCCGTATCCCATTCATTGGCTTTTGGTCCTGTAGCAGGTCTTGCTGCACTACCGGTAACATAACTCCACTTTCCAATCCCCTGAATATGGATCTTCATAAGCCTCTGCCATAACTGATAATTGGTGCCATCGAGCTTTACACCAAAACTTGAATTATCTGTCACATTTTGAACAATCACAACCTCACGGGCCACAGAGTTCACCCCTCTATTCTGAGATCCTCCAGTCTTCCCGTCGGTAAGAGTCAAATCCACCATCTTTTTTTTTTTTCAGACCCTACAGATTGTAACAAAAAGAATACCAAAGAACCAGGATGGATATGGACGAACACAAGAACAAAAAAAGGATGAACTGATGGACAAAGGATGAAATCAACTTGTAGAAGCAAAAGAACCAATTCATGACTTGTAGAAGCAAAAGAACCAATTCGACAAGAAGAACCAAGGCAAGAGAATCAACCGACCAAAAGAACTAATTCAACCAAATCAAAAAGGACTGAATCAAAAGAACCCTATATTCGCAGCGAAAAGAACAAACCGAATCCGAATGGATCTCGGCTCTGATACCAAGTCAAACAGAACAAAGGAATAAGAGATTGAAAATTTTCTGATACGATTTACCTTCTCCAAGAACGGAGTATATATACAAGATACTTCAAGACCTATTAGGAAACTAATTACAACAGAATAATCCTAATAAAACACAAAATTCACAATCCTAATTACATGGCATGACTCACGCCAACAGTAACAAGGCAATCCAAATCCTAGTACCAAATCGAATTTTCAGCAATTCAACTTCTCAATTTATACCTACAAAACACCCAAATCGAATTGAAGAACAAACCCCATCCCCAAATTCATAAACCCAAATTCACCAAAAATTCATTATAAGTGCAATTGACATGAAATCAGTGTTGAAACAACCATTAGAAATGCATAATTCAATATACATAAGAACCAGAGGTTAAATGATTCAAATAAGAGTTCAAATCCCAACAGATAATCAGAAGATACATACAAAATGCTGTAATTTTCCCAAATGCAGACCAAATTTGGAAAAATCACCAAAAAAATCACTTTGCTTCAGAATAAGATGAACTTTCCAGATCTTTTGTTAACTAACAGAACATAAACATGTCAAAATTTTAGGATATTTGAAGATCAGTAAGTAAGGTAAAACAAATACCAAAAAGAGCTATGCTGTAGGGCAGTTTCTGCAGAATTCCAACTAATTGTTTTTTCTTCAAGAAGGAGCTAAGGATTCAAACTTATCTTTCTTCGGGAAGATATCACATTTCCATGACTTCTTGGATCAACTTAATCGAATTGAAAAACTAATTATACTAGAGTGTAGATCACGACAAGAGGATCGATTTTCATACCACATGCAGCTCTATTGGTGACCCGAGTCGCTGCAATTTGCAAAACTCGCCGGAGAAAACTCAAAGTTTCTGGTCTTCGATTCTCCTCCTTCGTTCAATGCATGGACGATCTAAGGCCACAAGGTTGTCAGCACTGATGAGAGGAAGCTATCGCAGATGGTCCGCCACGGAGAGGTGGCCGGAGGACTGATTTACTATAGGACCCAGTCGCAGGTCGTCGGGTTTGCTATCCAGGTCAGTTGGAGAGAAGACCGACATGCAAGAATAGGAGCGTGCAGCCATCATTTGTGAAGAGGAGCGTGCTAGAGTCAACTAGGGAGATGATGGTGGAGAAGAGGTGAGGTGCTGGGTTTACAGCGAGAGACCAAATAGTGTGTGCTGGCGGTGAGAGTAGTTCACGACGATTCTGAGCTCAAAGATGAAGAAGAATCTGTGAGAGTTTTGCACCTGTGTAGAAGGTGGAGAATGTATAGAATCATCTATGGAGTTAGGCTGCGAAGAGATGGACGGGGATGGTGGAGCTTAGGCCAAACGACGTCAGATTATCCCCTAAAGTGGGTTTTTTTTATTCTGATTTTTTTTGTCTTGAAATCACTGTTTTACACCTTACAGTAGGCCCCCAACGTAAGATTTAACGTCCAATTTGGATGGACGTCCAAAAATTGGACACGGCTGATGAATTTGAAGAGTACAAGGGTGTTACTAGGCCTCATCAACGGGCTGGACCAGGTCGACCCCCACCCATTGGTAGCGGGCTTGGGCTGAACCGGGCCGGGCCTTACTCCATTTTTAAATAGTAGCGGGCCGGGCCGGGCCGGGCTTTATTGTAAATTAAAGGATCCAAGCCCATCCATTTAATGCGGGCCTCGAGGACTTTTTTGGGCAGGGTCGGGCTAAGCCTTGCTGGCTTTTTTGGGGCAGGCCTTGCGGGCTTTATTTACAAATAAATCTTTAAAGATAATATTTTTTATAAACTTATATTTATATATCATACACTACAAAGAGAAACCTCTATCAACTTAAATAAAATGGAAAAACCGACCGTTGGATGAGATTATTATAATAAATTATGAGTGTGGTAAAAAATTTATCCAATTTCACCATATTTTTGAATCCGATCGAATTGGTCAACCGTTGTTACTTGTATGTTTTCTTGGTTGACCGATGGCATGACGACCGCGAAACGTGCTTATTTTTTCACATCATGTCTGTAAATATTCCATCGATAGATGTGCGTGGACATAAGATAAAATTTTCAATTTTAATTGCAAAGATGTTGGCCTATATCAATTTGCCTCCTAAAGTCGTATGACTTGTATATTGCATTTAAATTGTTGAGGTTCATTCTAAAGCAACCATGAAGTGGAAAATGAATTTAGAGAAATCAACCGCTCGATTGAAAGATTGTAATGTTTTATGGTGATTGTAAAAAATTCAGCTAATTTGATTCTCGTTTCGAATTCGATCAATTAGGTCAAATTTAGTTACTCTTATAAACCTATATCTATATATCATACACTCCAAAGAGCAACCCCTATCAATTCAAAGAAAATAGAAAAATGGACCATTGGATGATATTATTACAATAAATTATGAGTGTGGCAAAAAATTTAGCCAATTTCACCATTTTTTCGAATCCGATCGAATTGGTCAACCGATATGTAGAATATATATATGCACTAATGCACATATTCTATATAGAAGTATAAGAACTTCCACACACACACACACACACATATATATAGATACATATATCTATATCTATATATATATATATATGTATCTATATATTTATATATTTATATATGTGTGTGTATGTGTTTATATATATATAGATAGATATATATATATATATATATCTATCTATATATATATAAACACATACACACACACACATATATATAGATACATATATCTATATCTATATATATATATATATAGATATATATAAACACACACACACACACATACATATATATATATATATATATATATATAAACACACACACACAAATATAAATCTATATGTGTGTGTGTGTATATATTTATAAACACACACACAAATATCTACATATATATATATATATATATAATATTTTACGGGCTTTTAATGGCCGTGCCTAGCGGGCTTTTATGGGCCGGGCTTAGCGGGCCTTTGGAGGGCCGGGCCGGGCCGGGTTTTTACGGGTTTTTGGCGGGCCGGCCCACTACCCACCGAGGCGGGCTTTTTAACGGGCCGGGCCGGACTTTTAGCCCTCAGGGCCGGCGGGCCTCCATCGGCCCACTTGATCCGCAGGCTTTTTGATGAGGCCTAGGTGTTACTGATTAAATTGAAACTAAAGAGACTAACATGATGACGACCCAAAACCTCAGGGGGGTAAACTGAAATTAGTCCCTTTTTTTTTATAGGGATTTCAGACAACAGATTTTGTTGTAACTGTTATCTGAAAGGATGGATAAGTGTTGTTGTGCCAAAAATTTATTTTGGTCAGACTGGGGGAAATTATTTTTCCGTCTACTCAGACAATATATAAATGTTGTCCTAATTTTCAACCTTTAATGAGAATTTATCAGTTTTTTCAAACGACAGTTATTTGTTGTCTGAATTTTTCAACTTACAAAAAAGATGAAAAAACAGAAATAGTATGGATTCTCATGTTATTCAGACAACATAATTAATTTATATATTTTCTAAAGAAGTTTAAAAAATTCAAACAATAGAAAACAAGAATTCTGTAGTCTGAAGTGTGTCGTCTAAAGGCATTATTGGCATAGTGATTTATCATTCATCTCACATCTCAAAATCTATTCTACATGATTTAAGGGTCTTTCAATTTCTGCTTTAGTATAAGAAATATCATACTTAAATTTTCTTAGAGTGTAGTTACAAGTTTTTAATTTATTGAAAGACTAAAATACCCCAATATAAAATTACAATAAAGGAACATATCTTAATAAAAAATTGCAGTTTGTTTTTCAGATTACACCCTACAAAACATGTAGATAAACTTCATTCTTAATGTTTTCATTCATCGTTAAACCCTAACGCTTTCTTTCTTAGCATTCATCTTCTTCAATCATTTTCATGTTATGTTAATAACTTTTATACCTCAAAATATATCATATTAACGCTACTTGGAGCCTAAAAATGAGCTAATCGTGTTTTTTTCTTCATGTTTCTTCATTTATGATCGTAGAACTGAAAATTACACATGGGCGTTGTCCCTTCACTATCACTCTCACTCTGAAATTAATCACTTGATGTCGAATTGACCCATCATTTTCATTTATTACTGCTTTGGAATCAGTGCCATGCAAACCATGCTGTTTTTGGTATGTATATTGATCCTCGTTATGGGTTTATGTGGGGTTTGGTTATAGCTTACGATGGCAACCGTTATACAGGTTCTTGTTCTCTTTTTAACTGCTTCCTTAAATCTCAAAGGTTTGCCTCCTTTTGTTGTGCTTTGCTTAGTTATCTGTGGCTACTTTGGGTTTTGTTGATAAAGATGTTTGTTTGAACGTTGGAACTAAATTCTTGATTCAGAGTGGTGCCCACTAACTAATATTTAAGGAATGTGGGTTTCTTTAATGCTGAGTCAAGATGCAAATTAGCTCTGCTAGAAAATGTTCATGAAAGCCATGAAGAACGTTTAATATAATGCCTCTATGAATGAGTATACAACTGGAGGTTGTTGATAATATTGAAGGAAAATTGATTTCTTTAATTATGAGTAGTTATGGAAATTAGCTCTGCAAGGAAATGAGTATGAATGGTGTTTGATATAATGCCTATATGAATGAGGATACAGCTGGAGGTTGTTGCTAATATTGAAGGAAAGTGTGCTTTGCTTAGTTATCTATGGTACTTTGTGTTTTGTTGATAAAGATGTTTACTTGAAAGTTGGAACCAAATTCTTGATTGAGAGTGCTGCCCACTTACTAATATTAAAGGAAAGTAGGTTTTTTTAATTCTCTGTCGAGATGGAAATTAGCTTTTTTAGAAAATGTGCATGAAGGTGTTTGATATAATGCCTCTATGAATGAGTATACAACTGGAGGTTGTTTTTTTTTTTTTTAAGAAATACAACTGGAGGTTGTTGTTTGCTCTTAGTTTGAGTTTTTTAGATGCCTAGTCGGATATTTCAATGAAATAGTGTTGGACAGTTTAAGTTTTAACTTTCTACACTTTTTCCAATACCTGAGAAAATGTATTAAGTGAAAATTAGCTTTGCTAGGTAAAGAGAACAAGAACCTGCATAGTTTTTGGGTGTTGTAGTAAGCTATATTGGAAAAGGGTATTTTAGATACTGCAAATGGATAAACAAAGTAAACTAAGAATTAAAATATATATATATATATATATATATAAGAGAATATAGGGTGACCAAATAGTTAGTATTGTGGCAATAGCCACATAATTACTTCTTATTCATACTAAAGAAGGCTGGCTATAGATAGAATTATGATTACAGTGAAATTAAAATACATAAAAAAGAAAATAAGGATGTGTCTGCTAGGGTTTCCTAGCCGTCAACATCTTTTTCATCTAAGAGGCAGTGACGGCTTCTGTCTCTATCCATCTCCTCTATTGTGATATCCATCTTCGGCCATCACTTCCATTCCTTGCTTTGGTTCTCCTATCATCAACAGAAAATCCTCTATTGAGCAAGACAACATCTTAGGCTCCCAAAATACTGCTTTCAAGCCTTCAATTGCTACAACAACAATGTTTTGGTCTGAATTCTATGTATTTGGTGTCGATGAAGTCATGCAATGGATGGATTAAGAACGATCATCCCCAAAACGAGGCTCCTCTTGTTAATCTGATTCTGATTAGATTTGGTGATTGGTGTCACTGTTTGGGCTGTGCTACTAGGAGTATGCTCTATGATCAAAGGCAGCACGTTGGCACTCTCAACAGTTGTGTGTGGCCTTCGATTGCGGTCAAGCTTGCCTAAATCCAAAAAGTTACCTGCTGATGAATTCTTGAGCATGTTGTACTCAAGAAAACCTTCTAGCCCTAGCTTGAAGGCAAGGAGAATATATAGTTTCTTTTATGTTTCTATGCCTATAAACTATGTATTAGATTATGTCATAGTTATAGGCCCGCTTTAGATAAATGAGCAAGAAATTCGAATACAGTTGATCTGTTCCTATATACCACTGTGATCTACACCACAAATCCTTGTTCTGTCCATTGGGAGGCAGCGAGAGGGTGTGTAATGGCCTTCTTGACATGAGTTTTATCAATGAAATTATTATTTATTCAAAAAAAATATTTGTTTTGAAAGATGTGTTATTTATTTATTTGGCAAAAGATTGTGTTATTCCTAGAGGATGACTGAAAATGAGTTTAATTTGATAGTTAATAAAATTTGACCCTCCTAAGTAAGGGTGGCGTGGGGTGGATCTGGATCTACAATCTTATTATGTTTCCTAGTGGAGGTGGAGGCGACAACGGCAACGGCAACGACATTGAGGGGTCAATTGAGATGAGGTGCGTTTGGGGACTTGGTTTGGGTCTCTTGCCCACATTTGTCGACGACTATGGTGGCGACGTCGAGGGGAGCTGGTGGTGTTCCTCATGGCGGTTGCGGTGGCAGTTGTGATGCTTTTGATGGATCTACACAGTGAGTTTAAGCTTGAAGTAAGGCTGGGCCGCAGTTTTGGGCCTTGGCTTAAGGCAGCCCTTATGAGCCATTGAGTTGTGTCCTACTTCATTTAGTTTAGTTTTTTTTTTTCTAATAAATTTCTGATTTATGTATGGAGTTATGCTTGTTAGTTAGTTACTTTCTTAAAGAGTGTTAATGAATGTAAGTACTTTGCCTATTTGCTATTCGCTTAGCTTATAGCAGTATGTCAATAAAGTCATCAAACTTCAACTGAGGACTGTCATCTGATTCACAAAATTTTTGTTGTTACCTAGCTTGATGTCTCTTAGGCATTCAGACAACAGTTTAACCCGTCATCTATATTTCACTCAAACGATAGAGGTCTCTCCCAATAATTTGTTGTCTGATTATGTCCAAATATGTCGAAACTATAACTTTCTGTGGTTACAGATGTAACAAAACGACAATTATATGTTGTTATAAAGGTTTATGGACAAAATCTTTTCACAAAAATTCCATTGTTTGTCTTTCATTAAGACGATAGAAATCTGTTGTCTGAAAATATCCAAATATGCCAAAATATTGACTTTATATGTTTACATGTATAATCAAACGACAGTTATATGTTGATGTAAAGGAGCTTGAACAACATATATACATAAAGTTCTATTGTTTGTTTTCAATTAAAATGATAGAAATCTATCGCCTGAGTATATAGATGTTTGAACTTTCTTGGGTCTTTCTGTTTTGTGACTCAATTATGAACAACATATATTCTTAAATTTATATTGTTTCTTTTTTATTAAAACGACATAAATATGTCGTTTAAATATATAAAGGTTTGAACTTTCTTAAGTCTTTCTATTGTGTGATTCAATTAGAAACCACAATTATATGTCAGTATATAAGACTATAAGCAACCATCCTTTGCATAAATTTTGTTGTTTGATGTTGGTTTGGATGTCACTTTATTTGGTTCTCATGTCTTAGCAAGAGTTTGGCCTCACACACTGTTTTGCCAAATGACCTATCTCCCTGCACTTATGGCAAGTTAAGGGCGCAACCTGCCTAATAGGTATAACCCTAATAGGTTCAGCGGCTACTCCAACAAAAGCCTACTGAAAAGTCCTCTGCCTCTTCTAGGACCCACCTCGATGACCCATCGATGCTCTCAGCAACTGCCTTCCCCTTTCCCTAGAAATCTCTCGAAGACAACATTTCACTCACATGTATCCTAGCCGCCTGCTAGTGAGCCACAACACTAGCAAATATGAGTTCCTTCGTAGGAAGCTGAAGGGTGGTCAAAATCTCCCTGATCTCATGCTTCAATCCCCGCAGAAACTTCTTAGCCAACGACACTGCAACCATTTACGGAACAAACCTGTACAATTGGGAGAATCGTGCCTTATAGTCTCTGATGCTCAAATATCCTTGAGTTAGAGCAATGAAATCATATCCAACTGTTCCCTCACTGCAGCCAGAAAGTACATGTCCTTGAAGAGTTCCATAAAACCCTCCCACGTCAAGGTGGACATATCTACAGCCCTCTGCGTACCGCTCCACCACACTCAATGTAGTACCCCAGAAATTCGTTATTATTTTCCTAGGATTTTTCAAAATTTAATTTTGTGGTTGTTGATATGATAATGTGGTTCGTGGATGGAGCGGAAGTGTTTAGGATAATTTTTTATTCGAAGAATATGGTTTTAGGGGGGTGCAAAGGTTGACTTTTTATACCTTGGGTTTCTCAAAAAACTTCCTTCACAAAAGTCATAAAGCGTGTTGATACGAGTTCGTGGACATGTGGAATGTGGTAATCGGAGTTCATATGAGAAAGTTATAAGCGATAGAAAATTTGGGAAAATTCTATAAATAGGAAAATTTCTGAGATTTTTTCATAAAACCTCATAATTTCCTTTTCTCATTTTCCTCCCCAAATTTCTCTCTGTTCTCTCTCCTCAGTCCCCGAACGACCCGACCCAAACCCGGTGACCCGACCCACGTTTTCTGGCCGTTTCCGACGTCCACTGGTGATGAGACCAACGCAGACGTGGTCGCGGCCATCTCGCCATCCTCCCTCTGGTGCTCGACGGCAACGGCAAGCAACAAAACGTGGAGATCGGAGCAGCTATAGTCAACGCAATCGGATCCGACCGAATTTTCCCAGTTTCCGGAGACTCCTCGGCTGATCCCTCTCGATTTTGGAATCTCCTCCACCTCTTGATCATCCGCATACCTGCCTTGAAGGACGATTTTGTGTGTAGAGTGAAAGATCAAGGTTTGAAGATCAGCGGTGTACAACAAATCTGGAGCTTGATCAGACGGTAGAGATTGATCGATCTTGCAAGCGTGATCTAGGACGATCTATACCAATCTAGGCTTAGCTCCAGGTATGAAAGTTGCTCAACTCTTCATGATGAATATTTCTGGATGGCTTGATAGTTGTGATTTTTAGTTGGTCAGGCGGCGGTGCACCACCTAATGTGGCGGTGCTTTGGCGGCATTTCGGCCATGTAAGGGACAGTTTCTGGTTTTATATATCATCTGCTCGTCGATATGAGCGTTTTGATATATACTGCGTAATTTTTGGAGATCATATGGTTATGTTGTGATTTTTAAGGTTTAGGACCATTCGATTATTTGATCTGTGAGGATTTGAGCATTCGATCAACTTGTGGTTTTGACATATCAATCGTAGAAGTATTCAGGAGACATTGGGTGGTCTCGGATGTGGTTTTTCCTTGATTGGTGAACTTTTGGGGATTTTAGTGCAAAACGGGGGTTTCGGACTTAAATCGCTTGTAATTTGTTACAAAGTTGAGACCGTATGTTATTAGGTACTTGATGAAGTATTCTTGGACATATATTTTGTGGTTGTGCTACTTTGTTCTTTATAGAAGACGCAGCGGGAATTTCGAGGTGAATAATCACACAATGTTCATTTACGAACGGGTTTACCTTATCGTGTTGAGAGTTATTTAGTTAACTGCAAACTAAGCTGATATTAGTAGCATTCCTAAGTGAATGTCTACATAAATATATATATATATATATCTATATATATATATATATATTCACGTGAAATATATATGTGTTGGTGGTCTTATTGAGGTACTCAATTCATGATTATGCTTCTGTTATATATCAAGATGAAGACTACTTTTTTAGGCTTCGAGAACATGGGTGAAGCTGTTTAATGTGGTCTTTTGGGACGACATAGTTGGAAAACTTATAATATCTATTTTAAGTTCATTTGTGAGGAAATTGTAGTAATTTACTAACCCTTTATAATAAATGAAACTATGGTATTGTGAATTCTATAAAATCTTAGTTCTATTTACAATTATTAGAGCTTTGATTATATTAATTCAATTCTTTATAGTGTTTGCTATTACTTTTCAATAAGTACGGTAAGTAGCAAATGTTGTAAGTATATATATTGATGGTCAGTAGCAAATGTTGTAAGTACACTGATAGTCAGTAGCAATATCTATAAATAGACTTATCCAATTAAAATGTCAATTACTAAATGTGAATATCAATGACAACAAGTATACAGATTCTTAGATGCAACGCCAATAAGTATATTGACTTTTAGTAGTAATGTTGCAAATATACTAACCCTCAGTGGTATTACATATTTGTTGTTGAATATGATAGTACAAGCTTCCAGGGCTCACTCAACAATTCATCTTCTTCATTTTCATTGGTTGCTATTTAACATTAATTTATAGAGGTCTATATTTGGTAGCAGATATAGTTTAATATTACTACTGACAGTCAATAGCAATCTCGTAATTTATCACAACTTGAATGTTTATTTAGAATTTGAATTTCTTTCCGTAGTTTTAAGGTGACCGCACGGATTTCCAGTATTTGCATCATGTTCATGGTAATTTAATTGACTAACTTAACCTTAATGGTAAAAACCTCAAGGCTAGCTTGGAATTGCACACTACAATATGAAAATTAATTCAACAAAACAATAAAACTGGGAATCCACCACAATAAACAGAAGCAATAGATCTCTGCAGCACATTCATATTCAAAGCTTCTTAGTTAACGAGATAACCAGGTTGATGAACTGGCACTTCTCCTTTTCCATGTGATCAAGAACATCTTCTTCAAACCTGCGAAACAAATCGTCCATGGCTTCCTCTCTGAATTGGCTGGCCAGAATAGGCTCTCCCACAGCTCTTATGTCAGTGGACAGTATGGCTGCCCTCGCATTCTTGTCAAAGCCACAGTTTGCTTGTTTTATATAAGAGTCCCAGTCATTTCTGAAAACTTCAAGGTTTTGCAGGGTAAAAGAACCTTCAGCCTCGATAACCTCTTTCACCTCATCCGTTGTTGGTGCGTAGTATGGCAAATTGAATGTGTCCAATTTTTCCTCTTCAATCAAACCCTGAAAAATTCATCATAGTATGTTAGTAAGAGAAAGATTATCGTTCCCAAAATGAAGAAATCTAATGCCTGGCACATGCATACATCTAAAACCATGTCATGGAGTTTTAATCCGACAAATTCCCAAATGCAGAGGGGATCTTTGCTATTTATGCTGCCCATTGTTGTGAGGACCATACTACCTCCCGGGACTAGCTCTTGTGCCCGAGACCTCAGAAAGACTCTGAAGTCCCTTTTGAATTGCTCAAAGTATTCATTGAACACAGCGGGTGAGCTTGTCTTGGCTATATATATGTTTCCCTTGTTCAGTCCCTCTCCTCCTTTCGTCACCAAACCTTTTGGGACCTGCGCATAGAGATCATGTTGAATTTCCATTAGTCAATCATTGAGGCATATATTAGCAAAATAGATTAGTTTGAACTAGGATTTATTTTTTAAAAAAATAAAGAAGGAAAAAAAAAAAAAAACAAGAAGAAGAACAAAACCGACGTACAAAGTACAAACGACAGTCAAGAGTATTTACCTCAGAGATCCACATGAGAGCACAAGAAGAATGAACAAAGTGGAGAGAGTTCAGGAAAGAGTCTCCCATAAAAGGAACCAGGCATTGCTGCAATGAAACAAGGACCCGACTTGTTCTCATGTTCTTCATCGAGCTTGTTATAGAAGCCAGGCAGTGACCTAAACACCGTGTTGAAATCGTTCCGGGGAAGGTCATTCAAGAATGCTTGGAGGGATGGCGGGGGAAGGTTGTGCTTCCGAAACGTGTTCTGGATGTTGGCTATGATGTTTGATATTACCAGTAGGGTATTGGGTCCCGAAGAGCATCCCAAGTCCGCTATTTTCAGGCACTCCGGGAAGAGAGTGCTACAGAGCTCCTCTATGCTTGCATCCACTATAGGCTTCACCGTCGAAATCACAGCTCTCTAAAACAAATTGAAACGGCTAGGACCATGTTAATCTTTTTCATAAAGAAAATAAAATTCAGAGAGAGAGAGAGAGAGTAACTTGAAGAAGTGAGTGGTTTGCGTAGCTTAATTTGCCGTCTCCGCCATTCATGTGAAGAACTTGCTCTACCTCCATTATCTCTTAAACTCTTATGTTTTTGATTGGTTTTCTCTTTCTGTTTTGGTCCATATTTCTACTAGAACACTAGCATATTTATAGCGGGAGAATATGCATGCTAACATAAAACAGCTTAGCTCAACTCGTAGGACCTGATCCATGTTTTCAACACTTTATTAATATTTCATAAATAATTTATGTTTTTCTTTTGTTGGGAAGCCGAAATTATGTTTTTCACGTGTAATAAGAACAATTTGCTAAGCTATCACATTAGCTTGATTGATTTTACTAATTTCGACCTTACACGTACGTCGAACTTGAAATAGAACACAATCTAAAGTCAAGGACAATTTATTCAGAAGCTATCACATCTTCTTGAAGTCCTTTAATAGGGAATTTTTTGTTTAAACTTTCGTATCAATATAACTAGAAAATTGGCCCGTGCTTTGCCACGGGTTTTGTTCTTGTAAAGAAATTAGAATGATCAAATAAAGGGAGGCTATGGACTGGAGATCATGGCTGTGTGCATAGCAAACAAAGTCCATATCAATTCAAAGCCCATACACCGAATAACAAAACTATCAAAAGATTGCAGCCTGTAATTAATAAACAATTGAAGGTCAAAAACGTCTTTTCATATATATGGTAGACGTGTAATTGTGGTAGAAGACCATGGGTAAAATCGTTATTTTACTGTTACATGAACAGTGTGAATAGTAAACTCATCTTCCATATATAGTATAATTAGAAAATTTACTGTATCTAATAAATTAGGAGTGAAAAGTAAATCAAGGGGATGGAGGGTTTTGATTCCTCCATCTTTTTGTCACCAAAAATTCCTAACCTTATTGGCTTTGGTTGTTTGCTGTATATATGATGGATTGTGCTATTCAACAAGGTTTATAACTTGATAAAGCTGTTAATATAGAGAGATATTCTCTGCCGGTGGTAAAGTTCTTTAATTCTTACAGCGACGGGAATTTTTCACCGTGGGATGGCTACAGATTGAGGAGGACTATGCAAGTACTCTAATTGTCGACATTAGACTACTTTATGTTTATGGTTCTTAACGTGTTAATGGTTTAATATCAAACTGAACTATTAAAATTCATGTTCTTATCATGGTGACCCTATACATAATCAAACTAATAAACCTCATACCAAATTCTTATAATTTCCTGTCGTCTGCAATTTTTTCCCTTTAGTCCGATCCAAGAATTTATTTACTACTCTAGTCATAATCACTGGCGGACCTAGTATGTGGCAACTGGGGCTTGTGCCATCACTAGCCTTTCTCCCTAATGCAATTAATAGGTATTAGCACACAAAAGTTTCCACAATTATTGACTTTTAAGCCCCATCCCCACCCCCCGCGTCTAGTCCGAGCCAAGAAAAGTTTTCAAATTTATTGACTTTTAAGCCCCCCACCCCCCTCGCGTCTAGGCCTCTAAGGCCAATAACGCGACGACGAAAATTAGTAGTGTAGTTGTCATAAAAACAAAAAAATTAAAACAAAATTAATAGTGTAGCACTCCACGCCAAACTGATCAGCACCAGAAACCAAATTAGAACCCGACATATAGCATAAACACGTCCGTTCGATCTGCTGAGTTGACTTGTTCTAGTCATCGAATGCAAGGCACTGATGCGCGCTACTTGATTATTTGAAACCTACGTAATTGAATAAATAAACAAACAGTAGCAATATACGTAATAAACTCAACGAAAAACAACAATAATATGTTAATTAAAGCCCTCTTTTTCTTTAGCTGAAAGTTTGAAACGAAAAACTTTTCAAGACAGATATATTGAGTTCCAGACTCTTCACGTAATTCATTTATTAACAGACAAAAATGGGATAAGTAGGGCACTAGTAAATGTACGTACTTCGTACTGATTATTGGTCCCATGGAAATGTACATGCAGCATCACCTTTTTTTCATTTTAATTTCTGAACACACATATGCACATGCATGCAGCTTTTTGAAGACTTTAATTTGTTGTTTTGGGGTCTTTTCAACCTTATTTTCGTGGTGTGATTTTTGTTAATTAGCTGATCATGAATTATAAATTGATTGAAATGATTAATAATGTCAAAGACGCTTTTTTTTTTTTTTTTCCGAAAGTAATGACAAAAACGTGTTAGTTGAATCTAAGTTATACCTAGGATACTAACAAAGACTTTAGATTTGATTTTAATATCATATACTAGGCTTAACTTAATTATGACATGAGCATGTATGAAACTCCTTACGTAAGTTGTCTTTTGATGATATAGCTACACTTGCAAGATTCTAATTGTCATTTAGCTAAATTAATGGTTTCACACGTGAGGTACGAAAAAATTGCAGCACTTTTTTTTTTTAATTTTACTTTATTATTATTATTATTTAAAAGAAGCCGGTGCGGTTGCACTCAAATGTTGATTAATGAAGCTGCATAATATAGGGGGAATGTAGAGCCTTCTAAACCCCAGATTACAATAAACATCAAGAGAACATCGTGAAATAATATTAAGAGTCTCCACAAAATCAATATAATCTAATATGCACCAATTAGCAAAGAGTGCACGATTAGCTACTCCATTTGCTTTGACATAGCGATGACATACCATAAAGATCACTCTATCACGAAGAAGCATCATTACAAATAGCACAGTTTTCCCACTGTTGCTGAACGAAAATGAATCTAGCGACAGTCCGTTTCATCCTATCAATAGGAGGTTGTGTCCATTTAAAAAAAAAAAGATTGGTTTTATTTATAGATTAGCATTTACAAGTTAATGTACGTTTTAATTTCAGTTTACTTGACATTTAGTTCATAAATACAATGTAAGAACAGTGCTAGATTTTCCAAGTGTATTCATCCACCGACAATCAATGTTCACTATCGGGTCAACCATTATCAAAACGAGTGATACAGTGATGTTGGTTTTGTATCTATATTGTTTGTAACTTTCATAAATGGAGCCTCGTCTAAATATGATAGAGGAAGGAGAAATTTACCTCCAAAAGTTTTCGGCAAAAATTTTCTATTATGCTTTCTCCCTTAAGGTAGGGTCTAAATTATGCTCTATAATGGAGGCCCTTCATAATTATGCTATTTTTTAGACCAATGATTGATCTAAATTATGCTATTTTTTAGACCAATGATTGATCTTCTAGATACTCTATAATGGAGGCCCTTCTTTTGGTGTCTAAAGGCTTCACCAAAATTTGAATTGCTATATATGTCATTTGAATAAAATAAATTTAATTCATATATACAGCATCTAAAATGTCATTATGGTAAAATACCAAAATCAAATAAACAAAATTAGAAAAAAAAATCGCATCAAAGAGTGGGTGAAAAACATAATTCAATCCAAAAATTTCATAGGCAGTTTCCTAACTTTTGTTCTTTTTAGTTACTGAAATTGAGATCAAAACACATCATGTTCCGGGTTATTACTCTGGCCATCGCACAAGTATAACACTAGGTACTATAAAGTCAAGCTCTAAAAAAATTCACCAAATTTTGAACAATCCTGATTACCCTTATTGAGTTAAGTCAAACAAATAAATATATAGTTAGAAGCAAAAGAAATAACGCAAACAAATACATAAAATAGCAAATTACCAAACTACAAACCCAGCCAACTATTTACCATGCTCAGTGGCCCATTAATCGATTCCCATGCAGATTGCCTAGATAGCCCTTGCAGTCAACTAAATCATGCGGGGTATTTTCTTTTTGTTTAAGGAAAACTGAATTGGGAGAGAATTGAATCATACTTTCATTGATAATAGGGCCTCTTTATATAGAGGATTACAAGCATAGAGATAGAGTTGTACATGGAAACATAATCGTACATTGATTGGATATCTCCTAAGATTCTCTGAGAATATCTCTAATATAAACCAGACACATAAATTATGAGTGGGCGACATAATCGTTCCTAGTGTGTGATAGGTTCGAATCCATCATCTCTCTGTAGGGATAGAATGAGCCCATATCAATCGTACATCTCAAATACTGAAAGATATCTTTTACACCAATCCAATGGCGTTGTGTTGGCGCACAGCTATATCTAGCTAACAAGTTCATGGAAAATGAGAGGTTTGGTCTTGTGCATTGAGCTAAGTACAATAATGCGCCTATTGTACTCAAGTAAGGCACTTCTGCCTCTAGCACATCTTCATCATCATCCTTTGGACGAAGAGGATCCTTTTCAGGATCAAGACTACCGACTATCATGAGGGTGCTTGAAGGCTTGACCTTGTCAAAATGCCTAAGCATCTATCAACACGATGCTCAAGTTTCAAACCGAGACATAATCGTGTTCTCCCAAAATCCTTCATCTCAAACTTGGATTTTAAGTGTTCAGCGGTTTCCCTTAACTCTTTAAGGGCTTCTAATGAAGATCATGTCCAACATGAAAGACGATAGAATCTGAAACTTGTTATGGAAACGCGCGGGCATATCTCTTCCCAATCAAGTAGTCACTTTAGTGAGCGTTTTAACCTTATTGCAAACCCGCTCCGTGGTCTAGAGCCACTTGACTTGGGTAAATGAAGTCCACCATGAACCTTCATGTATATTCCGTATCTAGATCCCTATAGAGATACGTGTTGACCACATTTGTAAGTTGGATGTTCAGTTATTTGGAAACTACCAAACTGACAGGGTAGTGGAGTGCTGTGACTTCTATTACGAGAGAATATGTCTCATCGTAGTCGATTCCAGGGCGTTTTGTGAGAAGCCTTGCCCCATAAGGCCAGATTACCATCTCTTTTTCTCATCGAGCTTTCTAACGAAGACCCATTAGTCAACAAGTTTTATGTCAAGAGGTGTTGGCATTACTGGCTCAAAACCTTCCTCTTCGTTAGAGAATCCAACTTAACCTGTATCGCATCTTTCCATTTAGTCCAAATTTCTGGCATTCATTCATCAACGGAGCGTGGTTCGATATTATCGGACTCAACATACTCATGCACAATGAAATGCGCAACTTCATCATCAATTATAATAGAGTTTCTATCCCACGTCTCATGTACACTAGTGTAATTTTCAAAGAGCTCTATATTCTCAGGAATAGGTTCTGACGTTAAGACGTCCCCCAACGATAACCATAACCCAGAAGATACTCATGAGATGAATTTTGAGTCATGATGATCAAAGGATTGGAATGTGCCAAAGTATCCTTCGAACCCACGGGCCTCCCACGCATCTGTTGAAATAAAAAAAATATAATAATAAAAATAGTATTTTAAAAAAATACAACAAACCACGAGCCACGACAATTATTTTCCAGTTGCAATATCAAGATACAAGATAGCTTCAAATTCAAATAGTGGTCAAATCAAGAGGTTTGTCAAAGTTGGAGGCATTCACGTCCAAATTCAGACCACGCTATACAGATTTTTTTGGGGTTTGTTTCAAACTAAATGCAACAGAATCTATCTGCTATACATGACCTGCCATGAGATAGGGTGATTTGAAATTCAAATTCAAGGCTCAATCCTATCTCCAAGACTCTCAATAAAAGCAAGCACAATGCAGAGTTAAGGGGACGGAGAAAACACATCAAGAGGAAAGGCGAAGCCCTGCTACAAAGGAGAGAAGAAGTGTTCAGCAACTTTGTTCGAAGGAGAAGCCCGGAAGCAGACGCTAAAAGGTTGATACCTCCTTGACCTACCAGTGCTACTTCTTGTTTTTTTTTTTTTGCAGTGTCTCTTTTACCTCTGTCGCCATGGAGCTGTGGAAATCCCCGAGCGGTCGCAATCTTGTATACGATACATGTGTATCAATGAGTGTATGACCAATCGGTGGAGTATAATATCATCCACTCTGAAATTCAACAGCAGTTCCCACCAGCAGCCTCCGACCTCCTGCCTTCCTTTCCACCGCAACACAACAAATGGCTTTGCACCTATCACAAAATAAGCCACACGAAGAATAGACCGTCCAGGACGTGAAACATAAAATTGGTTTTTGGAGAAGAGAGTTTACCCTCGATGTTCCCTGGGAGTGCTTCCAACAACCTACAGGCAAGAAGGAAAGGAATCAGAAAACTAGGACCAGGCTGTGAAGCAAAAATCTCTTCACTTCTATGTGAATCCGAACTCACCTTGTCCACCAAATCCCAGTGATGAAATGGCTTTTGCTGCCAAAGTTCCTACCTGCACTTGCTATCAAAGTCCTAGCCTGCACTTGTACCTGCAGCGTTCACAAAAGGCTCTATCAGACAGTGGATTCACAAGGAGAAGATGACATTCAAGGAAATGACAAAGACAAAGCTTTACACTCCTTGAAACAATAGTTATCAGAGTGTGTTGCTACAAATTTGCTCCCAGATGCTTGAAGGAACACAACATATACATAATGAAGCCGAGCAGGAAATGTTTGCCACATGCTTGCTTTGAAAAAAAGCCAGGCAACAAGGACCACGAAGCAACGAGTTTAATGAAACTTTGATCATGGGGCAGTGGTTTAATAATGCAAGAGGCCATGCCAAAGTGATAAATTCATGTTGCTTGGCGGTTAAAAGCTGATGAAGTGATTAACACACATCAAGACAAAAGTTGCAATTAACCATAATTGTCAAACCGTGATGCTGCTGTAAATTTGGACTAAAGACAAAAACTTTCAAGACATCCAATTAAGCAAATTAGCAGCAAGCTTCTTTTGAATGCAGAGGGTCAAAGTCTAGCAACATGTTTCCTAGTCAATCACAAGAAGAAAAGAAAACAATATTCAAAGGCTACAAGTTTCCTCCAGTGCTCATTGTATGACATGAAATAAACTCTGCACCTAGTAATCAAATCCTGGCAGAAAATAAAAGAAGACAAGCGGTGGTGTTTAAAAAAAAGCAATAGAACTTTGAGCTTTGATGCAAAAATAGACAAGGCCAAAGTGATGACAATGGTGTCTTTGGCGGTGGAAAGCTGATCAATATACAATATACATATATAATTAAAAGCATGATTATCCAACTGCATCTTCGGGAGCTAAAGACAAGGGAAAAGCAACCAAGCTTCGCATTTTCCATGAAGCGGTGGAAGTGCAGGATTGAACTCTCTGACTCACCTTTTGAGAAGCCACAATCAATTTGTTATTCCTGCACACAAAAAGAACAAGATTGTTAATTAAACAACCGAAATTCATGGGGTAGCTACAAGACAACAAATGAGGTAGCAATTGCCCATTCTAATACTTACCAGGTGTTCGAGAGAGGAGCCCAAACGGCAATCCCAGCTTACCAGGTGTTCAGAAGCACGAAATACGTAGGCCCCAGAAATGCCCAGAAATTTTAATGAAGAGTGCTAGCAATTGAAAGCAAACCAAGATCAGTTGCAAGAATTTTTTGTCCCTTCAAATCAAAGAAGCTCAAGAGCAAGAAGTCATTATCCAGTACACATCCCCAATTGAGTGGAGTGCAGATTCAAGAAGGGAATCGCTTTTATCTATACAGGGCCATCTCTAAAACAAGCTGACCGAAGTAATCTCCATCTCCAACTCAACCTCTGTCAAAGCTGATGTCCACGCCAAAGAGATTTGATGCTTACCGAATGGAGATGACGTCTAGTTTTGGGGTTCATATTCTTGAAGACATGAGCTGGGTGCAGATATAAGATTCGTGGGTGTCCAGGTCTATGAGTTGCAAGCCTTTGGGCTCGTTTAAATTTTCTCCTCAGGAAGTAAGAGAAGGTGGCATAAAGCCCATTGCAGAGTCCATGGCCCATTATGAAGCTCGGCACATTCGGGTGCCCATTTCAAATCAGTGGACACTCTACTAAAATTGGGTGTTCACCAAAATATGTTTCCTCGATGAGTTCAAAATACATACCCATTGAGTAAAAAATGGTACAAAACGGAAAATCTCAAATGTTGAACTACAATGGTTTGATCCCTTCACGGGGTATGTAGGCAGTCTAGATTTAAATTTGGATGCAACCATGACCTTAACTGAATCCCTGATTTCCCTAAACCAAATTCACCAAATCCTGGTGACCACAAAAGTCATCCAAATTCCCGTTTTCAAATCAGCCAAACACTTAACCAAAATTTCTTTGGTGGGTCATTTACCCATCAAAGCATCCAAACCTTCCCAAAAATCTGAACTATGAGTGGCTGGATCCCTTCTGGGGTACGTAGGCAGCCTGATAAACACTCTTGGTGCAGCCGCAAAATCCAACAAACACACTCCTCTCAATGGAATTTTTGTCTTCATATTTGGAATCAAGGGTCTTCCCTTAAAGCAAGGGATTGTAATTAAGGGATATTCTTTATCTCGAATGGGTCCGAACTTAACATAATAAAACTCCATTTCCGTTAATGAAATAGAGTAAGATTGTGTTAAGTATATTTATTTACTATTTTTGCTCAACAGCATCCTAATTGGGGCCATAACCTATAACGCCAGAGTGCCACTCTCTTTGGCGTTGGCGCCATGCCTACCTCCGTGTAAGGTCTCGCTACGTCCTCTCGTAGGGACGTCCATCCTTGTAGGCATGTTTGTAGCATATTTGTATGATCTCGTCACTTTAACGGGGATTGAGATGAGACATTGTGAGCCCCAAGAAATTTATCGAGTTTACATTGAGATCGTTCGACATGTTATTTATTGACGATCTCGGTAATTGTAAATGTGCTCGAGAATATTTTCAGAAAATTTTGGAGAAATCTTCAATTTAGAAGTTGGAAATTACATCACGACGAGTTCCATAAATTAATTCCAGAAAGAGAAACACGTGGCACGATCCTAGCACTCTACCTTTTCCACATCTTCAACACAGCCCTTGAATCAATTAAACTTGAGATATAAATACCCCAAGATCAGATCAAGGCTCTAGATTGCTCTAGAGTAACCAGCAAGTTCGAGCTCTCTCAGCCGAGAAAGAGAAACCCGACGACCCGCTAGGCAGCCCGACCACAACTCCGGCGTCCGGCCACCGATCGCTGATGTACGAGTACAACCATCCTCTGCTTCATCTAGGTGTCGCCTAAGTCCATGTGATTCCAGATTGTACATGCAGCGACTGGGAACTGAGAAACGACGGCTGGAAGCTCCGAGACTTCTCCGGTGAGCTCTGCAATTTCCGGCGATTACGGCCACTGTTTGGGCCACCTGTGGTACAAAACCTTACCTCCTCGTCATTCTATACATGCTTCTGCAATTATTTTTCAAATGGGATCGAGTTTTGATGGTTGTGGTTTCTGGGTGCTCTTGGTTCCGTTGCAGTTCATCGACATCGGTGACTATTCCGGCCCTTCTGAGCGTACTTGCTACACGAAAGACGATCAGGTCTTCAAGCTCTACTCGTCTGGGTAAGTGGTCTCTCCAATCTGGTAAAAGTTTCAAGCTTTGGCAGTTTGGGTTCAGTCAATCACCGCCGACGTTGCTGTACGTGACGACCGGTTTGAAACTCCTTGTGAGACTGCTGTGTTGAGTTAGACTTAAATCTTGGAACTGAACCTCAGTTGTGTTCAATCTCAGAAATTAGGAGGTGGAGCACAGATCGTAGCTGGTCGAATCAAAGCCCGAAGTTCATCTGCGAGTTGTACTAGCAAAGGTAAACTCGGGTTCTAGACTAGATGCTTCTTGTTTTGCTTACGAGTGCAGAAAGTAGTTGTTTAATTGATGGGTATTGTGTTGTATATTTGAAAATTTTGGCTTGAAAGCCTGAATTGGTTGTGAAATATTTGGAATTGGTTACCATGTGACGAGATCGTTAAATAAAGTTAAATCCATTCGTGGATGAATTTGGGAAATGAATATAACTTCCGTTGGTTTGAGTATATTGTAAATTGAAGAAAATGTTCGATATTGTAAGTTAATTATCGAACCTATTTAACATTGGTCAAATGTGATCGCTGGTCAATGTTGATCAACCTAAGAAGGTCGGTCAAGCAGTGGTCACAAAGGGTCAACTCCTAGTCAAACCAGGAAAGGTTAGTCAAACCTTGGTCCACTACTGGTCCAACCAGGAACAGTTGGTTTAGACGATTTGTTAATCGTCAAGTTTTCGTAAAATTGTTCAATCGATTATTAATTATCAAAATGTCAGAATTTAGGACTCCAGTTACCGGAGGAACAGAAGGTTCGCAACTCTCGGAGTACGTGAGAGAAAGCATCGGAATCCAGGTAGGGATTCAGGACTCTCCTCGGTTAGTTGTTTTCTTATATCTTGTGTTAAAATAATGCATGATGGGTGGTACGGTTTGGTTATGTTAAAATGCAATGCATACTAACCAAATTGTGAGAGATGTGATGGCTTGAGAGCGAAAAGGGCACTGACTTCCCTGGGTTCGATCCCCTAAACCTCCGGAGGGTTAGCTATACCAGTCGTCCGAGTATCTGCAATCACGGACTCGGTACGTGTGTGTAGCTAGGTAGTGGACGTTCTCGCTACACTTACCTGGTGATAAATTAATTTGAGGTAAGGTCGTGTAGTGGGTCTATGGGACCGGCCATCAGGTAACACTTGGATTTGGCGCCGTATTTATTTAAGCATCATGCATCGGTTTTCATGTTGAAAAACATTAAAGTTTGTCGTTCATTTTAAATACTTGGTTTAAGCCTATTTTCATACTAGAGCTCCAAAATCTATTTAATGGTTTCAAGCCTAGTCGAGTTAGAGTTCATATTGCGCAGCGAGGACGAAAGCTCACCACTACAACAGTATGAATGCAGGTACTGTGCACTGGTGACGGGACAATAGCGGACGGAGCTGGGTGTGCAGAACAAGTTCGGTAAACCCTTGTCTGAAGTTTGTGCTAAATCTTATTTCTCAAACTTCATGTTTCGGAGCTTGTTGTTATCTGGCCTCATGTTCAACTCAGTTGGATTCTCTTCCTTTGGAATCCATACCCCGTGTGAGCCTTATCAAAGTTCTAGACAAATGAAGTAGTTGTTAGCGATTCAAGTTTTCACCTTAAAATTGTAGCTTCCGCTGTGTTTCTACGAAAAGTTTTCAAACAAAATGCCTAGCGGTTCTCTAGAATGTAAATCGAACGTTCGGATTATGTTTTAGAGGCTCGCGGCACTGTGACGTCCTCAAGCTGGTAAGGTGCAGCTTGGGGCGTTATAGAAAGTGGTATCAGAGCAATGGTTCCGAGTTTTCGATTTTCCACCATTTACAACCTCTGATACCCGAAAAAGTTTTTGTCAGCTGGTGAAAATTTTCAAAACCTTTTGAAAGTTGATTCGAGGATTGGTTGTTCAAGAATGTGTTTCTGAACTTTTGACTGTAAAGGGTGTTAGAATTTCTACCTGATGTCTGAAAAAGGTTTGGCTTCGGATTTTAAGACCGAGTTTTGAAAACGTGCGAGGAAGCTTTCAGAAAAAGGATTTCGAACAGCGGATTTTACAGGTGTTTCTGAAAAGAGATTTCAGAAAAAGGGGTGCTAAAAGCGAAAGTGCTTTGAAAGGTGAGTTGTGTAAAAGGATTGTTGCTAGTGTGTGTTCAGATAAGTACAACACTTCACTTGGTTTAGGGCTCGACTGGCCACCGGATCCCCCTAATGTATACCGGGGTTGAAAGTTGTTCATTACTGAATACAACTTGCGACCAATAAATTACCCTAGAGTTTTCCTTTGGCACTTTGACTTGTTGTTAGTCGGTTTTCCCCTTTGGATCCCTTAATCCGACAATCGTTATCCCTTTTTCGAAAGGTTGACCTATGTTCCGATTTGTCATAGCAATTGAACTTGTGTTTGCTTGGTTTTCTATCCCTTTTGGTTGTTGATGTATTGTTGGATTCACTTACCGATTCGATTGTTTGCCATTGCCTTGTTCAGTGAATCTGCTTCGTTAAAAATTGTGCTCATTGCTATTGGTGTTGGACTTGGTAATTATTTCTTCTTGGGTATTTTGTCGAGTCTAGTTTATTTGATTGCTTGTGTAGACTGGATTTTTGTGATTTGTCTCATCATCTTTTCAAGTTCAACTGTTATGTGTTCATAAGCTGCGTTGGATTGATTGAAACCGTGTGTATCTAATTGTTGTGTTGTTCAGTGAATCATGTTCGTTGAAATATTACCTGTGGTTGCTTTTTGTTTTCTAAGTTCGCCCCAGTCAAATTATTGTGTATGCTATTATTTGTTCTTTGAATTTGAACGAGTATTGCCACCCAAAGCTCCTCCACAGTGCATAGACCGCAGCAAAGTTGTGAGCCCAGTATGAGGTAAAAATAAAAGGAGCAAGGTATGTGAACGACAACTTGAATATGTGGGAATGGGATTGATTTTGGAAATTGTTGAATTGTGACATCTGGTGGGTTGCTATTGTGTTTTGGAAATGTTGGTTGTGGATTGAAATGATTACTGTGTAGGACTACGTCCTAAGTCCGATTTTGTTAAATGAAATTGTGGTATTGAGAGTTGTCTTGTATTTCAGCTTGAAGATGTCATCCGATGAAGAAGAGCCATGGGAAATGGAAGATTGGATTGATGAGGAGGATCCAGTAGAGGTAAGTTCGTTGACTGGTCCAGAAACTGAATCTACCGCTAGTGGTCCCTCCGTTAACCTTCAGGCACATCCAGAGTGGCCTCCTTGGGGACAAGTGTAACCTCCGGCCGAGCCTTTTGCAGCTGACTTACTGCAAGATGACTGGACTGTCAGTCAGTATACCTGCTTATTCACTCGCGGCCTTGAGGAGGAAAGGAAGGCGGGTCGTGTGAGATCAAGACAAGTGATCACAAGGAGTTATATTCTTGGTTTCAACTCCAAGATTCGGGAACATATGCTTCACTATTATAATGATGATCGTCACTATACTGCACTATCGGATATAGCTGAAACGGTCGAAAGTGTGATCGATATCGTTGACACGACTGAACATTACAAAGCCCATCACCTACTGATTCCCGACGCTTTCAAGGAGGAATTGTTAGCATGTGATGAAATGAAGGGTATATATTTCGAGGAGTGTAGGCTCCGAAATATAGTTCCTGTTTGGACTCGAGGCGATTAGCGCCCTTCAACTCAATAGAGAGGAAGAAGGTCTAACTCACTTTAATTGTGAGAGTTTGTATCGGATGATTTTTCCCCTTTGTCTTTGTGTTACTACGTAGAATTATGGGACTGTAACCTAATTAGTTCGCACTCCTTTATCTTTACTATGGATTGTTTCTTTTGTTGTGTGTTGTGTCTACTTGAAACCTTGTCAGGAAGTTGGTAAGGGAACTAAAGAGCGAAGCATCCTACAGGGGAGAGTTAGCATGTCTCCGGATCCTAACTGCTTTCCAATAATGCGTATCACCGGTAAGGATCCTTTGAGTACTGCAAGTATTTCTTCCTTACTAGGAGTTACGTTGACTTTTATTTTCTTTTTGTTTGGTTGGGGTTGTCCTACCATTTCCCTACTTTGCTAGAATTCTGGTTGTGGTTGCAAAGCATGCTCCTTAACCCATGAAATTCCTTCCTTTGCATTGTTGCCAAGATTTAAAAGATCTTGGGTTTTGGAGAAAAGCTTTTCAGGTTGCCAAAGTATTCTGGTTAAAATGATTTGGAAGTTGTTTCCAATATTGTTTTTAAACCTAGGAAGTTGTTCCAACCAGTTTCACCCAAAGGTGAGAACTTTTACCCCAAGTCAGTTTCAAAAATTGAAAATTTCAAAATTCCGGGTTCTGCCGATTCTCCGTGGTAGCGGCTTTGGAATCAGTTTTAAATGACTACCAAACCTCCGACGTTTTTGAAAATTTAACCCGACAGTGGTCAGCCTTTTGGCTGGTAATCTGGAACATTTTACCTCGTTTTGACTGAAATTGAAGTTGTGGTGATTTTTTTCAAATCTGCCTTGCAATGGGAATATGAAAACTTTTGCTATAAATTGTTTGGGCAAAATGTTCAGTTCTTTTCTCTTCCTTTTTCTAAGAGTTTACATCTAGTGTTGAAAAATCATTTGACATTCCCTAGAGCTTAATTTTCCCTCCCTTGGGAATTTCCAAAGAAGTTTTGTTCTTACTTTGGTTGCCTATTCATAAAAGTCAAATGCAACGTACACAATGGTAAGGGAAAAATACTCTCTACACTACAAGACTTCTAGCAACCGAAGATCAACGAAGAGACGTAAGCAGAACGAAAGGTGGGAAGTTTGTTTTGTCATCGCCGGAAACGCGACTTGCGACTTCAGCCACTTGGCTAGTCATGGTCGGAACAACGTGTAACCTGGAAGAGTCTTTTAACGTCAGGTACGTCATAACTGTTGTCCATGATTATTAAATCATCCTCTCCTCCAATTTTGGCGATGCTTTCGAAGTCGACGCTGTGCTATGTGTGGAAGCGTGCAAGCCTTCAGTCTTCAAGAGGTAAACCTTTAATGGTGATCCTCGAATTTCGTCGGATCATGACGGAAGCGCTTGTTGAAGTTCATTAAACAAGACTGAAGGAGGGTTCAACAAACTAGTATCTAAAAACTCGTTGACATGTTGTTGTTGCAACGAGGGCAATAAGATTCGATGTTGTTAACATAAGGCATATTGTCCACGTGGTTGGTAGGTGTGCTTTGCCTCCGAGTTCGTGGAGTGGATGAGTTTGCTAAAGCGGCGGTCATGAAGGAATACGTAACAAACTCGAGTACACTACAAGGTAATTCTTAAAGTGTCTCCACATTGAAATCCGTGGAATAACTATTGGAAATCGGCTGTTTGGTTCCATCGTGCTTTTCTTGTATATCTTGATTAGCAAAGACGAATACTCAGCCGGTTTCGCGTGTGGTTGTCTTTTTTAGGGCAGAAACGTCTTCCACGATGAATAGCGGATTCCATGTCTGAGACAACCAATGAACTGTTAACAGAGAGTGTATTCTATTGGACGTTAATGGTCGCCAGAAGCGACGAATCGCGGCGACGTCGTCAACTTGCTCTCATAGTTGACATAAGTTCCGCGATGGGAACATAAGTTTACCCATGGATAGTTGTAGTTTTACCTACGGGTAGTTATCGTTGACTACGAGTACTTAAGTATGTCTTCGACAAAACTACAATTCCTGGAACGTTGTACTTGTAATGAGCAGGAATTGGATAAAGGTGTGAGTTGGCTATGAGTTGCCAATTGTGGCAGTATTGTGTTGGGGTAACAAGGTTAGTAGTTACCCAGTCTTATTTGGTTTAGACATGAAATGTATGTGGAAACGCCAAGTAAGGTAGTGTTATGAGATGAGTGATAACACGGTTAGTGACTCATTCTGGTTGTTATAAGAAAGGTCTTGTGGTTACAGAAAAGTGAAAACTAGACGAGCAAAGTGTATCCTGTTGGTAGTAAATGAGGAACACTTGGTAAGGAGAAATGTTAGCTCCGGTGTTTATATGTATGACTAGTAATAGTCAGGTTGTGCCACAAGAAATCAGAATGAGAAATTGTTATGGGTACTGGAGTCCAAGATGAAAAATGAAATATGCTCGACCGTTTGACCACTCATGAGGGGGGTGGAACTATGAGCCCTGAGAAATTTATCGAGTTTACATTGAGATCGTTCGACATGTTATTTATTTACGATCTCGGTAATTGTCAATGTGCTCGAGAATATTTTCAGAAAATTTCGTGACGTGAAATCTTCAATTTAGAAGTTGGATAATGAAGTACACATCACGACGAGTTCGTGGAAATTTTCTAAGAATTTTCCGGTGACCCGAACTATTTTTAGTGGTTGTCCAAAGTTTTAGGATTGTGGAAATTAATTCCATAAATTAATTCCAGAAAGAGAAACACGTGGCACGATCCTAGCACTCTACCTTTTCCACCGCTTCATCACAGCCCTTGAATCAATTAAACTTGAGATATAAATACCCCAAGATCAGATCAAGGCTCTAGATTGCTCTAGAGTAACCAGCAAGTTCGAGCTCTCTCAGCCGAGAGAGAGAAACCCGACGACCCGCTAGGCAGCCCGACCACAACTCCGGCGTCCGGCCACCGATCGCTGATGTACGACCATCCTCTGCTTCATCTCGGTGTCGCCTAAGTCCTTGTGGTTCCAGATCGTACATGCAGTGACTGGAAACGGAGAAACGACGGCTGGAAGCTCCGAAACTTCTCCGGTGAGCTCTGCAATTTACGGCGATTACGGCCACTGTTTGGGCCACCTGTGGTACAAAACCTTACCTCCTCGTCATTATATACATGCTTCTGCAATTAGTTTTCAAATGGGATCGAGTTTTGATGGTTGTGGTTTCTGGGTGCTCTCGGTTCCGTTGCAGTTCATCGACGTAGGTGACTATTCCGGCCCTTCTGAGCGTACTTGCTACACGAAAGACGATCAGGTCTTCAAGCTCTACTCATCTGGGTAAGTGGTCTCTCCAATCTGGTTAAAGTTTCAAGCTTTGGCAGTTTGGGTTCAGTCAATCACCACCGACGTTGCTGTACGTGACGACCGGTTTGAAACTCCTTGTGAGACTGCTGTGTTGAGTTAGACTTGAATCTTGGAACTGAACCTCAGTTGTGTTCAATCTCAGAAATTAGGAGGTGAAGCCCACAGATCG
Organism: Rosa lucieae; assembly: GCA_024704745.1. Lineage (NCBI taxonomy): Eukaryota > Viridiplantae > Streptophyta > Magnoliopsida > Rosales > Rosaceae > Rosa > Rosa lucieae. Next base: position 21,500,651 of record CM045497.1, on the reverse strand, counting down.
TAGCTGGTCGAATCAAAGCCCGAAGTTCATCTACGAGTTGTACAAGCAAAGGTAAACTCAGGTTCTGGACTAGATGCTTCTTGTTTTGCTTACGAGTGCAGAAAGTAGTTGTTTAATTGATTGGGTATTGTGTTGCATATTTGAAAATTTTCGCTGTTGTCAAGAAAGCCTGAATTGGTTGTGAAATATTTGGAATTGGTTAAGTGGGTGTTAATAGTAGTTTTGGGCACACCTTGAATGAAAATGGAAAAGGAGGTAAAATACGGTTCTGGGTGTCCTTAGCAGTTTTGGGGACACATTGTGTGAAGCTAGATTTATGTTGGGTGTCCATAGTAATTCGATGGAATTACCATGTGACGAGATCGTTAAATAAAGTTAAATCCATTCGTGGATGAATTTGGGAAATGAATATAACTTCCGTTGGTTTGAGTATATTGTAAATTGAAGAAAATGTTCGTTATTGTAAGTTAATTATCGGACCTATTTAACATTGGTCAAATGTGATCGCTGGTCAATGTTGGTCAAACTAAGAAGGTCGGTCAAGCAGTGGTCAAACAGGGTCAACTCCTGGTCAAACCAGGAAAGGTTAGTCAAACCTTGGTCCTCTACTGGTCCAACCAGGAACAGTTGGTTTAGACGATTTGTTAATCGTCGAGTTTTCGTAAAATTGTTCAATCGATTATTAATTATCGAAATGTCAGAATTTAGGACTCCAGTAACCGAGGAACAGAAGGTTCGCAACTCTCGGAGTACGTGAGAGAAAGCATCGGAATCCAGGTAGGGATTCAGGACTCTCCTCAGTTAGTTGTTTTCTTATATCTTGTGTTAAAATAATGCATGATGGGTGGTACGGTTTGGTTATGTTAAAATGCAATGCATACTAACCAAATTGTGAGAGATGTGATGGCTTGAGAGCGAAAGGGACACTGACTTCCTTGGGTTCGATCCCCTAAACCTCCAGAGGGTTAGCTATACCAGTCGTCCGAGTATCTGTAATCACGGACTCGGTACGTGTGTGTAGCTAGGTAGTGGACGTTCTCGCTACACTTACCTGGTGATAAATTAATTTGAGGTAAGGTCGTGTAGTGGGTCTATGGGACCGGCCATCAAGTAACACTTGGATTTGGCGCCGTATTTATTTCAGCATCATGCATCTGTTTTCATGTTGAAAAACATTAAAGTTTGTCGTTCATTTTAAATACTTGGTTTAAGCCTATTTTCATACTGGAGCTCCAAAATCTATTTAATGGTTTCAAGCCTAGTCGAGTTAGAGTTCCTGTTGAGCAGCGAGGAAGAAAGCTCACCCCTACAACAGTATGAATGCAGGTACTGTGCACTGGTGACGGGACAATAACGGACGGAGCTGGGTGTGCAGAACAAGTTCGGTAAACCCTTGTCTGAAGTTTGTGCTAAATCTTATTTCTCAAACTTCGTGTTTCGGAGCTTGTTGTTATCTAGCCTCGTGTTCAACTCAGTTGGATTCTCTTCCTTTGGAATCCATACCCCGTGTGAGCCTTATCAAAGTTCTAGACAAACGAAGTAGTTGTTAGCGATTCAAGTTTTCACCTTAAAATTGTAGCTTCCGCTGTGTTTCTACGAAAAGTTTTCAAACAAAATGCCTAACGGTTCTCTAGAATGTAAATCAAGCGTTCAGTTTATGTTTTAGAGGCTCGCGGCACTGTGACGTCCTCAAGCTGGTAAGGTGCAGCTTGGGGCGTTACAGACATAGTGGGGACAGACCACGACAATTCATGTCGTTCCTGCTGAATATCCATGTTCTTATCTCCCCCTAACGATAGGAAGACTGTCTCATCTAAGTGACAACCCGCAAATCTAGATGTAAGGAGATCACCTTGCAATGGTATGAAGTGGGGAACGATTGTTAGAGCCTCAAATCCAACGTAGTTGCCCATTCGTCTGTAAGGACTTGTCATAGTGCACTGTGGCGGCGTAATTGGCACATAAATGGCACACTCAAATATGCGTAAGTACGATACTTGTACCCAGTCACTAGCTGTAACGCAGAGGTAGATTGAGTGGCAATGGGTCATAGACGAATTCGCATAGCTGGATGCGATATTGCATCACCCCAAGCGAATAAAAGGAGGTTGGTGCGCATTACCAAATCCTAACGACCATCGTAGTCATTTCCGCAAGACTATTTGGGTTTGTACATGGGAATATGATGTCCAACATCAGTCCCATTACAATAACCATCGAAAGTCTTCGATGTAAACTCTCTAGCATAGTCAAATCCAATTGACTAAATGGGATGATTTGGGGAGTAAGCCCGTTGTCATATGATATGTGCTAGGAGTGTAGCAGAAGCAGCATTACAAGTGGACAATGGCACAACACGTGACCAGTGTGTTTGCGTGTAAACCAACATCATGAGATATTTAAACGTCCGCAAGTTGGTTGAATAAGTCCATAGAATCCCTATGGGTTCTATGTAAGAACAAAATGAGCATTTTCATATCTTTTGCATAGGACAGACTCAGTCCTAATTTCCCTAAGGAACGGGCTTTGTAAAACGAGCGAGAGGCATTAGAAGCAACCAATGAGGATTTTGGTTGGGCCTGAGCATCTGAAACACTATTTCAAGCAAATTTGGTGATTGCAACATCACCAAAGACCAGGGGCGTCATCACCATGACGTACGCTATCCATGGCATCATGGATAAGAACTATGTCAGCCCTACACTGGTGGTGGATGGCGACGGCGGTAACACTTAGTCCAAGAATCAACTTTTGATTCATGCTTTGTTTCGCTCGAGAAAGTAGATGTCCGTGTGAAGATCATCATGACTAGGATGACCTATCAGGTCCTGACAAATCTATTATGTGTCTAAATTCAAGAGATCTTCTCTCATAACTTTTATTGGATTTAATCGCTCGAATAGGGACAAAGAGTCCACTAGAGAGACACATAAACTTCTCTAAGATGCGCCTTTGTTCGCAATCATTAGAGGCATTGCAAAGGAACTCATTTCCGTTCTCTACATGTTCTTTCGCATGGAATCCGTTGGCTATTCATGGGGTGCGAATTACCCTAGTAGCGTAGAGAGTTTCTGTGACAGTAACCTAGGTGCCATTTGGCAAGGGAGAACTTGAGCTATTCCATGTCCTTGAATCAATACTGATGGCCCAGCCATCGTAGTCACAAAGTCATATGCTCAAAATCAAAATGGAGTCATAATGAAAAGAACTCGAAATTTTATTCATAAGCCAACAGAGTTACATCATTGTTTCTTTGACCAAAGAAAATCTAATCCAAAATGCTAGTTAATGCAAAACAATGGTAGTCATCTAACTTCTTTCAGTAATTCCAAAATAAATGTGACTAGGTGAGTAGAGAGATTGTTAGGTCCATAATTACCTACTAATTATTCCCCTAATCTTGCACTTTTGCTTAAATTTTGTGCTTATTTGTATATATTTATTATGTTTTCCTTATCATGCTAGGAAATGATGGAAAAGCTTGGAAGTGCACTAAAAAGTCAAGTTTAGCACATTTTCCTACTCCGGTTAGGAGAAACCGAGCTAGGCAAGGAGGAGGAGCGGCAGGCGGACCAAATGAACTCCAAATGAGTTGAAACTTTCCATATCCATTCTAGACATCCTAAACATCATGAAGACTGCAAGAGCTAGTTCGGAGTGGAAGGCCTTCAAAAGATCGGCACAAATTTCTGACTAAAAGACGAAAACTACAAAATTGGACCTGTACTGGTTCCGGCAGTATTTCCGGCCAAACCACGGTGAACTAAGCTCTGAAATTTTAACTGAATGATCTATACTCATGGATGAACATTTGGTATGAATAAATCAAAGGCCAATTCCGAAATCTCGGTATTCCGGATATTTCCGGCCAAGTTGGCCTGCCAAGAACATGTGTGGAGGACACTAAAGAGCTGATTAGGGTTAGAGACTTTAGATGGGAAGACTTGAGTTCTAGGTTATTTTGAAATTCCAAATTTGAAAGATAACAAATAGTCTCATTTTTACACCTTACACATTTGTCTCTCATTTATTACCTTTATACCCTACACAATGACCCTTCTACCCTTATTTTTTCTCCTCCACCAAAATATCTATGGGCTTTCTAGGTCATTTCTATGTGGAGTTAAAAACTAGATACACATTTTGTGCTTAAACATTTGTCAATCACATCTACCCCTTCATTCCTTTTGATCTCCACCCTTGATTTGAATTTCCTTGGCCTTTAAATAGCCCATTTTCTCTCCCCAAAACCGTTCACCCTTTTACTCTCTCACTTTGCAACAACAAAATATCTCTTTTCCCTAGTTCTAGCATAGTTTCTCTCTAGTTTTTCATAGCTAGTTCATAGTTCTTTGATTTTGTGTAAGAGAGGTGTGTAGCCACTTGGGTTGCACCATAACCGAGGTTTCTACACACTTTGATCAATCACTTCTCTTGTTTCTCACACATTCAAGCCTTGTTTTTACTTTTTTCTTGAGATTTTGTGGATTTGTATAGTGATTCGGGTTCTAGAAACCGAAATCCCTATACTTTGAAGCATTTCTCTTCTCATATATCATCTAGGAGACAAAGGAGAAATCTTGTTCTATTGGTTTGGCTCCTAAAAGAGTCAAACCCGTGGGTATATCACTTGTTCTCCACTCTTTGCTCTCTTTTATTTGTTATTTATGTTGTTTATGTCTTGTAGTTGTGTAAATATGAGTTGTGAGTAGTTGAATTTGGGGCTAGGGCCAAACTTGTGCACAAAACAATGTAATCTTTATGTTCTTTTATGTTTATGCATGTTTTGAATGTTTTGGCTACTATACTTTAATGTATCCTAAGTGTGTTCATAAATTTATCACCTAGAAGCATGATTTAGGAAGTTATGAATCGGAAACATGAACTTGATAAACTCTTGATTCCGTGATCTTGTGTAGCTAAATAGGTGGTGGCTTAGCTTATTCCTACGGAAAGAACTAAGTTGCTTGAATTTCTTACCTTGAAATTAAAGCATGATGTTGTGAGTTTAGGTTCCGGAAGAATTTAGGTTCATGGCACCATAGGCCATTTATAATCTGGAAGATTTGAATGGTATAAAGGTTGTGTAATTTAGCTTTGCTTCGGAAGAGATTGTTAAAATTGCATGACTAGTTGGTTTCTTGGTAGCTTCATCAAAGCACTAAGGAGAAATTTATCAAAACATGTTGTTACATTAAATTTGGGTTATATTGTGTGCATGAGTAAGGCTAGGTGTGATGCCTCAGTCTCTATTTTTCTCATTGATTTAGTTTGTACATTTTTATTTGCTTATTTTATTTTATGCAGCTTAATTTACTTCATAAAAATTAAAATCAACCAAACCGTTCACTACCACAATTGTAAATACCATCCTCATGATCTTTAGCCTCCAAAGGGCTAAGGTTGTGAATTTGTAAAAAAGTAGACTTTGCATGTGTTTTCTAGGTTTATTTTCGCGGTGATCTTGCGAGGGTAGAGTTACTCAATCTTTTGGGTACGATACTATTAATTTTCCCCTTTACTAAAACTTGGCCTCCTAATCTTGGGAGTAGGTAGCATCACACAAATTTACACATATTTTCATACTCATGATGCCACCAATAGAGATGTCGATGGAGCAAGGCTCGCTTAAGTACCACTAATCTCAGAACTTTCCTAGACATCACACTTACTTTTGGTGAGCCTATTTTGAAGAAAGACTTAAACCATTGGGATTTACTACAAAGTATATGGCAATTGCCTATTACATCTCTTGGAAAAATAAAGACTTAAACAGAATTGGCGATTTATTGATCCCAACCGGATTTGTAGTCTTCAACCCTTTACTCTAGATCATCATCATGATCTTCTTGTTCCACATAGTGAGCTTCTGTTGCTTCACAATATGCTTTGTAGGCGGTGACAATTTCTTCACGAGCTCTACAAATGTGTACCCAATGACCGGATTCTTCACATCGAGAACATACATCTCTTTACTCAGAATCAATTGATTGATGCGCTTTGAAATCGTCATTTAGATGGCTCTTAGTGTTGGTGGCGCCACCAACATGGCTAGAGGCGTTGCCTCCCTCTCTCTTTCCACGTTGACCTCTTCGGTTCCATGTTCGCCTATTTTGGCAGTTACCTTCCAAAGTAGAGTGATTATGTGGTGACCCGAGAGAGGAGTTCCACAGCGCCGCAACCCCGAGCCAATGAGAAACCGACATGTCACGAATGACATCCTGA